>JAGSMR010000008.1:5842500-6152500 GCA_029286605.1 Sericinus montela | reverse complement strand
TCAAAGCTACGATCGCATCGGTTTCTTTATGTTTTGCTTTAAAAACACGACCAAAAGAACCTTCTCCAATAAAAGAAATAACAATGTAACTATCCATGATAACGATGACTTAGCCAGTTTCTGTTAAATAATTATTTTATGTTCTCATCACATTATTTTTTAAATATATAATTACAATAGATTGATCAGATTTAATGTTAGTTTAAAGGGGTAGGATGTTTTTCAAGAAAGTTTTGTAAACAAAATAACCATCAACATTTAGGGATGGGATAATAGTCATATCGAATATTTTCTAGCCAAACTCGATTTTATTTTTGATAAAATTACACATTTTACTCGATTTAAGTAAATAACACTATTTCTCTGACCTACAAGGAAGAGTAATCCATTTTAATACTTTCGAATAGATAATTAGTGCTGTAAAATTTTAACGATATCTTGAGAGCGACGATCTTATGGTTTGAAATGACAACAAAATGTGTTATTGGTAAACATATGTAGTATGCATTTTACTCATAATCTGAATTCGTGAAATAAATTTTATTTGACGAATTTTTTGCGTTTAAACCATTGACAACAATACAATATTGTTGTCAATGCTTTTTAAATGCAACGAAATCTAAGCTTCACTTTTTCTGGTTCATATTTCATTTACGCGGATAAATTATATGCCAACGATATCAAGCCTATAGTGCATAGGACTAGAGTTTTAAAGTTCCGAAGCCACATTTTTGTTAGACGGCTATCGCAATGTGGCTATTGTGAACAGTCATACCTCTCACACTCCCATTACAGGGAAAGTTGGAGGTCTAAATAATTTAGTCCTTTCAACTCACATTTCACCTAAGGTTATTTTGTAACAACGAGGAGAGCCTGGCGTCTGCTTTAATCAAAGCAAGTCATCGATATTAATCGTACATTTGTTTTGAAAAAGTCACAGGTAAAATTCACAGGTTCAATTTTTTTAATTGATAGGAAATAAAAGCGATTTTGTAAATATGAAATATAAATAAAATTCATTTCTACATCGATTTTGGACAAATTCAGAAAAAACGATTACAAGTTTACGATACAACAATTTATTCCTACATTATTCCATTAAATCTTAGTTTATATCTTATGTTACATTATTGTATTACATTTGTTTATTTGTTATATTATGTGACATTATTTTAATTGAATCGTTAAAATCTTCCCCACTGATATTAAGTTAATGAAAAATAATAAGTGTGCTTTAGAATGTACGGCTGAAGTAAAACTTCTTTTTACATATGTATAATATATACATGAATATATATGTGTCTACATATATTTTTCTTTTTGTATTTTTACGGTATTTTATCAATATGTATTAGTTTATTTACATATTTGTATGTAGTTTATCATAAAAGACACCACCTTCTAATGTTCATTATTCCAGTTTCTCTTTAGCCCTAAGGTTGTCTGGAAGAGACAGCCTTTTAGCGATAAGACCACCTTATTGCGTAGCTATAAGGTTTTCTCTCTGTTGTATTTATTTTTTGTTTGTTTTGTAGTGTACAATAAAGTATACACTACATGTGTGTATATTAATTTTCTACAAATATATAAATTTATTAGGTTAACATTATCAGTGACATAATAATATTTCTATTTATTATAGATTTTTTTATTTTTCTTCATTATTTTCTTTATCGGATACGTAACTGGCTATGAGAAAAAGAAATCTAGCACCTCTCTCTTGCCCTTACGTGCCGTACGTTCGTAAAAAATATTTAAAAACTAAATCTCTGAACTCTTCTCTTGATGAATTAGAATCGCATGGACTTCATAATCACTTTGTTGTAGTATAGAAAGTAGGTGAAGGTATGGAGAATCGCCTTGTGTGGGAAGGAGGTTAAAAAGGGGTTGCAAGCTGCCAAAAACTGCAAATGTAACAATGAGACAGCTGTTGTAAACAGAGTGAAATATACAGAGTGAACAGTCCAAATATTTACAAATTCCATGATTTTCAAAACCTAAATTATTTAATACTTATTATTATTTACCTAGTTTCTAATCGTTAAGTAAATATATTATATATAAATAATTTCTCTATCTCATTCTAATTACTTTGGGAGCTTTCTTTAAAAATTTTACTTCTTTAAATTTACCCTGCGCCATTATAGCACCGCCCTTATTAAACGCCTTTTGTCGGACACTTAATCATACTCAAAAACAGTTCTCCATACGACTACCCTCCATACGTTGTACGTATACGTGTGTTCTTTGCTACTACAACCATATATATGTATTATCTATGACGACTACGTTATGCAGTCTTTGTTCGCTTCATGAGACAAATTACTAATGTTAAATAAATGTTGTCAGTACCATATAACTATAGTTAAATATATAAAAAAAGCAACTTATGCCAATAACCTGTCCAAGTATAGGAACCATGCATACCGAAATCACCGCCATCAACCACCATCACCGACTTTATGTTTTGACATTTAGAAAAGCCTAATAACGTACAGAAAGGATGATAACGACCAGGAATATAATATATTTCCACAGAGTATATAAACAAATGGTACCTAAAAATATACACACAAATTTACATATCTTCACAGACAGTCTCTTACGGGGTAACCAGACAGAACAGATGGCCAAGTGTCACGATCCTTGCATACCTCTTTCACTTCTCTCAAATTCATGATTTTATAAGTACGTGCACGACTAGATATCCGAGTACTCTTTACCCTCCCCTCTTCTAACAATCAAATTTCGACACCTTTTAATGTTAAACTAACGCTATATTAAACAAAACACTTGGCAGAAAATTGTTTTCTAGTTTTTTAAAGCGACATCCAGATATTGCTGCACGTCATGCGGAGTCTATCAACATTTCTAGAAGTCTGGTAACAGAAACTGCTTTAAGAAAGTGGCATGTAAATTTAAAAGAATGCCTTGTCGCTAAATGCGTAGCTGATATTTTAGAAGATCACGAAAGAATTATTAACGCAGATGAATTCGGATTCCAAACAAGCCCTTCTTCTGGATTAATGCTAAGTCCGCAAGGGTTTAATATGAAATAAAATAAGGAGAATATAACCGTACTAGGAACCTTTGCAGCATCTGGAACCATATTACCTTTGAGTTTATATCCATATGCACGAATTCCATCTGAAATCGTTAGACAAATAAATAAAAAATGGAGCATTGTCAAGTCAAAAAAGAGATGGATGACATCAAAAGTTTTTTATGGCTATATAGCAAATACTCTCATCGCAAAATTAAAAGAAAAAAATACAAAATTTCCTGTTTTGTTGCTGATAGGTGGTCGCAAGTCACACGTAAATCAAGAAGTGTCTCAATTGTGTATGATTCTTCTCGACATGACATATCAGAGAAACCAACTTTTATTGTCCCTAAACATTTATTATATTTTAAATTGATGTCTTCTTCGTGCGTTCTTCCAGTCCAGACAGAATTCCGTGCAGCCCAAAATTCTCTCTGGACTGGAGACGAATCAGCAAAGGAGTTGTTTTATGTGTGGCAGAAAATAGTCAAGAGAGTAAAACATGCAGCTGAGGAACAAGTGGAAGTTTATCTACAGACACCAAAAAATAATCAATAGGTCCTGAAAGAAAATGACCATACCTTGGAAGAAAACGTTCTTCCACCACCATAAAATGACACTAAATTGGAAGAAAATTACCAAAGAAAAACAGAACAATTGAAATAGGATTCTTTTAACAACATTAACCATTCGAGTAGTAGATCGCTAATAAGTCCTGCATTGGCGTCAGCAATTGAATGGCCTTTTGAATCTCCAATTAAGGGCAACCAGGAAAGGCGCAAGAAGGCTCGCTTACCTGATGCAGTAAACAGTAGCCAATGGATGAAATACTGACAAGAGAAAGAAAACGTTAAGAAAAAACAAGGAGAAAAAAGCTTTTAAGGCAGCTAACAGAAAAACAGAATCAAAGAAAAATAAAACAGATAAAGAAACACCAGCAGCTCCGAAAAAGTTGAGGTGGTTTATAATTTATTCTAACTTTGATGAAGAGAATGTACCTTTAACTGTACATGAATGTTTGGAGGCCAATCAAAAACCAAAGAAAAGCGATTACGTGAGCGTTAGGTACGAAGGGGAATATTTTCCAGGGATTGTAGAGAATACTTGCGGTGACCTTTATGAGATAATTTACTTACTTAATTACCTACTTATCTTCAGGCACAATCCCTGACGGGGTAGCCAGAGAGAACAGATCGCCAAGTGTCACGATCCCTACATACCTCTTTCGCTTCTTTCAGATTCACAATTGCTCACATGGTCTTCGAAAGTTAGTCTCGGTCTACCTCGACACCTTTTAATATTTTTTTTAAAAAAGAATACTAGCAATGCCGTATAACATTACTAGTATTTCTGTTAACCACTCCAATTAAGCTGCAATGCTTGTGTCTGGAGTTGGTTTACGTCAAATAGTCGAATGGCGGGGCCCGAACCTGCGACGTCATGTTTCGCAGTCCGCACCCTAAACCATTAGGCTATTGCCGCTCTTCTTATTGTATCTATTAACTTTCGCGTTATATATTTTCTTCACCATTCGGTCTTCATTCATTTGCTCAACGTGCCCAAACCATCGAAACACACCCTTATCAATTGTTGTGACAAGATCATCTTTCAAACCTGCCATATTACGAATCTCTTCGTTTCGCTTTCGGTCGGCCATGGCAACGCTGCACATTTTACGAAGAGATCGCATCTCCACTGCATTTAACCTGCTTTTATGCTTCTTCTGGCATACCCAGGTTTCGCTGCCATATAACAAAGTCGGTACCAACACTGCGTTATATATTGCAAGGCGTGCACTTTTTACTACGCCTTGCCTTTTAACATTATAACATTGACTTTGTTCCCGGCAGCGACACGCCTGTCCACATCTAAATCACATCTTCCATCCTGGCTAAACGCACTCCCTAATTTCATTCACCTGTTCTAGACATTCCTTATTTAGCCATATTTCACACTTCTTTCTCTCTTCGTCCCTTTCAAATACCAGAACCTTAGTTTTAATAGCATTCAAACGGAGACCTTTAATTTTACATTCTCCTTTCATACACGTGACTAATGCCTGCAATTCTGCCTCTGATGGTGCAATAAGCACTGCATCATCAACATACAGCAGACAATTTACTTTAATGTCACCCAATTTCACACCCAAACAGCTATCTTTCAGCTTCTGTAAACAGCTGTCGAGATACAGTATGAACAGACAGGAAGACATGACATAACCCTGTTTTACGCCCGTGTGACGCTAGACATGGGTGACAGGTCATGCCCTAGCCGCACACAGGCTTTACAGTCACGGTAAAGTGACTGCACAGGCCTTAACAATCGACCATCCACACCATACCCCGGCAACAGTTGCCACTTTTTTTTCCTTACAATCTTATAAAATGTTTTCACAAGATCTACAGAAGATCATGAGATAAGTACAATGATATTTTCTGCTGGAAATACTTTACAGTACTTACAGCAGATAATATCAAGTACAGTAATCTGGTACCTGAGAGATGCGCTTGAAGTTCCTACATTGGCTAATAGTCGCGGTTATTATAGAGTTCCTGAAATGGATAAATTTGTGCCAAAAATATATAAAGTATTTAAAATATTATAGGTAGGTAGGTTCAAGTTTCAGGTTTGAAGTATCATGTGAAACAAATATTTATCTATCTATTTATGAAAATTCATAACACGAGTACATTATTGTTTAAAATAATTTTTTTCTTTATTATTTACTTCAGTTATTTGCAGATCTTTATGTAAGGTTATAATTAGAGATACGCGTTTCGCTTTTTAAGAACAGTTGCTGGAACGATCGCCGACATTGAGCTGTTTACCACTTAATTTCATTAAATCTTAATTTACTTGGACTTAAGTTTGATGCGAATGCAATTTTACTTTTAATGCTTATATTTGCAATGATTTTACTTCTTGATACTTTTAATTATTTGCGCTTTATCTTCAAAAATAAAATAAATAAATAAATATCTTCACGCAATTCCCAATACAGGGGTAGACAGAAGTCCAGTCTAGACAATTAAGTCCCTTTGACCCACCTTCCACCGAAGATATTTTCGGGACAACGTGACAGGTGGTGAGCCCGTCGCCGCCTTTATGTCCAAGCCAACGATGAAATTCGTACATAAGTTTTTTTTTTGAAAAACTCATTGGTACTGCCACCTGGGGATCGAACTCGGGTCTCTCGACTCGAAATTCCGACCACCCAACAACTCGGCTATCGTGACTTTTTCTCAAAAATAATAACAGAAAAGTGTGGGAAGATGAAGAGTTATTCAGATCAATCCAGATCAGGGAGTTTTTAATATTGGAATCCTATTTTTCCTGCAAATCTTTTACTCAACTATAATTTCAATGCTGTGGAACAGCACTGTCTCTCAGGTTTATTAAGCTTATAAATACTATAAGCAATATCTCTGGTGTCTAAAAAGACGTATAGTTAACACGATACAGATCGTGTTGATGTGGATCCATGGGGATCCAGTAGATTTTGTTGCCTTTGTTTTATCGGCTGACTTTTGTATTATTTATTTATTATTTATTTTATTTTGTATTTCTTCCTGATTTACGTTTCACTAATCGGGGTCCCAAACTTTAGTGAATGGATCGAAAGTCTACCCAAGTATTCTTGAAAATGGGTATGGATTGCGGTGGTCAAAAGACAAGGTGTAGTGGAAAGTGCACGCCTAGCGACACGTAACGAAGTGCTGGTACCTACTTTGTTATATGACCGCGAAACGTGGGGGTCTGCCAAAAGAGGCATAAAAGAATGCGGTGGGGATGCGATCTCTTCGTAAAATGTGCAACGTTACCTTGGCCGACCGAACACGTATACGAAGAGATTCGCAATACGGCAGGTTTGAAAGATGATCTTATCATTAAAATTAACACAGATTTTTAGTAATATTTGTAAAAATAGCAAATAGTACTGTTTATGAATAAAAAAAATATTAGTTCTAGACTCCAAGGTCAGTCAATGATAAGTATATTTCTAGTGGTAAAAACAGAAGTGCGAATAAATGTCTATTGTCTTATTAACGAGTAATTTTCGATCATGTACGGATTTCAAATGTAACTGAGCTCAAGTAGTTCATAATTATCAAACAACCACACGACTATATTATATAGTATTATATATACATCATAGTTTTATTGTATTGGAACGCCACACCCATTCTAGAACAGATTAGTAAATTAGAACAGCTGGTAGATAAAATCCTTTATTGTTGGACGCATTAACCAATGTTACGTTGACCGCGATATCGACATTAAAAATCGAAAACATTCAAGCAAGATTTGTTAATGCTTTGTTGTTTATAGTCTATTTATAGCTGATTATTCGGCAACCAACTGTACGACGTACCTAAAACGCGGGATCGTATACTAAGGTTGCCAAGTGTTCTGCATTTTATTGGATAGTTCATTTTATGTTATGTAGACGAAATCAGAATCTTTTCGAAAATGTACGTTGATTAAAGACAATAAAACAATTGAGGGAACTAATAAATCGTTCAATATTCACCAACAGAATACTTATAACATTTCATACCTAATAAACAATTTATTTAAAGAGTCTAGGAGAATAAAAATGATAGGAATAGGCTGTTAAATTTGTAAGAAATAAAAACTAGTAGTAGAAATTAGTATAAAAATATGGAAAGTTTTCAATTATACCAGATTAATATTGTAAATATAGGTTATGGATGTAATGAACGCCAAAGGTAATTTAAATAAGAGTGAAAGTGTTTTTTATCTTCTGTCTCATTTATTTTGTCGTGTGGTTGCGGCGTTAAAATTACTCTCTCAATTTTTGGTGGGAGTCACAAGAGGCGACTAAGGGAAAAGCCTTAAAATTTAACTGGCTACCGATTGATGGTAATAATCAATCGGATTCACCTCGAAATATATGTATAAATATATGTATATGCAAACCTAAATTTAGTTGATCGGTAACGGGCAGCAACATCTATGGTACTGCTATCGCTAAGCCACTTCACAGGTGAAACCTGTGTGCTGCAGTGGACTATTACAGACCGTTATAATATGAACTCGCGAACGGGAGATGTCCTGGAGTGGTCGTGGTCGTCTACTATTCAGTATATGAACGCTGCTTACGTTTATCATATTTTAGTGCTCCTCAACTTTAATAGCGGGCATATTATCTTTTATAATCTACGCACAAGATTAAATCAAGAAAATTTACAGAAGCGTGGGATTTTTGAGCCATTAAAAATATAATTTTAATGTTATGTTAAATCTCTGTCAGCCAACTAAATACAGCATATGTTTGTCTAACCAACATCATTTTATATAAATAATATAAATAAATATCTTCACGCAATTCCCAATACAGGGGTAGCCAGAGGTCTAGTCTAGACATTTAAGTCCCTTCGACCCGCCTTCCACCGAAGTTATTTTCGGGACAACGAGACAGGTGGTGAGCCCGTCGCCGTCTTTATGTCCAAGCTAACGATGAAAATCTTACATAAGTTTTTTAGAAAAACCCATTGGTACGGCCACTTGAGGATCGAACGCGGATCTCTTGACTCGAAATTCCGACCACCAAACCACACGGCTATCGTGACTTTTTTATCATTTTAAATTCAATATTTTGATTAATAATCAGTATGTGTGTGTATATATAGTAATGTTATTATTTTAATAATTGGTATATGGAGTTTGTATTATTCCACCTTTCAGATTTTAAATAGGTAGCTATTTATACATGTTGCCACCCTGGCAACATGTCGAAATTGTGGATTTGATTATAATGAAATAGTAAAATTTGATTATAATGTAAAATAAAAGAGTAGCGGGGAAGACAGCAATTCTCTCTCAATTTGTCCGTATCAATTGTAAGATATAGTACCTATGTATTTCTTTTATAACTTATTTTGATTGATAATTTGAAACATGGTGCACCGAATCAATTACGTTATACAGTATAATGAGTGCAAGATTTTGTGTAAATAGACTAAATATAAACAGTCTTATCCCGGGTTGCTGATTCTCGAAGCTGGCCGTGGTATCGTAACGTATACAATAAAACACCAACTGGGCTATAGCCGCGCCCGAGAGCATTTATTTCACGTTGAAACATATTATTATTTTACAGGCGTGCACAATTCTGTAAACAAACGAGACAGACTGTGGGCGGCGGATTGTGCGTGTAGTTTAGGAATCCAGTAACTCGTATTTTCTTTCTAATTGCAGTGTTTTTAACAAAATCGCTGAAAGGTACCATTTATAAAACGATATATATGATTATATCTACTAAAATTTATAACCACGTCAAAAATTTCAGATAGATATATTTATGAAAAAATACGTAACGACACACTTTATCATCCGTATAAATATTCTGTAGGCTAGAGAGAAATTTATTTTAACCAGACCAGTGATACTCCGAATGAGGGAATTATAAACATAAATATAATTCTATTCTTTGTAGTACGAAGTATTTTTCGTTCCTTGTTTTTAAAAAGTTATTTGTAATTCAAATACCAGTTTTAGTTAACATGTGATTTTTTTAAACATGCCTGCATGTGTGGTCAGGAACTGGTCTGGATGTAGCAGCTGGGTAAGGTTGCAGAATGAACGGGAAATCACAAAAATCGTATTGCTACTGGGCACAAAAATGTGAAAATTCTTTAGTCTGGAGCCAATCCTCGATGCAGATTAAATGCACTAAATTTCGTTCCACAGAGATTGAACCATCTCGTCCAGTTTTAACTTCATAGGACTAGAAAATGTGCTTCTTGTTCGGTTTGCAAAATTTCATCTCAACAAACTAAATTTAATATTACAAATCCATCCCATATCCAAATAAATTTTGTTAAAACTTTATTAGGGATTTGGGTTTCATCTTATGTCGTCTGTTTTTTTAAATATTAATATTAGAGTCTTATTCATTTCAATAAAAATCATTTTGTGTTCTTGTACACACAAATTTTGTTAACCTGTTCTTAAATATTATTACGACGAATTCAAATGACCAAGCAATAAAAGTAAAAATAACTTAATTAATCGACTGTGTACCCACCCTAATTTACAAATGTCTTCTTTATCTTTAAAATAAATGAGACTTTAAATATAAAAATAAAAAAATGATGGAGCGTTCGAAGAATGAACGAAGTCAATGAACCGCGGTCAAAAAGTACGCTATTGCTTTCCATTTGTGACATCAGTGCCAATTTTCCGGCTCACTTCTACTAAGAGCAATCATCACGACGTATGAGACGAAAGATTAATGCTCTGTCTTGAGATTATGATGTATTTGTGTTGAACATAAAATTAATAAGAACCGGGTACATGTTTATAGTTCCGCAAGTACAAATGTAGCGCAATCGTCTTAAAACTTTGCTATATCTTCTTTTCCAATATGATATGGAAATCATTTTTTCATAAATTAGTCTATCAGACACTTAAGAATGGCTCGACCGATTTGACTTAATATTATTCCGTTGTAATTTCGCTTATATCCTCTATAAACCTTAACAGTGGGTGGTTAGGAAAAAAATTGGAAGAAACCTTAAAAATTTATAAACCTATGTGACCTAAATGAATAAATATACTTTCATACAAAAATGGCAAAATGTAGAAAAGCATATTGTAGCTATCTCTTCAAGACCCAACCAATGGAATAGCAGAAGATAAACTTGTAAATACAATATAAACTGTTAAATACAATATAATGTAAACTGGAGTAAGTTGAAACAAGCAATGTTAGTTAATTCCTAAACTTGTTTATAGATTGCGTCAATGCAACGATAATTCCAGAGTATTACAGTATTGGTAAGATAATTTTCAAAACTGTTTAAAGAAACATATGCAAAAAAAATTAAAATATTTCTAGGATATTATTTCTTGCAAACTGTCGTATGACTTCTCTTGAATTTGGTAAATGAAAGGTAAGTTCTAGAAGCCTGAAATCTCTCCTTTAGATAAGGAGGAGTAGAAACTTTGCGTTGTATGAAATTGACGTAACAATTCACCATCCTCTTTATTTCCGTGGCTATCGAAAGAGGGGACTATCGGAAAAGACTTTAATATACCAATAGCTATTGACAAACAAAGAAATATTAAAATTAAGGATACTATACATATAATTCCATATGATAAAGATTATTTGTTTGAACTAGCTTTAATAAAAGATTAAGCTACAGCTAAGCTCAGCTTAGTTTAGCGAGAAAATAACAGTTTTTACTGTAGAGCCAAGTGACAGCTTCTCCACTGGCTCAATATACTACCCTTACCGTCGCTGTTTCTTCTCTGATCTCCGTTTTCTTTCTAAAAGCGTTACAAATGTAAATGGTCATTTAATAGAAATTTTGACGGGTGGGTATAATTTTACCCAAGAATATTGATGAATTTTTGACAGTGGTAGAGCCACGCATCAGCTTTTGTTGTTGCATGAATGGGCCGGCTCGACCGGGGAAGTACCACGACCTCACAGAATACCGGCGTGAAGTAAAAGTTTATCAAACTTCTGCGTTTCGTCTGGTGAGTGCAGGTAACCGGAGGCCCACACACCCCCCTTCCCCAAAATTCTGGGGGGGGGGGGATCAAACGCCGGCAACGCATCTGCTATGCCTCTGGTATTGCAGGTGTTTATGGGCGGCGGTAATCACTAACCATCACGTGAGCCATCTGCTCGTTTGCATCCCTTTTCTATAAAAAAAAATCCCGATCTTCCTGAGAAGTCACGATAGCCGAGTGGTTGGGTGGTCGGAATTTCGAGTCAATAGACCCGAGTTCGATCCCCAGTTGGCAGGCTCGTACCAATGGGTTTTTTTAAAAACGTATGTACGAATATCGTTGGCTTGGACATAAAGACGGCGATGGGCTCACCACCTGTCACGTTGTCCCGAAAATATCTTCGGTGGAAGGTGGGTCGAAGGGACTTAATTGTCTAGACTCGACCTCTGTCTACCCTGTATTGGGAAGTGCGTGAAGATATTTTTTCCTGAAGATAGAGGGAATTTGCTTAAAATAACAGCATTAAAGATATGTTTTAAAAATTGCCATAATATTGCGTTGTTACCGCAGATATTTTCATAGATTACTATTTTAATTTTACATAATATATTTTACACAACGAACTGAACCACAGCAAAGTGAGACCTGGTTACGCTTTTAATATATAGAACCCTAATATAAAAAATGATTGCGGATCTGATGATTGTTAGATGATGTTAGCTATTGATAAGGATTCTCTTATTAAAATAACATTAATTAGATGTTTTCTTATAAAAGAATAATAGTAAGAGCTACTCGTTTTTAGATTTCGATAAATAAAAATCGAAATGATATTTAAGTAATTCGCAAATGCTAAAAATAATATATACATACATTAATTTTGTTTCACCCAGTCTCTCTCTGCAATGTTGCATGACGGCATGTTGATCGATCGTCTAGCAACGCCTCTGAAGTTTGGCGTAACATTTAGTTTTAATAAAACTTACGCCAATCCTTCTATGTTGTAAAATATAATATTTTTAATAGGGTGATGTTTTACTGTAATGTTATTAAAAAAAATGATTCGGATCCATGAGACATTCAATCATGGTCTTTAGGGCTAACGACTGACTACATATTTGTTTTCTTACAATCTTTTTTTTTAAAAATCGTTAGGTATTAGGGACTGCAGTACCCACTCGCCATCAGGTGAAGAAAAATCAAGAGTGGTAACACCGTTAGAATTACCCCCCCCCCCTCCCCTCTCTTCGTTGCGTAGGTGTAGTTATAGGCGACTTTAGAGCCAATGACATTTCTAAAAGCTTTCAAAATGTCTTTGGCCTAATAAATATCTCGATCAAATAAAAAATTCCAGACCAAAATTCAGCACAATAAACAATAGGCAGCAGCAACGATTATAGCATAACACACCCTCCCTTCCTGGAAAACTCTATGTAATGCAATTTTACATGCTGTTATGTATAATGTAAATTCTTGAATAAACAATAAATAAATAATAAATTAATACATTCATAGATTATTTAGCCTCTTACTTTGGGATCAGATCAATGTATATGTTAAATATATATATATATATATATATATATATATATATATATATATATATATATATATATATATATATATAAAGTAAGAGGCTAAAGCACTTGTATTATAGAATCGAAAACAATGAAGGCATCACAAACAGCCTGAACCGTCCGGGATAATTAACCCGGTACATCAGTGACACCTTTAAAACCGGTGCGTAAGGTTCGCGTCTACGTACGTCGTCGTATTTGTATTCATCTACGAATCCTCACTCAATTTACAACCCGTAACAGGTAACCCTTGTTATGTTTTACCTTTTTATTTATTCTATTGAATCTTGAATATTGAAACTTTTGCATGCCTCAATATGGCAGAATGTATAGGGCTATATTTTATAAAATATTAAGAACTAATGTTACCTACATTCTGGCAAATAAATCAAATAAAAATAAAAAAAATTAAAATCTTAAGTTCTAAGGGATGACCAAGCATATTATGATATTTTGTTCCGGTTGTAGTTGTTTGCGGCCGCTCATATATTGACGTATTTTCTTTCCTAGTTCCAGATTGTCCGATAGCATGTGTTTTTACTTTCCAATTCAATAAATAAATCGAATAATATGCTCAAGATTTCCACGAATTTGTTGTTTTATCAGTGATATGACGATCAAATGTTGCTATGAGACAGTCCTCATCGTTACATGCTGCTAAATGCTCATTTAATTCAAATAAATATCTACTTTTGACATGAGCCTAAAAATATCGAATTTACTTACTTTTCCTTTTTTATTTTGTTTATTTTAGCGGTATTAAGAAGTCACTAAATTTAAAATTATGACTTAGCAGTCAACATGTTTGCCAAAAATGAAGCTACCATCTCTAATAATATCATGCATTCAATAATTCCGCTGTTCGTAAATGTTTTGATATATATATATATATATATATATATATATATATATATATGTATATATATATATATATATATATATATATATATATATATATATATATATATATATATATATATATATATATATATATATATATATATATATATATATATATATATATATATATATATATATATATTCCGAATTTAAGCGGCTGATGTCCTTAGGCATTAACTATTTACAAATAAATATCTTCACGCAATCCCCAATACAGGGGTAGACAGTATAATTCGTACATAAGTTTTTGAAAAACCCATTGGTACGTGCCTGCCACCTGGGGATTGAACACGGGCCTCTCGACTCGAAATTCCGACCATCCTTACTAACTATTTTCAAGGTAGACCGAGACTAACTTTCGAAGACCATGTGAGCAAATTGCTCGAAGAGGGTCGAGAAGGGTCAAGAGTAGAAGGGTCAAGAGTACAACCTAGGATAACTAACTAGCCTAAGAGGATACCTAGACGTGCGTGTATGAAGAAGATGATGAATCTGAAAGAAGCGAAAGAGGTATGTAAGGTTAGTGGCACTTAGCGATCTGCTCTCCCTGGGTACCCCGTCAGGGATTGTGCGTGACGATAAGTAAGTAAGTTATTAACTATTTAGAGACCTTAAGGTGTTCCAGAGCATGATACCTTCGTTATTTCGAGAACTTTTTCGATAAAATTTTCCTCGATTGTTGCCTGTGGAAAATTAATAAGAAAATAAATTTGGTGGTTCCGGTAGTTCCTTTAAAATTTCAAATTATTATTCATTCGTGTACTATGAAATTTAAGTGATAGTTACAAAACAAACTAGAATTTAAATTATATGTCCTCTATCCCTATTTAACTTTCATTAATAGAAATTAAAAACATAAAACCATATTATTATAAACGGAAGAATTAATAATGTTACTTATAAAACACATCGAATCTTAAATCATAAACCACTATAAGCGAAACGGTCTGAAAACGAAAAATGACGCAGCAAAAGCTATTGGAGGGCAAGGCGGGCGGCGAGATTACAGCACCGCACGCTCCGCTTGTTTACGTTGTTCCTGACCACGTTTCCGACTAAAAATACGTTTACATCCTGCCGTTTCTGTCCCTCGCTATTGGCCAGTGCTGGCGCAGGAAGATGAGGATTCGCGTCGACCCCCCGTTGCCCCTTCACACGCCGCACGTTATTTTATATGAAAGTAGTCGAAAGGCCATACTCGTAAAGAAGCAGAAAATAACCCTGAACGTTAGAAGCAGCATTCTGGTTGCCAGTCGTGTTGTGCGTCTCACAGTGCTAACTAGTGACATTAAACATGGTTCTGGACACAGAAGACTGGGTAGGTGTCACGTTGTTATGTTAAAAAAAATTCGGCAAAAAATTTATGTAAGGCAAACATTTTGGTTGACCGGACTTCATTTATTTAGAGCATTTCAAGTACTTCGAAAAAAAAGTTTTGGAAAAAAATATTTCACACGATTATGATAAATTAAAAAAATAAAATTTCTAATATCCATGAAATAACAGATAATTTTTTTATTTGGGTTGAACAATAAATCAGATTATATTTTTCTTTAGAAATGGAAATAACCTCATTTAAGTGATATATATAGAGATATATTCAATCTCTTATTTGAAATTTAAAACAATTTATCCCTATAATTAAAACAACCTGAAAATATTTTTATAAAAATTTTGGCAATAAAAAAGAACAGATTTTAGTTTTTCATTAAAAAAAGTTCTACAAGATTCTACCACATCTACGAAAATAGTTCTTTATACTACATAGTTAAATAATATTTTATTTTATACATAAAATAACAGATGACATATACATATGAATTTATTAATAATAAGATGTACAAAACTGTACATTTGAATTTCGTCGAAATGAGTAGACACTGCTTACAAATATATATTGAATGTCTAAAATTATTTTTGTTTTTTTCTGTCATACTAAATATTTTATGTACATGCACTTTGAATAAATAATTATTGCTCTTATTTTAATTCTACATGAATGAATTTAAAAAAAATATATCAACTTAAACGATTGTAAGCATAAGAATTTAGCTTTTTTTTTTCTTTTTAATCATAGCAACGTCTTTCACCGATTTATTATTACTTAGACTTATATATAAGAAAAGTTTCCATAATTCCATGTAGATTTTGAATATAATAATCAGTGACGAAGTCGGGCACGCAAACCCAATGAATCTATTTTAGTCTCAATTGCACGTAAAATAAATTTATTACGGCTTAGTAACCGACCTGTTTCACTAAAAACTTATGCGATGACCTATATAGATCAATTTACATGGAATCTGAATGGTAACTATATTTATTTATACCCATTAAACATGTATAAGCAATGTTGTCATTACATACATGTATGGTATCACAATAACTTTTAATAGGATTTTTAAATTGGATACTGGAAAAGTATAATGTTACCCGATAGATATCACAATAATAAATGACTAGAATGCTAATAAATAATTTTATCATGGATCAAGAAACAATTATATCATTTATTACAGCAGAAATACTAAATATTTTACATTCTACTATAACATTATTTTGTTTCAGGCCGATGAGCTTCCGCCAGAACAAATAGCCGGTGAGTTAGAGATATTTAAAAAAATGCCTACACAGTTGTTGTTTTAAAGTTAATACAAATATCGGAAAAAATCGCAGGCTTATATTTGGAAGTCCTCCAATCGAAGCAGACTTAATCAATTCTAGAGGCGGGTGCCGGTGTATATTATAACAAACTCGTTATTCCCATTTCGTGAGTGGGATTTAATTAAGCATTCAGAAATAAGATCAACGACGTAGGGCGTGGCTTTATTTATTGGAATATTTTTGATTCAGCAACTCGTAGATTTTATTAATCCTATCCTACTATTTTACTGACATAAGAGGAAGTATGTAAATTTAAATATTTAAATGTTTGACACTTGTAACGACGCAAAAAGATAGGATTTGAATAAAATTTGTTAAAAGTACAGTTAGTTTATAAACTGTATTAACGTATTAGATATTCTTATACCGTAATAAATTTTGAAATTTAATGATCCCTCGAGAATTTAGTTACTGCACGGACAAAGTTGCGGGCAGAAACTGGTGCTATATAATACTCATACCCTGACCTACAAAAACTATTATCAATGTCGAATTATGGAAATGTTAGGTATTTTTTTTTTATGAAAGATAAGGATTCTTCCAATTCTTCTTCATTCTTCCAAAAATTCTATTCCTTTTAATTGTACAAAACGAAAGATTAGAGAGATTGAGAGACCGGTGAAATACATTTAATACAAAACAAATCACTTTAATTATTTAAATAGAAACGTGGACGCAACTTTATATAAAATTTAGTTAAATTATTAACGTCACAAACATAATTAGATAAATTTCAATTACACTCTGCAACTAATAGATACTGTAATATGTAAATAATATCTATGAGGAATACAGTCTTTATTTAACAAACTATGTACAGATCACATCACGCTTTCTTCGTCTTAAAGTCAACTTTTTAAAACTTATTACTATTACCATAGCCATGTAGTTGTGATCGGAATTCGAGACAAGAGACCGAGTTCGATCCCCAGGTGGGTAGGCTCGTACGAATGAGGTGTTTCAAAATTTATATGCGATTTATATCGTTGGCTTAGATATAGAGACGATAACAGGCTCACCATATCGTCCCAAATACATCTTCGGTGAAAGGTAGGTCGAATGGACTAAATTTCTGGACCTCTGTCTACCCCAGAATTAGGAATAACGTGAATTTATTTATTAATTTTATTTTAGTATTTTATCCAATATATTCAAGCCATTTATTATATTTTGGACGGTAAAATATCCAGCAATATTTAGCTACAATTTAGTGTCGTAAGCACCTTTCGTGTCTCAAAATTGTTAAGATTTACGCTTCGTCTCTCCCGTACAGGATAATTTACGTTTGTTACGAATTTACGATAATTGCCACGCTTAGCAAGCTGATGGCGTTGTTGCTCGTATTTTTCATATCAGAATCTGCTGAATTTTTGTCTCATATTTTTCAAAATAGTTATCCCGCCATCTGTCAGTAGCCAGTTAGCATTTACAACACGGCACATGGTTATATTTAGATAAATTATAAGGATTTAATTACATTATTATTCAAAACATGTTATATACATATATAGTATGCTTACAACGAAAATTAAATCTGTTTTTAATTATCATTCTGTTCCCATAATAAATTAGCTGATTATTAAAAACATTTTACAATAGATTCTAAAAGAAAGCATTAACTTCAAAATGCGGAAATAACAACAAAGCTGCCGTCAGAAGAGACGTTTCACAGTTAAGAAAACAGAAATGTAAATTCCACATATTATATTGTTAGCTAAATAAAGAATCAAAACATGAGATTATGAAACGGTTTAACCAAAACATTTGACAAAATTTTTGTTGAATCATTTTTAACCATGCCGTGTTGTCTTCTATTTAATGTCCTATCAAAATACATGGTACAGAAGCTGCATGCAAATGCTCCCAGGCCAAAGATTTCCTCTTAAATTTTTTTTTAGAAAGATTCGCGCATCTTCAGGGCTACGACGAGTTAACAGCAAACCCTTATGATAAATTAATACATAGTTATACAGCGTTTTGGTGACAGAAGTGTATGGTGTGTATTTAAATAGTTATGTAAACCCGTGCATAGACTGCTGCAAGAAGTAATTCTCATCCTCGGAGCATTGGCTAGATTCTCCCGGAACACAAGGTGGGCTTTCTAATAACAAAAGTCATGTACCTTGATGCTATTTACTGTCTTGTCAGTGTATTTTGATATGGTATTATTTAAAAAGATCATCTATCTGTAGCTATTGCGATTTTAAATGTTATGTAAATACCCTAAGTTCTCTTAACTACACCATGAATATTTAATATTACATATGAACCATTGACTCACAGAGTTATTTACATTAACACCTTGATACTAAAATGGTACATTAATGTTCCTAGATTAAAGTTTGTTATTAGGCGAAACATAACATCGGGTAGATTGTTTAGACGAGCGGTAGCGTGGCAACACGCTTGGAGTATTGCCAACGATCCGTGGTATCAGAAGCGCGTGCTATCGTCATTGTTTAGTTCAATATCGCGGGAAAATTCTCCAGTAATTGTGATTTGTTGACTATGATTAATCTAGCCAAGAATATTTAGCATTCTCAAAAATTTCAACATCAGATAGAACCAAGATTCTATTTCTAAATTCATGTGTCATAATAATTTATTAACTATTAGTAGCGTGTCATTAGAGTTTCCAATACAAATATCTTACGATAAATACTAAATATAATTATTTAATGATCAGACATCAAGACTTACATTTGTTGAAATGTCGCGTGTGTACCATTTCGTACATATGCCAAGTAAAATAAATCATAACCAAATGTAAACATAACGAGTAGAAGCCAAATGTACGACGTTTCATCGTTTCATTTGACTGCGAATATCAGTTCAGATAAGATTTTATGAAAGTGTATAAATAACTAAATTTTACCTGAAACCATAGTATACCATAGTAGTAGTATTTATATATAGTTTACATGATTAACTTGCTAAAAAGCTTTAGAAGCCCTTCTTAAGCACATGACACTAGACAGAACTATTAGGCATAGACAATAACATTAGGTCTTATACTTATGTATATACTTCTATAACAAAAATTTTTTTCTGATAAAAGTATATAAGGGTTAAACCTTTTTGGGATAAAATCTTTGGAAATAACGAGGAATTTGATCATTAAAAAAATAAATTTTAAACCTTCTTTATACACATTCTGCTTGTCATTCAAACTCTTTTATTTAATACTTCTTAGTGTAGCCCAAAGGCTAGGTACTTTACACCTTTTTCATTTTTTTATCGTATTACACAAACCGAAGTTATTCCATCAACCGACAGTGTTCAGTGTACAGTGACGTACAGTGCACTAGTGTAATTTTCATTCATATAATACACCAAGTCATCCCCTTTCTAGTCTAGTGGGTGTCGTAAGGGGCGATTAAGAGAAAAGCCTTGATAATATTAATGGCTAACGACATATGGTGGAATATCCATCTCGAAAAAATTTCAGATGTAGATAAGCAAACCGCTGACGGGTTGCAGCGACACGTCTGATACTACGATCATGAATCCGCTTGCCTAGCGTGGCGATTATGGCAAACCCTCCCACGGGAGAGGCCTATTTCAGTAGTGGATTATTACAGTCCGTTGTTTATGTATGTATAACCCTCTATATTTAAACCACCTGTAATCCAATCTGATAAAAGAAAACTTGGTATGACGTTGATTTTGTCCTCGTTGCGAAATAGGACCGTATCTCAACGGTGGGTAGATAATTAATAAGCAGCTAAAATCTAGAAAAAACAGCAATAAAACGCATGGGTCTTTGAGACAACTGCCAAGACATCTTGACGATTAAAATTAACAACTTTACGCTGGCAAAAATAAAAGTCCTGCTTTATAAAACTATTTTGTTGCCAAATTACTGTTGGACAGCTGTTATTATCCGTGTATATAATAATCTACGCGCATTTTATCAGATGCAGACAGTTATTCACCCATACATTATTATAACAAAAGAAACTCTATTGCTGCAATGCGATATGAGAGTAAGTTTAAAATGATGCTACGATTTGCAAGGAAATATAATGCGCGAGGCGTTTTTAATTAGTTTACAAAATTTCTTATAAAATGTTCAAACGTTATCGGTATTGTTAGAATAGATTCCGAAGTACAAATTTTATATAAACTATATTGGCTAAACAATATTAAAGATAAGCTAAATCAAACAATGATTAATCGTTAGTTTATAATAAATATTGACTATAAAAATGTTTATAAAAAAAGAAATTCGATAATCAAAATGAGACTACAACTATTTCAATAAGAATCGAGAGTGGATAAATTATATCGAATAACATTATCTGTCGCTATTACTGTTACAATAGATTTATTGCTTCTATAGTGGGGAATTCAAGATACATGTCACATCAATTGCGTACTACTTTATTTATGGCGAGCACTCTAAACTTGATCTAACACGAACACTTGCTTGTTACTTTACCAGTGTCAATGAAAAGGTCCACTTTTAACCGGTAATTTTTTTTAAGTGTCAGCAATAGTATTTGTTCTTGAATCAATCATAACGTTTTGTAATCATTATAATGTAGCCTCTTAATAAATGAATGTAAATTCACAAACCGGGTATACCCTTGTAGTAATTTATTATTGTGACATTAATTTTGGTTTCGTGGCAGTACTCACAGTTTTGTTTTGTCGTAAATTTACATTAATACCGTACATAGTTATGTTCAGTGTTAGATAATCTGTTACTGCAACCACCCATCATTTCCCACATAATATACACAGTAGCTACGGACTGTGTTCCCGGTACGATATTCAAAAGAAAAGCAGCCGTAAACATTAAAAAAAAGCAACTCACGATTCGATGACATGTAAACGAATGTTCGTAGAGTTCTAATTAAGACGCTATAAAATAGAGCATCTCTGAACTAGAATTGGGTGATGAGCCAACAGTGAATTAGAACATGGATTAACTAGAACGTCAGCATGCATTTTAGAATCCTTCGTAATATATTGCTTTAGTATGCCTATTTAACTTTTCTAAAAAATATCACTTTAGGACGTGAAGGAAAAATGAAGGAATATGTACAGAAAAAATGTAAAAAACATGTTATACGTAATTAATTCCGACAAACTTTACATTCAATTAATCAAAATTTTATTTTACTCAATCTAAAACTTATGAGATAAAGATATATGTTTTTTTTTGAATAAACTTGTATGTGACCAAGTGATGCGTTTATCTTACTTTTTGGTTTACAGCCTCAAGGTAAATAGTCCATTGAAAGATATAGACTTACAGAAGATCATCCCTTTTACGGCCCGCAGTCATCGCTGACTAATGTTTAATAAGCAATGAATTTACGATAGTGTACATGTGTGTGAATTTACTTACTTAGCGGTTAATTAAATTGCAATGACGACACATGTCTCTCAGGGGAAGGAAAGTTTTCCATAATCCTCATCTTTGGTTAGATAGTAATCCTTATATTGGCGATTGCTTTTTTTTATAGAAAACGTAGGCAAACGAGCAGGCGGCTCACGTGATGCTGTACAACTGCTCATCATTAATCTGTTTAATGAAATTATTATCCGGCCGTCTGTCACTATAGCTATTGCAAATATAAATATATATTCTAGGTTAATTAGAAATCGTATATTGATTTATAAATCGTATATTTTAGAAGTGGTAGAGCCACGCATCAGCTTTTGTTGCTGCATGAATGGGCCGGCTCGACCGGGGAAGTACCACCACCTCACAGAATAGAACTTTCGTGAAGTAGAAGTGTAACAAACTTCTGCGTTTTGTCTGGTGAGTGCAGGTAACCGGAGGCCCACAAACCCCCCTCCCCGAATTCTGGGGTGGGGGAGGGGGCACTCTAAGGCCGCAACGCATCTGCTATGCCTCTGGTATTGCGGGTGTTCATGGGCGGCGATAATCACTTACCATCACATGAACCACCTGCTCGTTTGCCTCCCTATTCTATAAAAAAAACCTCTAGGGGCAAAAATGTGAGACAGCTTGTTTCTTTACTACGTTAATATTTTCCCCCTATAGTACGCTCAACGTGTTACAACGCCATTAGGATAAGTTGAAATATTTTCTTATGCCTCAAGGTAAAAATAAAAAAGAAGCCTAAACTATTACATAATAGGACAGAAATTGTACAGATCTTATCTTTACGATATCAATTTTTTTTATTCACATTTTTTATTTACACTATGTAGGAAATATCACGAGATAAAAGTCACGATAGCCGAGTGGTTGGGTGATCAGAATTTGATCCAAGAGACCCGAGGGATCGAACTTTAGTTTTTTCGTTTTTTCAAAAACTTATATACGATTTACATCGTTGGCTTGAATATAAAGACGGCGAAGAGCTCAACACCTGTCACGTTGTCCCAAAAAATGTCTACGGTGGAAGGTGGGTCGAAACGACTTAATTGTCTAGATCTTTGTCTACCCCTGTATTGGGATTGACGTGAATATAATTATTTCTTTTTATTTTGACATTATATAGGAATGTCCGGTGAATCCCTTTATTTTTGAAGATTGTTATGCCAAGTAGATTCATATTCATGAATGTAAGGATCGTTTTCTGTTTTCTCTAGCCCCGTCAGAGACTCAGGTGAAGATTTATTTAAAACAATACTTGCAGTATAACACTAGTATTTCTGTTAACTACTCCAACTAAACTACAAAGCTTCTATCTGGAATGGTTTACGACAATAGTCGAATGGCGGGTTCGAACCTGCGATGTTATATTTCGTAGTCCGCACCCAATGCCTTTAAGGCTAATGCCGAATAGTTTCTCTTCTGTTTAATTTCGTTTGTATTTGGTTTTTCAAAACCCTGTGTACGAATTATAGCGTTGGCTTTGACATAAAGACAGCGACGGGCTCACGACCTGTCACGTTGTCCCGAAAATATCTTCGGTGGAAGGTGGGTCGAACGGACTTAAATATCTAGACTAGACCTATGTCTACCCCTGTATTGGGAATTGCGTAAAGATATATATTTATACTTCGAGCCCGGGTTGTGTTGTCTTTTCTATTAATCTCTCATTCATTTACACATAACGACCTCAAAACGTCCACTACAAGACACAAACATCTTTCAAACTACGGGTATACCATTTACTGATTACTTGATTGACTCGCAACCATCTAACTACTAATCGCAAGATCACAACGATTTTTCTTATTTTCTTCCATACTTTATACTGTTTTTAGCACAATATAAACATCATTCAAAAATGATTGTTAACTGTATTTTTAACTCTGTAGTTTTAAGTTGATTCTGCTGACAGAAGGATACATTTTTTAAATAAGATAAGTTTAGCTGTGTATCTTTTCCGCGCGTCACGGGAAAGCATCGAAACAGTTTATTTTTGTTAGCAACACTTGATATCATTTTATTTTTAGACAAAATGACGCACGCTCTAAAAGAACCAACTCATGAAAATCACGATAAAATTTTATTACTGTCGTCTCTCGTCACTGTGTAAATCTAGAATAAACTGTCTAGCCACCATTTTTTGTTTAGACAATAAATTATCCTCTATAAGATATCAGATTGCATAGATACCAGCTCCAATTTAAAAAAAATGAGGATAATTATACTGATCTAACTTATGTTTATATAAAGTTAAAATACGGTCCCGAAAATAGCTTCGGTGGAAGGTGGGTTAAAGGGACTTAATTATCTAGACTAGACCTCTGTCTACCCCTGTATAAGGAATTGCGTGAAGATATTTTTTAAAATACGGAGGAGCCTAATTTTAAGTGGATTTAAAATAGAAAACGTGTAGTAGTAAATTGTTACAATTGTTTCCTTGCATGTATGCTTGTGCATAAACCACAAGCTATACGTTGTGTCATAATAAATATCGATCTTTTATGTTTTCCGATATCCTCATATACAACTTTTTTAGTTCCTGAAAATATATTTAATATTTAAGTAGTCCGCACCTAATGCCTTTAAGGATTAGCCTTAAAAGCCGATTAGTTTCACTTCTGTATTAAAATATATGACTCTCCATTTCAAATTTCGCTGTAATTCATTGAGACATTCATTACAACATTTAAAATTTACAAAAACCTAAATTATTTGTTTTAGCAAGTGTGTAGGTATCAAGTAAAATTCGTTATTAAAACTTTGCAATGAATTATAGATACTTAAACTTCCTTATGCACAATTTAAAACAGAATCAAGTACAAATACCATAATTTACACATACGTACATTATGGTATTTGTACTTGATTTCTTTCGTTATTTATTGACGTTCTATTTACGAGTTATAGACCACGCACACGCACGACGCGTCTCCGGTGCACCAAGACGCGGCCGCTGCACCAAAATAGCTACGTTGCACAACTTATTCGCACTGCATTTCAGAGCATTGAACCTCAGTTCTAATCCCATCTCCACTCTCCAAACGTTCAGTGTGACTCTTTTATTGCTAGCGTAACACAGACCGTGGTGTGTTTCTTCCAAATTCAAATATTGGAACTAGTAGGAAAAGGTCCCTTTTTACCTGCATTTATTAAAATTTCCGTCCATCATGAGCACGGTGAACATCGAGGGTACGACGTTCAATGGTCTTAACTTTTCGATTATTCGTACTTGTTGCGTAATCTTGCAGATCCTAAAACTAGTGTTGTTTGTTCCAGTCTTACGCAAGGCTTTCGATGGCTTCGACCACAACCGCTCGGGCAGCATCCCATGTGACTTTGTCGCAGACATCCTTCGGATGATGGGGCAGCCCTTTAACAAGAAAATTCTTGAAGAACTCATTGAAGAAGTCGATGCCGATAGTGAGTATTAGAAGTTTTTTCTAAAACATGTTAAACTTTAATTGTATGTGATAGAAAAAGAACTAAAAACCAATTTCATCAACAGAGTCTGGCCGTCTAGAATTCCCAGAATTCGTAACTTTAGCTGCCAAATTCATCGTTGAAGAAGACGCCGAAGCTATGCAAAAAGAACTCCGAGAAGCATTTAGATTATACGACAAAGAAGGTATTTGTTTTTTCATTTATTACAAGTTTTTGTTTTCACAGGTACACAAAATATAAAATATACTTTATTGCACCATAAAAATTAATTTCACAATATGTTTATTTCCTTTACGAGAAAGTTTTATAAAACTTACTTCAAATCATTGTCGTTTTTCATTTATTACAAAAATGATAAATTTTAGGCGATTAAATGTAATGAATGTTGCAGGCAACGGTTACATTCCCACCTCAAGCTTGCGTGAGATCCTACGCGAGTTGGATGAGCAGCTTACGGATGATGAGCTTGACGGCCTTATCCAAGAAATCGATACCGACGGCAGCGGCACTGTGGACTTCGATGGTAATTCTTAATTTTGAAGCATAATCCTACCTAAAACACGTGTCACGTTGTTCCAAATTATTTTTAGCAGATGCTCCCGTGAAATAGAGTCAAAAGAACTAAGTCTCCTCAAAAAACCTCTGGCTGGCCCAATACAGAGGGTATTGAAATTTCTCACCTCTCTTCTCTTCTATCTTTAATACCGAAAAGATATAGAAATAATAGAATCTTAATAGTAGTAGTGGTTCTATATACGGTACGATACTACTAACTTAAAAATTATATATGTTTAGGAGAAGCTATCACAAAGCAATAACTTACATGTATTATTTCAATTCATAATTCATTTCATTCGCAATAAATTAGTGAAGAGTGAGAGGTGGTCGAGTCAAGACTCGGGGGTCAAAACCCAAACAATGGGTTTTTTCAAAAACTTATGTATGAATTATATCGTTGGCTTGGGCATTAAGACATCGACGGACTCACCACCACAGTCACGCTGTCCCAAAAATGTCTTCGCTGGAAGGTGGATCGAAACGACTTAATAGTCTAGATCTCTGTCTAACTATGCTACGGGAATGGCGTGATATTTTTTCATTTAATTCAATGAATTTAATATAAACGTAATGGATGTTTTTAATTGGTTAAATAAAAAAATTGGTTTAAACTGTGTAGTCCATGGTGAGATTTTTGTTTATAAAATAAATGTGAAATTCAATTTCATAAATAATTTATCTCTTTTCAGAATTCATGGAGATGATGACCGGAGAATAAACTTCGCAATTAACGCCTACCATACATGTATTTATTTATACTTACTGTTAAGAAATCTCGCTTACATTTCAATACTGCAACTTTTCGAGACTTGGGAACATTGGACATCATAATATTACATCTTCAAGGTCCACATTTTCATTTATTTAATTTAATAAAAGCATTATGTATGTATTGTACAAAATAATATTGGTTCTCGTCTAATTGATGTGTGTGGCTGAGTAATGTTTATACTTACTTATTAATAAATCTTTTAATATACTATCATGATGTTTGAATTGAACAACTGTAATAACCTCATTTTAAGTTGACGGAAATATTAGCCAAGAAGATTGAAATTTAACTAAAAATTCTTATTTTATATACAAATCACTTTTCAGAAATAAAATTATGAGTGTTTCGCTTTAAAGATTGCGCCAAATAGTCTTAAATAATTTTGATGGCTTCAAATATATTTGGGCGCTAGCCAGACTTTAGTCGGCTAACATTTTATTGAGTTTTTTTACAGTTTTCTTTACAAGTTGAAAAATTATAGCATTGAATATTTTAAGAATAAACAGGCAAAATCTTGTTTAATAAGAACGCTCTTATTCCTTCTACAATTTCTGACAGTATTAGATACTTCTGTGCATAATGTTTATATAGTATCCCGACCGATTTCGGCCAAATATATTTCCAAAAATATGGCCGAATATATCCGGCCACTATTTCGCATTAAAATATTTATGATAAATATTTCTTCAAATTGTTGATATTTGATATGAGTTCTACAGTACAATATTACCAAAAATAGACGATAGACGATAAAATTTCACATAAATTCAATAAAACAATTTAGTTAACCATAATTTAGGAGTGACATATTGTTTTTAACAAACTGTATTTTCCGCTAAAGGGCCTTTTAATTTACAATATTTAGTCTGTAGTGCACTAAGAAGGAAATGTGAATGTGTAAAATGTGAAATGAAATCCTGTCCTTGGATGAATTTATCAAGGAGATATCGTTATATAACGCACTCCATAATCTCCGTTTAATTTTATATAAGGGTACGTCCAAATCTGACGATTGCGCTGCCGCGTGTAGTTCGGCAACTGCGCGCGACCTGCGCGTGTGGATTTTCGCCGTTTCTGTGCCGTCCGTGCGCTAGTTACGAGCCGCGCGCGTTGAGAAACAAATGAAAATTATTTGAAAAGTTACAACTAAGACTATGTAATAGAGTATGGAAGCGAACGGACTGCATGCACGCAAACTGCACGTGTGTAGCGCGCATACAGTACGAGACTTATATGAATTCACAAAAGAGGCGCGCCAAATAATTACAGTAACAGTGCCCGTGCAGGGTACAGCACGCGAGCAGCTTGGTAGCGGCACTTTCGCAACTATTGGACACACCCCGAATCTTATATATATTATCCACCGACACAACACCGAACATCCTATCAAATCCGAAACTGACCTATCTGTATGAAGAAATTTTCCATCGGGCGCACTCGACTTTTAGATGTCTTTGGAGAGGAGTGCTTTGCGCACTGAGCTCTGAAGAAACCGGATGTCCGGAAAACTCTCTACACGGTATGGTCGGCGGTGAGTTCCTCCTATGATCGAGTGTCGAGTTGGACGCAAAAAGAGAACCCAGAAGATCGGCTTCCTCTTTTGCGTCATGGGCCAGCGAGTTGTCCTTCCTGTGCAGAGATGCTAGTGATGGCTGACTGAAGTTCCCTTGGACAGCCTTGGCGAGGGACCAGAACGCACGAGTTCCCGAAGGAAGACGAACCAGTTTCTCGCCAATTCTGCCAATGTGCTCGGACTTTGCCGCAGCAATTACTCTTTTGAAGGACCTGGCGGCAGAGTTATACTTCTTCTTAAAAACGCCAGTCTTTGAATCCCGAGACACCGATGCCACTGCTGCTTTTGACGAGATACCATTCTGCAGGCGCTACCAAACCAAGCCTTAGATCTGCCACCGTTGGGCACCACAGAGGAAGGAACGAAAAGTTCCATTCCTTGAAGCAGCACATCAGCGACGGAATTTGCAACGGCGTCGGGACTATCCAGAATCAAACCTGCCCCCATGGGTAGGATGCAAAGAAAGACCGCATCCCTTCCCAATCCGCCGACCTGTAGTACCACTCACGGCGGTGGCCTGGATATCGCGACCGCAATGGGCACATGATAGGCACTTTGCTCCGAATCAGGCAGTGGTCCGATGAACCCAAAGGGGCATCGATGGAGACCACATAGCCGTCCGGATGAGAGGTCAGCAGAATATCCAGCAGGAAGGTGTATGATCTTCGTGTTCCAGAACCCGCATTGGCGAAGTAACCAGTTGTGACAGATCATATGCTAAGGCAAAGTCAAAAACAGATCTCCCCGCATGATCAGTGGTTCGAGATCGTAGCCATTCGGCGTGGTGGGATGTGTGGGTCTCCGGTTACCTGCACTCAGAACAAAACGCAGAAGTTTGTTAAACTTCTACTTCAAGCCGGTATTCTGTGAGGTCGTGGTACTTCCCCGGTCGAGCCGGCCCATTCATGCAACAACAAAAGCTGATGCGTGGCTCTACTACTGTTAAATGTGGTCATACCTACGTGTGACGCTAGCGGAACACCATTATATTAATGTGTTTGTTGATTTTAATAAATAATTAAGAGGTATTTAGTAATAAGCCCTTTAGCGGTTTGAACTGGATAATCGGAATCATAATCACGACTTCGCTCGTTATTTCCCCGGGAAGAAAACCATGTGTGGTATCCTGTAAAAATATCTCACCCGTTTTTTTCCCGGGGGTGTTATTATAGGCGCGCAAGGTAAAAGCTTACTAATTATTGGCTACCGACAGTTAGCTGAATAATCATCTCGAAAATTACCAGACCAAATTCAGTAGACAAATGATGGGCAGCAGCTTCTAAAGTCGTAATGGCCAATCAGCCGGTCAAAGCAAACATGTAACGGCAAATCCTCTCTTTAAAGAGAGGCCTACATCCTACAAGACTCAAACAGTTATCTATATGCATAAAAAAGGTTAATCATTAAGTATGCAAGCATTTCTTGTTAGGCAATACAGTTTTAAAGTACAATCTTAAATAACATATATTAATGTTTATTGGAACAACTATTCCCCAATACTTCGAAACTTTATTACTTATTTTAGATTTGTTCTAAAAAAATTGTCTCTTCTTTTTCTTGTCTAGTCTTTGTCTTTGTCTTTGAATTTTCCTAATAGAAATAATTGAATAATTTCAATGTCTTATTTTCCAACTTAAAAGCTGGTGCAAGGGTTATTGAAATCGGTTGAGTAATATAGAAGACACAGCTTAATATTTCACTTTAGAACCAGTCATCATACAAAGGAGGACGAGTTAAAATAAGTTAAAACTCAGAATTTAAGTTTCCAATGTCAAAAATTTTAGCATTCTTGAGAAGCATCTTTAGCGTCTATGACAAAAATTATAGTTAGAAAATGTCGACCACATATTATATTTATTAAATTAAAAAGTAATAACTCAAAAGCAACTATTTTTATTAATAGATAGTCATAAAGATTATTACAGCATAATCAAAAAGTATCAACGAGAAAAAACACCAAGATTGCTGGCTCGACATTATGAAATGACAAGCTCCCACAAGCCGTGCCATACAGTGTCGTCGCAAATAAAAAAAAGAAACTATAACGTACTCCACCACCCAAAGCTATATACTGGTCAACAAATTTATAAAATAACAAAATAACAATATATATATATATATATATATATATATATATATATATATATATATATATATATATATATATATATATATATATATATATATATATATATATATATATATATATATATATATATATATATATATATATATATATATATTGCAAACAAAACCTCCGTCATCGATTAGCGCACTCAATGTTTTTCACGGTGTCACCAGCTCTAAGGTCCAGAAAAAAAACCACTTTCTGTATGTCTCGGGTATGAGTGTTAGTGGTTCCTTCATTATTTCTGATTCCATGACACAAGTTTGAAACTGCTTGACACAAGTTTGCAACTTTAGATGCTTGCTTTGGGATCAATGTGATATAGTTCCTATTGCTTATTTATACTTATTAAATCAAATATTTTATTCGTTAAAAACCCACAGAAGTTGAGGCAAAGCAAAAATTAGTAAATAAGACGACAAATATATTCATGTACTTTTTTATTTCAATATATCAAATATTAATTCGAATAACTTAGAAGCCTACTTAAACGTAGACCCTGCGTAAAGTAGACATTGAAGATATAAAAATGATAATTATATAATTATATAATTACTAATAACAATAATAATTAAGGAATGAACGAACCATAGAAAGATGTAAATTTGAGAACTTTAAAATAAATGATAGCAATAAATAAAAAACGGATATTAATTATTATTTATATTAGATTTTTGGAGAAAAAATAGACTAAAAATACAAATGAAAGACATTTTTAAAACACTGTCATTATTTCCAACATTGATACCAAAAATTACAAATTCGATCTTACATTCCAATCCTGGCCTAATAAGGTAATAATGTTTTTAACAACAAACTAAAACCAAAAATGGTATAGCTGAACATTAATTGTCCACATCACTTCCATCTTATTGTTTACTTTACCTACTGTGCGATATTTTAATTTTTTAATCATAATTATTTGATAGAGAGACCGTATGTAAATGATATATAAGTAGAGAACACATATTCTTAAAAATTATAATATTAATAATTTAAATCATATTTTGATAAATCTTTAAATTGAAAAAAAAAAATCTATCGAATTATTTAAAAACTGGTTTAAAAACATTGCGGGCACACTACTTTTACGGTATATAAAAGACTACAGTATACAGAATCTCAATGACACAAACGACAATTACGCGAGGTATGCTAATGCCTAGTACGTCACATTTTAACAAAATATTACACGTCAGTATTAAATTCATTGGTAACGCTTTTAAATTACTAAGCTTAAATGGACATTTTATAAAATTATGCGACTACCTATACAAATAATAAAACTTAAGTCTATCTACACTGTCAGCTGATAGTGGTTCCGTAGAAAAACATTGGTTTTACATGACATCCAACAAATTCAAGATTTGCACATTTTTAAACTAAATAATCTAAATTAGTAAACAATTTAAGAAATAGTTTCCCAATATATTCAAAATAAAGTTATAAAATTGAATTACAAAGTGTTCAAACGTAATTGTTTACATATTACACATTTATATTAATGTTTGTTCTATTAATGTAAAAATTTTCTAAAGATTGTTTTGTTTATTGATTGAAAAATCTTTGTTATATGGTGGACAACGGTTTAAATTCGCAAAAAATTGTGATGGAGATCGAGGACTTGTTTGACAAGTTGTAGTCTACTTTTAAGAATATAGTGAAAAAAGTATAAATCGTTCGTATAACAGTACTATTAAAATTTACAGGAGTAAGTGGTACGTTTTCTTACCAAACCTTACATTTTTAAAGCAGTACTTATATATTTTTATGTATTTAATTTATTATGGTAGGGAGTCCATAAAGATAACATAGTCAACTAGTATCATGCACAAGATACAACATAGATTATGTATAAAGCTAAATAACTAAATAATACAATGGAATGGAGTCTAGTCATGTCATAAGTATTTTCGCTGGTCACAGATTACAGATACTAATGTGCAATTACATAAAAATATTAACTATTATGTCACATTGAACTGTTAAATATGGCACAAAAGCGATGATTGACAATACGACATCTCATTTGCATCTAATTCCGTATAAATACATTTTGTTTATTCAATTGCCACCAATTCCAACATTCAGAACGCATACTTACATTTGGGGATGATATTACTTTTTATTATATAATCGTAGTGGTAGTACTGATCAATTGAAAATTAACTTAACTTACACACCACATTCATACTTACATTTTACCACATATTAGCTTCTTGGCTTCAGCTAGCTAAAGTTATCTTAGAATTCGTAAACAGCTACAACTATAGATGAGATCTCGATTTGAACTATGCTTCACCGAACGTCTTTCTTCTGGGAGAAATAAACAAAATTTACATATCACATTTTGTTAGAGATTTTAAACGTTCGTATATATCGTTCGTTCAGTTGGTAAAACATATTAATGTGATACGTTCATAAAAAATGTATAAAATAACCACATCAGTTAATGTTATGTTGGTTCTGATGTACATGTTAAGAGTGCGTAAAAAATTTTGGTGTTGTCTCAAAGCTGTTATCCAGTTTAATATAATTTTTACATTATACAATCAATTTGTAAGTGACCATGGCTCGATATACAAAACTACAATAAAATGTATGCATAATATTTAAGAGGTCAAAAGTAATTTTGTTCATATTTCCTGATATAGCGGTTAAGGCCTTTATTTAATTCTACGTTAAGATTAAATTATTTTGGAACTTTCCTTTTCATTTCTTTTTTTTTATCAACAATCACACTTATAATAAATAATTATCTATTTTTTCTAAATAAATACATAGCCCAAAAATTCAGTTATTTCGTATTTCTATTAAAATTTCAAGTCGAATGAAAACATACCAATAGTTAAAAGCTAGGCTCTATAAAAAGTAAAGTTTTGTTATTATGATTGTGTACTCTCTTGCTTACAATATAATTTTTATATAAATACTGATTACGATTAAAGATCTTCATTCCTTGTAGAGCTGTTACACCTCATAGATGCAACTTTGTTAGTGATAATACTCTGTAACAAAAATATTTTTATTAAACCTAATCTTTACATTACACTTAAAGATGGATTACAAGCAACTGTTTTGTTACTTTACAAAATTAACACAATTTTAAACACAAGTCACTTGTATAGTTCATTTTTAACGAGATCAACTAGATCAGTAATCACGGTTTTGTTTCTATCGAATTGTTACAAATAATTAACAGAAGGTTAATTATTTGTAACAATTCGATAGAAACAAAACCGTGATTACTGATCTAGTTGGACTAAACGTAATAAAATTCCTGAAAATTCAGTTGTTCTAACCTTGATGCTGGTCCTCAAAATTTATTTATGATTTATATCATTGACTTGGACATAAATATGACGACAGGCTCACCACCTGTAACGTTGTCCTAAATAACGTCTTCGGTAAAAGGTGGGTCGAAGAGACTCTATTGTCTGCATCTCCGTCTACCTCAGTATTGGGAATGGAGTGAAGACAATTTAAAATTATTGTCAGAATTACAAGTATTTTTTTAAAAATAACGAACTGATTTTGTATATACATCGAGATTATATGTAGCGCAAAACGGAGACATAATAATACTGCAATTTAAGTTTCAATTTGTATACTGATAGGATATAGGAGTTATAATAGGTGAATTTAATTAGTATATTTCTTAAGCGGTTCGACTAGTCAAAGCCAAAAGATGTTTAAACTCCTAATCCCACGTGCCATTTATGTTGTATCTTATTAATTATATAACACCAGTACTCATCTTAAATAACCCCCCTCTTTTCAATAACAAATAGATTTTATAAAACACAAATGTAATTTAACGATTTCAAGTGACACTACATGGATATCAATGTTAAATGTGATAATTATTTATTTATGCCTCCAGAAATTGTGAGATGCACATCTGTGTTTATGACATTGAGAATCTAATCAACTCTAGACTTTCAAATTCGTTCATTTTAATAAATATATTTATTAGTAACTACGTAAACTTTTTGCCTACGCTAAATAAGTTAAATTTAACATTAATATGTTTTCGTCAAGGTTTATAAATTACTATATATGAAAGTGTTATATTATAAATGAAAATGAAAATATAATATATATGAAAGTTTGTAAAAGCTAAAACTTCAAATAAATATTTAATTTCTAAATTAACAAAGGTAATAACACACCTCACTTCGCCGCACTGGCAATATTGACTAGGAGAAGCATCGCCGCGCTCTTATAAACGTAGTATGGGCGGCGGAGGTCGAGTACGGTTGTGGCTGGGCTTGGGTACGACAGCCGGGTTCAGGTACGCCTCTTTGTTCGGCTTGGGGGCGCGCGGGAAGGATTTGCGTGCGCGGCCGAGCCACGGCGGCGGCGGGCCCTCGCACCAGGCCGCGCGCGCCCAGCCGCGGGGCTCCGCGCCCAGCCGCGAGCACTCGCGCGCGTACGCACGGTACGCCGCGCAGTGGCACCGCTTGCCGGAGCAGCTGCACGCGTCCAGTACGCACGCCTCACGATAATTGTGCGGATTCACTTTACCCCCGCAATCCGCGAACGCTTCGTAGCGATCGAATCCGCGGCAGAGGCGACGGGCCTTCGCCAATTTGTATTGCTGGCAACGTGAACTCATACTAGGGCGCTCCAGCGGCCGCGAACATGCGCGCCGGCCGCCGACTCGCCAAGACGATCCGAAGCGCCACGGATCATTCACTTGTCGCCCTTCGCGTGTCGTCATATCATCTCTAGCCAATGAATTGAAATTACCACACAGACCGCACAGCTTTCCTTTATACACACTGGATACGGTTACTTCTAAAAAGCCGTCACCGTCCCACAAGAGTTGCACACCAATGTCCGATTTCAATATAACAGATCCGTTGCTTCTCGTGATCTCAGCCACTTTGTTTATTTTGTGTGGTAATATCACTCTCTGTCCATTCACTTTCACACGCATTTTTCGTCCCATATTTATTTTTGTAGTACCAATACGCAGTGTAGCCGTACGGGTCCACGAGGAATGTGTAGTGTTTCTGGCATCATTCGAAATTCTAATAGAGAAAGTGTGATTTCTACAATCAGACACCAATTGATATTTGCACGATCCTTGGAAGCTATAGAACTTGCCGTCGAAAGTTTTGTAATGTGGATCACCAAATACAGTACAAATACCGTCGATATCGACGCACTTTGGACAACATTGTCCAGGAAGTTGTCGCAAGTTTTGATCTGAAGGACACGACAGCGGCGGACATCGCTCCATGGCGCATCTCGGTTCTCCTCCGTGGCATTCGCATGACTTACATGCGTCTAGCTGCCAAGTTTCTCCGTCCTGTAAAATATTAAAATTAATTAGGATAAAAAAATCGTTATTTGTTGAAGTATCGATTTTTTTTAATTACCTTTAACTTCATTTTATTATTGCTTACTCTATTGGTGATATGCAGGAGAGATCTAAGGCCAATAGCGAACTTTAAGGGGTTCTTATAAATATCTTACGATAATAAATATTTTGCCATAATCTCTGAAGCAATTTGATTTTATAAAAAATATCATTAGACCGTTTTACAGTCTGACCTATGTTCCGCTGACGACTAAAATAATCTAGTAGTTGAATTAATATGGTATATAAATTACCTGATAAGTAACTCCACCAACAACACATGCAGCTTTAGCTTCTTCAACATGGGGGCATTCAGGGCAACATTTCCCAGGTGGCGGCGGCAGGGCGCGGGCGCCACAGGTCAGCACGGGACATGTATGACGGGTGCACACGGTGGTCCCGTTCATACACGTACAGTCAGTGCAAGGGTCCACTTGGAAGCGACTGTGGTGCGCATGGTATTCTTTACCGATTATACATGGCTTCGGACTCGAACTACCTGAAACTGTTGTTAGGTACAATAAATTAGTTAGAAACCACCAAGTACCAGCCAGTTATTGGTAAAACTATTCTAAAAACCGATTTTTACGATAGGTAAAACCAATGGAAACGGATAACTTAAGTATATAAATTAGAATATTTATATTATTATCACTTCTATTTTAAGGAAAATTAAACTGCTATTTTTCTGAACACAAATGTTACAAAATATGCTTTATTTTCACGCAATTTCCTAATTTCTAAGGCAGAGGGCTAGACAATGAAGTCTTTTCGACTCTATTTTCACCGCAGCTTATTTGGGGCAACGTGACAGGTGGTGAACCTATCGGCGTCTTGAGTGTAAAAGCAATCGGGATATTTATATTATATTTAGATACATATATTCATTTAGATACAAATATTCATTTTTATGAAACAAATGTTTTCCCTAAGCGCGATTCAAACTTGAAACGTTTAGAAGGCAGGGTCTGTACCAAATAAGCTTTCGGGTCGACAGCATATGCTTTAGGTAATACTATTTACGGAATAATCTAAAAACCAAAAAAAATTAGTATATTGATTGGAATGCCGGAAAACTTTGTTTAGTTCATTCTAATGCTCATCCAACACACGAACCACGGCTCCACTTCATATTTTATCCCCCGGCAATGGGGAAGCACGTTCAATATTAGAACGCATCAGTATCTGAGTCATTACAATCATTTGTCATGAATTTTAAATTGTATTAAGATTTTAGAATCAGAATAGAATTAAGAATTAGAATAGAGATGCTCAGTCAAGTACCCGCCTTCCTGAACCCCATGTCTTTCGAGTCGGACTCGGTGTTATTCGTTGTCCATATTGGTTTGGAGGCCAAGAGGGTAGACGGGTCTGTGTTCCGAGGGGCGGACTTGGGCGGCCAGCGCGGGTGGGGTCGCGGATGTGTGCGAAAGCATTCCCGTGGCCATGCCAACATGCGGCTATAGAGGAACGATAAAAAGGCATTCTTAGTATATTAAATAAGTAAACGTACTCGGTAGAATCTTATCTGCAGTGGGATGTGAACACCGCGGGCAGCATTCGCCGGGAGGCGTGTGTTGTTGAGCACGCGGGCAAGGCAGCACGGCGCATGCGCGCTTGGCGCACGACAGCGTGCCACGCACGCAGCGACACGAAAGGCATGGCTCCTCCGGCACGCGCACATCGCGCCCTTCTCCCACACGCTGCCCGTTAATAACGCATTCTGAGGATTTCAATTACATAGCGTTAAATCACTACTATACTGTACTATGCAATTAGATCAAATAGATCAAATTAATAACAGGCTGGGCTTCACTTAATTCCATTTTCACTTTTTTGATATTTCGCATAATTACATAAAAATAAAAATCGTCCACCTTAAAAATAACCTTCGGCTTCACGCAAATCGTTGCCCCTAGCTAAGCCCGTTTAGTCGCCAATGTTGAATGGTACATTTATAATAAAGTTTTTTTTGTTGTTATGGTGTTGAGTGGCTTCGTTTCCGTCAGCAGATTGTCAACTCACGACAATCTTTGAATGGAGATGCGTCGAAACTTTAGAAAGATTATTCATCGAAAGCAATCTTAATCAGGAAGTAACGTCTACCTAGTTGGATAACATCCATCTACCATAGTACCTAGGTAAGGTATCACCGTCAGAATATGCCGTCTCCTTCCTTCCCTTTCTTACTATGAGTGTCGTAAGGCGACTAAAACTTCCGACAGATGGTGTGATAACCATCTCGAAAATACCATACCAAAACTCAGCAGACCGGTGACAGGTAGCAACGCCTAAGGTGCAAGTGCAAGGCTGGTATTGCGATCGCCAATCATCTCTTCACGGAACTTAGAAGAGGAGAATGCTTGGGAAAGGCCCATATCCCACAGTTGTAATTTACAGGTTGTTGTGTATGTATGTGCGAAGACAGGAATGGAAGGTTTATGTAATTTTATGCAAAATTTTATTAAAAAAATAAATATCTTCACGCAATTCCCAATACAGGGGTAGACAGAGGTCAAGTCTAGACAATTAAGTCCCTTTGACCCACCTTCCACCGAAGATATTTTCGGGACAACGTGACAGGTGGTGAGCCCGTCGCCGCCTTTATGTCCAAGCCAACGATGAAATTCGTACATAAGTTTTTGAAAAACTCATTGGTACTGCCACCTGGGGATTGAACTCGGGTCTCTCGACTCGAAATTCCGACCACCCAACAACTCGGCTATCGTGACTGTTTTGATAATGCCTATATAATAAAATTTTATTCACTTTCATAATTGTTATTTAGCTGTAAAATGACGTTTGAACGCTTGTTAATTAAGAAGTAAGATTTCTGAAATGACAACTGGAAATGCGTTACATTTAGATTTAGAGAAAAATGTGAACACAACTTATAGCTATTGTTTCGCGAATAAAGAAGAGTGGGCGGCATTTTGACTAAGTAAAGAAACTCTATAAATTAGCACTGTTGGACAATGAATCAATCAGGGCTTGATGAATGACGTGGAAACGCCGACGGCCGCCCACGGCGCGGCCACCACGGTGTATACTGACCACCTGTAAGCGATGCCCTTTATTGAAACCGTACTGTAAAACTCTAATTTGTGTTTCTTTAAATGAAGACCGCATTTTAAAAGAAATTTTAAATTTATATTACGCATTTTAAATTTAAATATACTATTTCCGAAGAAGCGTAATATTATACATATTAAAATAATCGTTTCAAAATAAGAAGACCTCCATTTTAGTTAAATTAAAAAAAGCTTTAAAGAACTCATCATAAACCAATACTCTAACAATATTTTTTAAGTCCGATTTTCTATTAAATAAAACCATGCTATCAATGTAGACATTATCGATATCATCATCATATCAGCCTATCCGAAGTCCTTATTTCGAAGTCCGAAGAATTTATCATATTTTCTTTGTCTATGTAATAACTTGCAATTTCTTATTTTTTTATTATTCACTTATTTCCCAATTCTGAAGCAATCAGAAGTTTACACTAATTAATCTTCGACCCACGCTACACAGAGGCTAAGAATTTGAAACAATGTGACAGACAAATGGTCATTCATTTTTATACATATTTTAAAAAATAGGTATGAAAGTTCACGACTCGAATACAAATATTCATTATCATCATACAAAAGATGCGAAACCTTTTGTATAATGAAAATGAACGTTAGTTGTTTCGACCCGCAAACCTTAGCTTCGGAAGCAGGGTTACTACCTACTAGACTAACAGGTCGTCATACATGCTTCAAGAATTCATCAACATTACATCTATGTATTTCTTATCCTCTACATCAAAATCAACACAATGTGAACTTACAATTGTAATGTTCTTGATTCGCAATCAAAAAGCTTTTATGGTAGTTTTAAGTACCGAGAAGTGCGTTTGAATATAATGGAACCAGATGACATGTAACATGCTGGTATGTGTACTGTATTGTTAAATAGGTTTCATTCAATAGGCATGAACATTCAACATACGCGGAGTTAGTCGCATAACGTTAGGGTTTGCAAACGTTTGTCCTTCAATTAAACTGAAAATGTTGTGATTGACGGAAGAAAAATAATTCCTAACGTTTAACCGTTGAATTTCATAATGTACCGCATGTATCATTATTACAACATTAATTCAAAGTTTAACAACATAACAGGGTATATCGACTTAAGTATTTTAATTTTATTAATATTTAGTAAAGCTTCATTTATATTTCTCATATGCTTTTCAATTCTATAAAATATTAGTATTAATTGACAACCCTAAGTAGACCGCCGCAGTCGGCGCATAATTGTGACAATGAAGACAGTCAAGTGTCTGTCGTAAAACTACAGAAGACTAACAAACAAACTAAACAAAGCACGCAGTCCTTTTGTAGACAAACAATCAAGTATTCATCACTAGTCCGCACGGTGCCAGTGAGTACTTTTGCTTTGTCACCGAATAAAATGTGCGTTTAAGCGTTGACGATTTCATGTCAACTCTTTATAAAAATAGTGTCTTTTTAAATATTCATACATAGAACAAAAGAAACAATATTTTCTATACTATATCCATACTTTATCATACTCCTATTCCTACTCTTTAAAGGTTATCAGTCGAAATAGATTTAATTTTTATTATATGCGCATTTAAATAAATAAAATAAATAAATATCTTCACGCAATTCCCAATACAGGGGTAGACAGAGGTCTAGTTTAGACAATTATGTCCCTTCGACCCACCTTCCACCGAAGATATTTTCGGGACAACGTGACAGGTGGTGAGCCCGTCGCCGCCTTTATGTCCAAGCCAACGATATTCGTACATAAGTTTTTGAAAAACCCATTGGTACGAGCCAGCCACTTGGGGATCGAACTCGGGTCTCTTGACTCGAAATTCCGACCACCCAACCACTCGGCTATCGTGACTTCATTTAAAATTTGCGAAAAAAGTACTGGCATGTTCTTCCTTTAAAAATAGTTACATAACTCACTGGAGTATTTGCAGCACGTACGTAGCGTAGCATACAGCACCGGTTAATTATTTCAATTTCTTAGGTCGTCGTCGTAGGCATGCCCGATTATAACGATGGCACTCAAGACATCAAAAGAATTTTGATGAGCCAGGTGCCAAAGTACTTACCGGTATTCACATTCAATTTTGTGGATTCCGTAACAAGTGATAGCAATATTAATATTCAAAGTGCACACAAAACATAAAGAACCGAATACAACCAACAAAATGATGTGCATTATACTGGATCCAAAAATAAAAAAGGCACTCGGATACTGATAAGAATTCAATCGTATAAAAACCACGTTGAAAAGGAGCAAAAAGTCGAATGCACCGTTGGGATCTAAAACAAACAAACACAGGGCACACCTCTGCGTTCCCGCAGCCATGCAGACGTCGGTCGCTTTGAGCACCAGACAAAAACCCACCCGCCTCAACCTTTTAAGTAGGTTGTTAACTTTTTGATTTATGGTCAATAATAGAGACGCGACGCCGTGGGAGACTTTTCGAACACCAAAGATACATAATTTTAATGAACCGCCGGAACATAATAAGCCATTGGTTTGTATTAAGATTGAAATCATTTCTTTGATCTCCTGTATTTTGTGTTTCAACGTAAGAATGTTGGATGCCAATGACGCGACGCCTCCTGGGTGGTCATCCGTTAATAATGCCATAATAACAATTATCTATTGCTCAATAAAAGAAGAAACAATTTTTCATGCTTTCATCGACATATCTTTCGTTAGTTAGGCAATTTTATTCTACGATTTACCACCAATTACATTATGCTAAGAGCCCTATAACGAACCCATATGTAGAAACATATACATATATGTAGAAAAGTCGTGAGTGTTTGTGTTTTGTACTTATTTTATTTTTCTTCCTTCCTTTTATTGTTTTATCTGTTAAATCCTCTTAAGAATATCAAGGCCTATAGGCGCCAGTAATCACTTACATACCAAGACGAGAGCCGTTAGAATGATAGCCGCCTCATTCCATAAAAACTTAATATATAAAATATTTCCTGGTATTTTCGTAGGTATAAGTACATCAAATGTTTATTCATTAAACTAGATGATTGTAATAGATTTTTTGTGCTAATGATCACAAATCAGATCCACTTGCTCATAATGACTTGACCAAATACTAATTTGACAATCTGAGATATCATATAGTTATACAATATTTGACAACAGTAAGTATGAGATATCATACTTACTGTTGTCAAAGTTCGTATATGAATCGCATTAGCGAAATAATAACGCAATTGCATTATCGTATTATTATTTCGCTGTTATGTATTATTCTTTATTAGATTCCTATAACATCACCATAACGTTTAAGTCAATTATGTGTCACCTTTTCCTAATTGACCCCATCCTATGTGACCCCAAACATGACTGGTAGCCAAAATTCACAAATAGGCAAATCCTCCTTATGATAGATTAGCTATAATCTGCAGAAGCCTATTATAGGCTGACCGATAGAATGTGAAGGTGATGAAGAAAGAACTAATTTTAGAAGTTAATTTAAAACTTTTTAGTGTCACTGAACGCAAACTATACTTAACTTTTACAACGACCACGACCACGAACTACCAATTATTTCATCTCTTTTTCTTTCGTTTTAGTTATACAAGCTATAGCAAAAGGCAATAAACAAAAGATTAATAAAACTAACACATTAAGAACAATAAAACAATAAAATGGAATGCATCGGTGAGTTTCTTTCAGCAGTTCCGATTGGTTATCCCTGAGATTGCTATTATTTGATATGGAATTAATAAACTCGTTAAAGTACAAAAGCGGTGGTAAATTACAGGTCTCTTTGTTTTATTAAGTTCGCATGCCGGCTTTTGTTTGCTTTTATGTGGGATTTCATTGGTTTTTTTTGGCGCGCATGCGTCTGGGTGGGCGCTTTCCGAGACATGACTGCGCCGGCGCGCCCAGCAATTATAATGGTTCGAGATAAAGTACTTTAGATGGAAAGATGCAGCGTGAAATAGAACATTTTGTGTAATTTTTTTAGTCTGCATGAAATACATATTACGAAATTTCAAAGATTCGTACTTCGTAAACTTTTGGGGAAAAAAAATCTCATTTTGTAAAATAGTATTTTTGTTGAATTCACCGCGACCTACTAACAAATAAAATAAAAGAAATTTAGCACACCTCGTGGCTACGCACTTGTAGATAGATTTTATGTTTCTACGCGGATTTTCGTCGGCGAATTCGAACAGGAAGCGGTACAAGCTTTAAACATGATGAGAACTTTAAACATTTAAGACATTTTTTATACATCATCAATAGGTACACGCAAATATGTGAGTTTTATTCACATTACACACATTATTGCAATTTCCTTTGAGTTCTCTATTTTTTAAGTTAAATATAACTCATATTATTCGCTCATAACATAGCGTTTATTAAAATATTTATAAATCGATTTCACGGCTTTTGCGTTTGTCCATTATAAATAAACCAACGAACGTATAATAAAATCAAACTTTTATAAAAAATTAAGAGTAAAAATATATGTTACTTTTGTTGAATGTGGCTACACTTTGCTGTAAATTGGTGGCTATAATTTTTCTGAATGTTAACAAAAGTGAAGATATATATATTTAACTTACCTTTCAATAAATAAACTTGAGAACATTGGGATTCAAAGAAAGTGAGCAGTCGGAATAAAATATTTGCAAATGAATTCTATTGTAAAAAAGTAATGCCAATTCATCGACTTCTTTACAAGTTTTGAGAATATTTCATTAACTTCATCAACAAGTTAGCAATAATTTTTAATCAAAAATGACGTCTGGCTGGCATCTTGTTTAATCAGCTCAATAATCGTGACAAGAAAACATTCCTGATAATTCTGATCTAATGTGTAATAACAAAAATAATTAAAATTACCGTCGCAAACAGGACAATTGTAATGCGTATGTCGTTGGTGTCGCGGATGGTCACAAGGCGCGTAGCATTCCGGCCGCGAGATGGTAACCACCCCAGCTTCGCAACGAATCACTCGACCGTCTTCTCCCCACTCTGTGTGTGAGGCGTGCTCGGTGCCGTTGTACCAGCAACCCTTACAGCGCGCGCAGCAACCTTCACGCGGCATTACAACCGCGCAGTCATCCATCGGTCCGCACTCTTCTACGCCGCTCCGACACTCCACGAATCCGTTCTATAATGCCATAGGAAATTACTTAATTAGATCTTCTTAAATTAGATATTCTGGACTGGCTAAAGCCAACATCAACAACATCGACAGCGTCGGGGAGACAACGCGACATCTATTCGCATTTTAAGACCATAGATTCATTAAGTCTAAGGAATGGATGAGGAAATATAAAATTTATCAGCGAGTTATAGAAAAGACTTAGAAAGACAGGGACTGGAGTGCCATCTCCATTTTGACAATTTGAGTGTAAGACGATCTCATAAAAAGGAGTTAGGACCGGCGTAACGATGAGGAAATCATAAGTATATAAATATGAACCCACATAATATTGGTAGTCTCTCAAGTTAATAAAGTTGCTCGTTAGCAATGTCATGATATGTCAGCAAACTTAAAAGGAAGGAGTAAACAATGAGCGAGCGTACTTTTAGTGGAAATAGATAAACGGTTTGGTTTTATTTTATACTTATTACATTTTTCCATCTGTTTTGAACCCCTCGTTATTTATTAATGACTTGAAATTTCACAGGGTTAAAAGGTCAATCATACTGCTGATTCTAGTCGAGAATACAAACTATTGATACTATCCACTGGCTTTGGTAACCAACTTCAGTAGTTTGAGCATACATCTGGAAGTCATCTTAAAGTGTTAGAGAGAAAACATTTGAGAAGTAATAAAATTAAATAAAACTGCAGGGAACTACATCGGAGAATACACGGCACCTTGCGGAATGCCAGCTACTGAATATTAACTTATGACGACCTCCATTAACGAGTTTTATAGAGTCGCCAGTTCTGAGATATCGGATTCGATTCCCGGATGGCTCAATGTAGAAAACACATCTTCGAAAGTGTTGTTGTTACGGTTTGGATTTTTGTGGTACTTTCGTTTTTTCTGATTCCGTAATACTAGAGCTTAAGCAATTTACTTTGTGATCAGAGAAATATATGTGACGATGCCCCTATTTATATACTCCAACTTAAAAAGTAAGCAACAAAATAGTATTTTTAAATATTACGTTTAAAAATATAACATCAAGTAAAACGAATAAAGATTATATTGTAAAACTTAGCCAGCTTAGAAATAAAAAAAGAATAACATTACACGCAACACGCAAATATACTTAATTCCCTCATTTATAGTTATTTATAGGTAAATCAAGATAGACATGCCAACAATAACAACCAATGAAGACATGCGAAGACACGTTTTCCGCATTACCTGCTACTTTTATGAGGTGTTACTTCATAGTTTAAGTTTTTTATTGAAAATACTTTTTTATTTGTACTTGTGCAAATATGACAAATTCTATAAAATACTGAAATTTAATTTAGGTCTCGCAGAATCAACCAAAGCAATTGTATAAAGAAGGGCTGTAATAACGAGCTTACTAATATAATATCATATATATATATATATATATATATATATATATATATATATATATATATATATATATATATATATATATATATATATATATATATATATATATATATATATATATATATATATATATATATATATATATATATATATATATATATATATATATATATATATATATATATATATATATATATATATATATATATATATATATATATATATATATATATATATATATATATATATATATATATATATATATATATATATATATATATATATATATATTGGCAATTTGATACAATTGGTTAAAATAGGCATTATGTATGTACAATTTAAAACTTGTACTCTTTAGTAGATAATATAGGCTGTTGCCTGTGGAAATAACATTTTTTTTTTATTTAAATGTACTATGCCTATATGTTTTCAAAATATACATACACGACACGAAGGAGGGTCTTAATTCATATGTTGAATGCAGTTGTAAAATTCACATTGATTTAATTTTAAAATAGACAGACGCTTGAACGGCACAGTCATTCATAAGAACCACGTGATAATAAAAGATCTAACCAATAAAACGATCGTAGACAGTCACTCTTGTGTGAAGTATCAGATTTTAACAAACAAAATTGCTGCATAAGTTCGGCGTGGTGTGTTTCCGGACTAAGAATAAACTACTTGTCATCGTCTATTATGTCCCTTTTTTATATTCCATTTACAATGCCCTTTATTATATTTCACAAGTATTCTAGGAATTCCGAAGTAATTACTATATGGGTATTAAACTTAAATGAATTAAGAAAAGAATGTGAATGTCCGACTTTAATCCGTGAGCGTGAATAATGTTCATAGCAGCTGTTGTGCCGACCATCAAGACATCAACAAATTAATTTGTAATTTGTTTTAACTGTATTCTAAAAACTCAATACTGGTAACTGGTAACAGTTCTGGTTTTAAACATAACTTATACATCTTCGTAAATTTACATCTAATTTCAATAGACAACAAACGCAAAATAATGTGTACTTATTGACGACCTCCGTGGACGAAAGACCGGTTTTCATAGTGTCGCCAGCTCTGGCAACGACGTCTAGTTCGATTCCCGGTCGGGTCAATGTAGAAAATCACTTTTTCTACCTTGTTTCGGGTCTTGATTTTGTGGTAGTTTTTGATTCCATATCACAAGTGCTATTTACTGTGGGATCAGAGTAATGTATCTAATGTATGTAGGTATTTATTATTATTATTATACTTATGAACTTGATTTCAGGTCTTGTTAGCCACCTTACAAAATACTCCAGCCTGTTTTTTTCTAAACGTGGCCATGATTATCACTATCAGATACAGGTGGCAAATAAAATTTAAATAATTACTTTAATTAGAGGAAATTTGAAGCAATCTAATTGGTCTTGCTTGTTTTAATTATAACGCTTTTGCTGCAAATTTATAAAATATAAAGGTTATTTCTTTGGGAGCAAATATTACATAATGCGAGAATATTACAAACGTTTTCAATCAGTTTTAGTTATTTTATTTTTAAGATTCTAAAATATTTTCATATAAAAACCACTTATTACATGTCCTCATCTAAAGGATTATTTAATATTTACTCAGCTCAGGAATTCGAGCCTCATGTTATCATCGAAGTCGACAGACATAACCAATATTGACGGCTAATATTGACAGAAATCTGCACACCTATCAAACGTTTTAACACCAAACATTGTGGCGTCTTAATTTGTATGTGTCTGTGGCCCCGAGCAACGGTTATACGGCGTTGACGAGGCGCGTGCGAGGCGCAGTGACAAGATATTACATACTTCCTAACGGCCCTGTATATAATGTTTTTATTATACGATATAGCGGGAACTGATAATATCTAGTACATCAATTTAAAAAGTATTAGTTATGCCTATGCTTAAATTTAAATAAGTAAAAATTTAATAAGTACTTAGTGAATCTTAGTTTTTAACACTAGTTATGATATGACAGATGTTCTTAAATACGCTCAAAGTCTGTTTGGAGATGATTTTCTGAGTTTTTAGACTTAAAATCTTAATATTATTATAATTTAAAATGTTAATAAATCTCATTATTATAAATAAGTGACGATAGCCGAGTGGTTGGGTGGTCGGGATTTCGAGTCGAGAGACCCGAGTTCGTTCCCCAGGTGGCAGGCTCGTACCAATGGGTTTTCAAAAACTTCTGTACGAATTATATCGTTGGCGAGGACATAAAGGCGGCGGTGGGGTCACCACCTGTCACGTTGTCCCGAAAATATCTTCGGTGGAAGGTGGGTCGAAGGGACTTAATTGTCTAGACTAGACCTCTGTCTTCATGCAATTCCCAATACAGGGGATTGGGAACTGCGTGAAGATATTTATTTAATATTTATAATATATAATCTATTAAGTATGAAAAAAGATTTAAATTATAACTTTGTAATAAATCAGCCCAGTTTAAACTATATTCTGCCAATTGCCACATTGTTCGTCGCCAATTTTCTAATTATTTTTAGCCCAAATGACTTAAGAGAAATTGAGATGTTTGAGGCAAACCAAAAATTTCGCTGCTGCATCAATGGGGCTGTTCGACCGTTGCATTACGGAACCGTAGAATACCAACTAGAAGTAGACGTAAATGCTTCTCTAATATTAAAATTTTTGTTCCTAGAGTAGAGGGTTTCATTAATCGCTTTTGTTCAACGACTGCTTGTTTGCCGCCGAATCCCAAGTAAACCGAATAAATGGGTAAGGCGCATCAAATAAAGATTTTACAATATAAACAAAATAAAATATTATTATAAGCAAATAAAAAAATAAATAATTTAGTACCAAGCTTTACTTACTACTTTAGAGAGTGGATAGACTAAACATTGGTAGTTTGCTACATCCATATGCACTTAACTAGACAAAATAAAGGATTGTAAAAAATAAAGGCAGTCAATAAATCAATAAATTTTTTTCAATGAATCCCAAAGATTACGATAAAAAGGTACAGAAAACCTATAGAAAAAGAACTTACTACTTTTACTATTTATAATATGACGACTGGATCCGAATAATGAAGATGCGATTTCCAAAAGTCTTCCGTAAGATTATAGGAAATAAATCCATGAGGTCGCCTACGCACAATGTTAAATGTGTTTCAATACATCGGTAGAATTTCAGGAGCAGCTCTTTGAACTAAGCTTCAGATAACGAAATATTTACATTGTACGTTCGGATAAAAATAAACGTGAACGCCCGCCCTGTCGACTGCCCATTACTTATTTTAATATACTGTCTATAAAGCAGAACAAGCAACATAACTATACTATACATAACTATAAATTAACAGGCTGATTCAAATAGGAACCACAAAAAATTATCTAAATCTCTTACATTTCTTTTTTCTTTGTAAGTTGTATATAGTACAGCTTCACTGTTATTTCTTCCTAAAAGATCAAATAAAAGTAAATCTGTATTTAAAAATATCCGGATATTTATTAACATGGTAGTTAAATTTAAGACTGTGGTATCGGCGAATACATACCAACCATTTACCTGCCTTATTTACTACGTTGTTAGAAGACTACTAAGGGAACAGACTTGAAAATCGATGAACACCGTTGGCAGATTACTAACTTATTAAATACCAGACAAAAATTATCAGATCTAACAAAGGACTAACGTTTAGATTTCAGACATATCTTTGTTTACTAGTTATACTAGTTGCTTACTGTTGTTATCGCTAATCCGTTGGACCAGGGGAATGATTTACGCAAATCCTCCTGGGTGGTTGCTTTAGGTTGGGTTATTCCCAATACAGGGGTCAGACAGAGGTCTAGTCTAGACATTAATTATCTCTTCGACCCACCTTCCACCGAAGATATTTTCGTGACTACGCAATAGGTTAACTTTTTAAAATATTACCAAATATTAGGAATTTTAAATTACTACAATAATATTTATGTTCCAATTTACCTTAGAAACCAAATTTACCTGATGGTCAGATTTCTTGCTTATAGGTTTCATCTAGTCTAACACACATATACGATATATAAATAACACAATTGGAGATTAGAAAACGATTAGTAGTCACTGTCATTGATTAATATCTAATTATTTAACAATATACAAAGCTTAATTACTGCGATAGTTAAATCTTATTACAATTGATTTCTACGCTTTTGCTACGCGCCTCTACGTCATGAAAAACATATCTTTGGTTTGGAAATAAAGACGGTCATAGGTACTTAAATGTCCTAATTGTCTGTCTCTGTCTACCCCTGTATTGGGAATTGCGTGAAGATATTTATATATTTATTTGTTATTAAAATCTAAGTATCTCAATATAGATAGTAAAATTGCAGTTTTTAAAAGTATAAATTTTCCATATAGAAAAGAATTTTTTACAGTGTCCTAAATTATTTTTGTAGTTACCAAACGATGCTTAAACTTATATTCTCTGGTCCTGAGCTCTATCTCCCTAAAAACGTTACGTTCATAAAGTTATCAGAATAATTATACAGTATACATGTTAGTAATTATAGATTTTCACGGCATTCAACAGATGTCTAGACAAATTAGTCCTTCGACCCATCTTCTACTGAAGAAATTTTGGGACAATGTGATAGGTGGTGAGCCCGTCTGCATCTTTATGTCGAAGACAACGATATAAATCGTACATAAGTTTAAAAAAAACCCTATATATATTAGTATATATAGGGCTATAAAAATATAAATATCTTCACGCAATTCCCAATAGGTAGACAGAGATAGGGGTAGACAGAGGTCTAGTCTAGACAATTAAGTCCCTTTGACACACGTTCCATCGACGTCGCCGTCTTTATGTCCAAGCCAACGATGTAATTCGTACATAAGTTTTTGAAAAACTCATTGGTACTGCCACCTGGGGATCGAACTCGGGTCTCTTGACACGAAATTCCGACTACCCAACCACTCGGCTATCGTGATATCGTATCGATATATTAGTACTACTAATAATATTTTAGTACTAATATTATAAGTATTCCTTAAGATGTTAAAACGGGGGCATTGTGTAGTTCTCGAGAAAAACACAATATTTCAACGCAATAAGCCAATGTTGCGCAATACAATTTAAGTAAATGGGTTGCATTGCAAAGTATTGAAGTATTTCTGAAGTCTTGAATCATTTGCTAGATATTTTTGTTCCACCAACTAAGCGTTTCCCATTATAACTATAATTTCAACAAAATTTAAAAACAAAAAAAATTTCTTCAAGCCCTTTCATATACTGGGGTAGACAGTGATCCAGACAATTAAATCCTTTCGAGCCACCTTACACCGAAAACCTATTTTTGGGACAACGTGACAGGTCGTGACCCTGTCCCAGTCTTTATGTCCAAGCCAACTACGAGTATAAGTAGGTACGAGTATACAAGTCTTTGAAAAAACTCATTGGCACGAACCACCTTAAGATATAACATCACAATCAATATTGTCTAATAATAATATGTAATATAATAAAATAATAATAATATGTGTGAAAATCTGTCCGTATTTTCGGGTAAAACGATTTTAGTGGAACTTGTCATAACCCAAGGAAAGAACACCCTTTTTTTCACCCTGAGAAAATATATTTGGCAGAGTATAGGTTTTCACGTATTTTACAAAATGGCTTGTACATATATATATATATATATATATATATATATATATATATATATATATATATATATATATATATATATATATATATATATATATATATATATATATATATATATATATATATAAATATATATATATATATATATATATATATATATATATATATATGCTCAGGATCAGAATTTCGTCAAGGACATGGAGATGCTAAAGCAAATGATGAAACAACTTACAACTATGAACAATCTGCTCCTAGCACTAACAAATCAAATTACACAAAAACGGAACTAAAATTAGTGATTTGGAATGCCTTAGTGAATATATGTTTTTTCCATGTAAGTCGTCTATCCAAGTACAGTCCAAGATATTTAGCTTCCTCGGCCTGTGGTACTACAACATTATTTAAGATAACAGGTGGGCAAGTCTCTTTCCTCAGCGTATAGGTGACATGGACCGACTTAGTTTCATTTGCTCGAATTCGCCATTTCCTAAGCCAAGTTGAGATGCTGTCCAGGCTTATTTGCAGAAGATCAGAAGCTTTAGTAGCCACTTTGTCAACGGCGAGAATAGCCGTATCATCAGCAAAGGTACCCACCTTTGCACCCTCTGTCACTGGCAGGTCAGACGTAAACAGTAGGTATAATGTTGGACCCAATACACTGCCCTGAGGGACGCCAGCACAGATCGCCTGAAGATCCGAGGCATCTTCACCATAGCTCACGAAAAAGCGGCGCTCATGTAAGTAAGATTGTAAAAACAGAAAGAAGTTTATTGGTAGATTTTCCTTAATCTTATACAGGAGGCCCTCGTGCCAGACCCGGTCAAACGCCTGAGATATATCCAAAAATGCTGCAGAGCAGTACTCCTTATTTTCAAAGCAGTTGTATATGCCATCAACGAGTCTATGAATCTGCTCCACTGTGCCATGACCATGCCGAAATCCAAATTGATGGTTTGGGATGAGCTTCCTTTCCTTGAGTATTGGGTTTAATCTGCTTAGGAACAGTTTCTCCAGCACCTTTGAGGTTATCGGCAGAAGACTTATTGGGCGATAAGATTTCGGCTCCTCAGCACTCTTTCCTGGCTTCAGGATCATAATAATCTTAGCGATCTTCCACTGGGGTGGAACGTAATTTCTACGCAATATTGCATTGTATATCTGCGTTAATACGACGGTGCCCTCCTTAGATCTCTTATGGTTTGAGGGCAAGAGTTTGGAGTGCAATCCCGTTGTTCAGGAGTCGCCTCCCATGCCGCTGTCTGGACACAGTTATTAAAGTGTTCCACAGCAATCATGATGTCTTCATCTATTTTAAGCGGCAATCCCATGTTGATCGTGGAGGATACTAGGTTGCGGAATAGAGATATATATATATATATATATATATATATATATATATATATATATATATATATATATATATATATATATATATATATATATATATATATATATATATATATATATATATATATATATTTATACTGTAAATATTTATACTACAGTAAGCTTTTATTTTGTTTTCCTTAAATGTTTATCATGTTAATGTATAACAGATTCATAATTTGAGGTATTTGTCAAAATCATCTAGTGACGTGATGATACGACGATAAGTGAAAAAATCCACATTTAGTCTTAATCGCGCAATTACTACTAAACTACCGCATATTTTTGGTCAATTCGCTCGGGCACTTCCTGTTCCAATGATAATTCATACACGGAATATCCTCTTCGTTTCCCGCTTACGAAATTTGAAGTTCAATTCTAACTTCAACCAAACACTAACAAATACGCAACAACTGTCGGTAATAAAAAGTTTGATAACTTTACCAATCTACTCCTGGCAAAGTGGTTCAAAACTCACTACATAACTCTAAACTTGATAACTAAGTATGTAATAACTATCATAGTAGGTCATAGTTAAGTAATGGCCTACATATTTTAATAACAAACTCGAACATTTATGATTATTTATAATGAAAATGGATAATTTGATTAACGTTAAATAATTTTTCCACATGAAGAGGATGCAACATAATACGTAATAATAATGATAACAGCTAAACTAAATGATAACAGTATAAATAATGAAGTGATAATGTAATATCGGTTGTGATTGAAATAACGCGGTTCTGTTCCGTTCTAAAGAATTGTTGGAATCACTATTTTATATAGTGAGGCAATAGTTATGTAATAAACAAACACTACAATTTCAATAATCCACATTCTCCGGTTCAATAAATGTATCCTTTTTTTCTTTTTCTCTTTCAGTTTTCCAGTGTATGAGTTTTTTAATTAAGACCATAAATTGATACCTACCTAAAGTACTACTAAAGGACTTACCTAAAGTAAATCCTCCTTTCGACTCAACTTTTACCAAAGACATTTTTTGAGACAACATGACGGATGGTGAGCCCATCGCCGTCTTTATTTCCAAATCAACGATTTAAGCCGTACATAAGTTTTTGAAAAAACCTATTTCTACAAGCCTTGAAGATCGAACTCGGGTCTCTCGTGACTTAGCTTTATTTTACATATATGTAAGTATATAAAATAAGTATTAATCTATTTTGATGATTTTTGATTAAACGATGATGATGTATTTAGCATAGCACTTTTTTAGATTTACAAAATTTTTTGTCGCATCAAAACTAACTACACTACAAAAACTCCACGTGAACTTTAAATAATAGGCTTACATTTAAACGTATTCGTTCCTTTTTTACTATTTAAAATTGACATATTCTAACTTTGATATCAGACTATTATGTGTGGTACTCTCCCCGTTACTATCTAAACGAGGCATCCGCAAGTCACTTGGTCGTAAATCAAGTTTGCGCATCGGAATTTAACGTCTAAGCGAGGTCGTTCGTTTCGATTTTTTTAATAAATTCACCACAAAAAGAAACATGTTTTATTCGTATTTAATAACACAATACCGACATTAAATGTAGGAATTAAAAATATTCAAATTAACCAACAAACAATTTTTATAATTTCGATGTGATGTTTCCAGTTTAAATAGCTAAATTTTAATCCCTAAGTTTAATATTTAAATAGTGGCAGATATAGGTCCTTCATAAAATGTCTTTATATATAAAATAAATATATCTTCACGCCATTCCCAATACAGGGGTCTAATAGAGGTCTAGACAATTAAGTCGTTCCGACCCACTTTCCACCGAAGATATTTTTGGGACAATGTGATAGGCAGTCAGCCCATTGCCGTCTCAATGTCCGAGCCAACGATGTAATTCGTACATAAGTTTTTGAAAAAACCCTCTGGTACGAGCTTGCCACCCGGGGACCCACTCGGGTCTCTTGAGTCGAATTCCGATCACCCAACCACTCGGCTATCGTGACTTTATCCAGAATTGTCTGCTGACAATTCTGAATATAGTATATTGATATAATATCCTTAATTACTTTAACTAAAGTCACGATAGCCGTTGTTCGGTGGTCGGAATTTCGAGTCGAGAGACCCGAGTTCGATCCCCAGGTGGCAGTACCAATGAGTTTTTCAAAAACGTATGTACGAATTTCATCGTTGGCTTGGACATAAAGACGGCGACGGGCTCACCACCTGTCACGTTGTCCCGAAAATATCTTCGGTGGAAGGTGGGTCAAAGGGACTTAATTGTCTAGACTTGACCTCTGTCTACCCCTGTATTGGGAATTGCGTGAAGATATTTTATTTTTTATTTTAATTACTTTAATGGTTGAGAGAACTCGTATACCTAGACGAGTCTTCTTAAAATACATTTGCTCATATGATTAAAAGTTTCTTAGGACAGTTATATATAGACGATGTATATACAGCATGAAGCAATATTAAAATAAAATTATAATATTGCTTCATGCTGTATATACAATATTATAATTTTAAACATATTTAAGTGGAAGCTTGCGCTGCTGGTATCTTGACGAGTAAATGATCCCGGGTGACGACGGCAAGGCCGAGTGTGGGTAGTCGACCATGGATTGGCTGCTTGAATTCTCTACAGCTTTTTAAGCGTGCACCGCTTTATCCTCCACATTAGCATAGACAATAACTGTAATTTTTTTTTATTTTATATTTGCCTTAAAAAAAGGGATAAATTTATGATCCCGCACTAACTACGATTTTAATTCAAAACAAAAGAAACAATTACGAATCGTAACGTGATTAACGCTTTAAATAAATACTTAATAAATCGTGTTATAAACACGGTTTTTTTGTGTTTATTGAGAGTTTTTATAAATTAAGACAAGTCATAGTACAGTTTCGTCACTAACATCAAGTTAAGATTGCAACTTTGTGACAAATAAAATCGCTGTAACATTAGGATGTCTTTTTGCAGAAATTTGTGAAATACAGTTTCGTCTGAGTATACTAATGCGGCTTGATCTTAAATGTCTCATGACACCATCCCGTACCTCGATATCGTTTTGCCTGGTGCCACAACGTCGTCGCGATGGAAAGCCCAAGTTAAAACGTTCCCAATTCTGCACTACTTATTATCTGTTCTCCAGATATTAATGATTCTTCAATCGAATTGATAAAATTCCAATGTGTCAATCACATTGGACTTTTATCAACAGATTTTATATTATATTTGCACTAGATTTTTAGCGCTAAAACATTTTTTTTTAAATAAGAATTATGCGTACATAACACCCCCTACGCCATATTGGTAAGCAGAGACCAATCGTTTTACTTTCCACCTGTCTACATTCCTGTATCCTGTCTATTTTCATCAGGCTCTTAACATATGCACGAAATCATATTATAATCTTTCAATTAAGGGTACTTTTAATATGAACTTTATACAGAACGCCTTAAATTTGATCGAAGGACGTTCACCTCGGTCTTCCCTGTCCCACAGTGCCATTCCTCCACGCCTTATGTATATATTTTAACCTTTTTTTATTACTGCTGTCTACATGCGCAAAGTATCAAAGCAAATCTTTCTCAATTCCAGTCACTACATCTTGTTTTGTGTCATAACGTTCTCTAATGAAATCATTGAATTAAATTAATAACTTATGTAGGAGTGAATAAATGATTTTTTATAGAAAAGGGAGGCAAACGAGCAGGTGACTCACGTGATGGTAAGTGATTACCACCGCCCATAAACACCCGCAATACCAGAGGCCATAGCAGATGCGTTGCCGCCCTTAGAGTGCCCCCTCCCCCCCAGAATTGGAGGAGGGGGGGGGGTGTGGGCCTCTGGTTACCTGCAGTCACCAGACGAAACGCAGAAGCTTGTTAGACTTCTACTTCACGCCGGTATTCTGTGAGGTCGTGGTACTACCCCGGTTGAGCCGGCTCATTCATGCACCACTGTTGATATAAATGATATATTTATTTATTCAAATTTAATTCTATTCTAAATGATAGATTGAGAACACTATCACTCACTTTCACACCAAATATACTCCTAAATTTTTTCCATCTCTACTTCATTTATTCTAATCTCACGATTTTACATCGATCCCAAATTACATTAAGCTAACAGTTAAAACAACTTAGGCTAACGTACGGGTACACAAGTTTCTACACCAACATTTCTTTAAGCAAAGTCTGTAGATCCTTTAGGAACAATTTCTTGCTGCAGAATAAATGCATCCAACGCACAATTTGGAATTATTCAGGATAAATAGCGAATAATTTGATTTGCAAGTGACTAGTACATTTTATTTGGTCAATGTAATTAGAAGTATCCTTAACACATTTAAGTGTTTAAAAATGAAATATAGTACCAATATATATATTCTGTGATGACTCACGCACCACAATTAGCGCAACGTCCCTGTCAAAACATTCAGACGTTGCACAGCTGATGACGGTGTGCTTGGTTCGTATATGTTCCTTTTACGAAAACATCTATATAATATTTTTGCACCACAGCAAAACACAAGAACAATATCTATGATGTGTGGCATGAAAAAAATACACGTTGCTAGAAGAACCGGTGCGACCGCATACCGCGCGCCTGTGGCAAGGCCTCGCTGACACCTGCGTATTGCTGCGCTTTCACGCCTCCGCTCCCGCTTCAGTGTCGGCTTCAGTATTCGACAGCTTCCCACATGCGCCCACTAGTCTCCATTTACTACTACGAGAGACGAAGCCGATAACCACGATTCGGTTTAAATCCATTCTTTTACTGTAAAAGACGTTCGCAAAAATACGAATATCACGAGCGCCTTAATACACAAACGGAGATGTACTAGCTCTTTCTTCTTTATACTACTAAATAAATAAATAAATATCTTCACGCAATTCCCAATACAGGGGTAGACAGAGGTCTAGTCTAGACAATTAAGTACCTTTGATCCTCCTTCCACCAAATATATTTTCGGGACAACGTGACAGGTGGTGAGCCCGTCGTATACTACTAATACTATAAAAAATCTTTTGGCTAATGTACAAATTCAAATTTTTTTGTTGTCAATTAATTATAACAGTATACAATTACAACAATAACATTCTATTTGTTCTAATAGTCAAGCAAAAATAAAGTAAAATATTTCCTTGCTTTATGCAAAATGCACAGAGACTGGCAGCCTCTTGGCACGGAGCGGCGCCCATTGCCGTGCGATCATTACGGGTACTTGACCCAGCAATTTACTTGTAACTATAAAGCACAATTTATGGATTATTAATAGTCTGGCTGAGACGAAAATAGCAACTAGTATCACAGTGTCACAACAATAAACTTAAAACTTGAGTGAAAATGGAAATTTAAATGATAAAATTCACTGTATTATAATAAATAATTATTAAAATGTAATATAAAAAAAAATATTTACCAAGTGATGCATATTTAAGTAAATTTTAATAAACAGTTTGTAAAAGTCAACAGCTAATTGATTCATTTGCGGTTGTAGGTTGACTAGTGAAAATTAATAATGCGAGTTAAAGCGATACGACAGAGAGCTGCAATCGCACTTCTCTATATAACGTGGCTCATTAAAGTAAGCGGTGCGCGGGAGCAGTAAGATACAATCATCCGGCTACTTGAGTATAAAAAAGCGAATAGCACCCTCGGGTCAGACGGCGCCTCGACATCCGCGTGCCTCCTACACGCATTAAATAGAAGATACTTGCATAATCTATAATTATATAACTACTATTATCGCTCATACGACATCACTTTTATGGTTTATTGTTCTTCACATATTTCATTATTTCTTTCCTACTACAAAATCTTATTAACTCACAGAGTATCCCAACCCTAATTAACTTTTCAACAAATTGATACATCATATAAATACCATAAACAGGAACAAATCCTCACGTCTTTTTTGTATCGCACGCGACAAAAAGCCCATTAAGTAAGCAAATGTATATTTTAATACAGAATAAGCGATAAATCTCAAGATGGGCTTTCGAATTCCGCGCAAGTTATCCGACCAGATGAGATCGGCTGGGAAATACCACACACATGTGTAAGAAGGTGCACAACCTTACTTACATACATACGGATGTCGTGTCCGCGCCGAATGTGCAGCGATAACGTATTTATTATGTATTACTTTACGATCGGTTCAAGTGGTGTCACTGGGAGGATGCTCGTGAATAAATTATTAGTCGGAGAAAAAAGTATTAAAAGAGTAGAATGTTTGTGACGATCGAATTCTTATTGATATTGAAAGTTTCCGTATTAGTTTTTGCACGACGGGCGACGACGCCACGGACCATGGAGCCACTGATCCTCTGGCGTCGTCGTGACCGTTCGCAGCGAATTGTACCCGTTTATGCACCGTTTAATAACCATTAAGTTGGCACGTGTGTTATTGATAGATACAGCTATGAAGTTTAAAACAAGAACTGGTATACAGCCTCTAATATTAAAAAGCTTAAGAAATTAAAATATACTTACAAGTTATAACTTCATGGTAGTGATGCGAAAAATAGCAAATAATAAATAAATATCTTCACGCAATTCCCAATACAGGGGTAGACAGAGGTACGAGCCGCCACCTGGGGATCGAACTCGGGTCTCTTGACTCAAAATTCCGATCGCCGAAAAATAGTCAATGAGAAAATCATTTTTATGATGAATTGGCTAAAAAGAAGCGATATTTAAAACACTAATACATATAAAGTAATGTTATACAAAAACCCAAAGCAAGTAGTTATAGCACTTGTGTTATGGAATCGGAATCAACGAAGGTACCATAAGCACTCAGATCCGAAACAATGCAGAAGATAATTTTTTCGACACTGACCCGTTAGGAAATCGAACCCGGGACATCAAGGAGCTGGCGACACCATAAAAATCAGTGTGTATGCCACTAGTCGAGAACATTGACAAATAACCAAACAAACTATTTTAAACAGTAATTTTGGGACTTACATGAAAAAAAAAAACAAATAATAAATAGGACTGCATAATTGTAAAAACATATCATAATATATGCATCCATAATGAACCCTACACAAGTACACTTATTACTTTAAATTCTTAAGTTTTCAGACAAAATAAGGCTTGCACAAGATGATTTTCTACTTTTAAATTACATGTCGAAAACTGCAACAATGATCGTTTAATTTACACAGACAGCACTTTCACGTCCGTCCATGTATCGAATTCCATTTTATAAATTCTTACACTGTTCTTTACTAAAATATTATGCATTCCCAATGCAAGAGTAATTAGAGGTTTAGACAATTTCTTTCGATAAAATATTAATGCATTACATAATGGTCTACTGCTACCTCACAATCTTTTGCAAAACAATATATACCTTGTTAAATATATGTTATGTAGTACATTCAGTTAAGTGATAATAAATCAGTTATTTATATAAGAAATTGTTTGAAGTCACGATAGCCGAGTTGTTTGGTGGTCGGAATTTCGAGTCGAGAGACCCGAGTTCGATCCCCAGGTGGCAGTACCAATGAGTTTTTCAAAAACTTATGTACGAATTTCATCGTTGGCTTGGAAAAAGACGGCGACGGGCTCACCACCTGTCACGTTATCCCGAAAATATCTTCGGTGGAAGGAAGGTCAAAGGGACTTTATTGTCTATACTTGACCTCTGTCTACCCCTGTATTGGGAATTGCGTTAAGATATTTATATTTATTTATTTTATTTATAAATTGTTTGACATACATATCGGCCTGTTAAAGTCCACTGCTGGAAATAGGCCTCTCCCATATGGAGGATTTGCCATAATCGCCACGTTTGGCAAGCGGCAATATTTAAGGTTAATGAAATGTTTGAAGTGTATATATATAATAAGCCTATATTTTTATATATCTACGTTTAGAACACATCATAACATAAACAAGTTAAGAAGTGGAATATATCTGAAATTCTAATGATGTTACTACATACACCAGTTCTTGATATAAAATTCCTAAATATATAATTAGAAAAAGGCATAAATAATATATGAATAATGAGATCTTACGGAATTCCCAATAGCCCACTAGGCTACTAATCAAATTACTAGTTACTGTCTAGGTGTGAGCCTCTCGCATGCGACAATAAAAATTATTATTCTAAACTTGGCTCGTGATAAATTGATTTAGTGACAACGGTCACCATGTGGGAATACAAACGTTCGTTAAACACAACTGAGAGACAATTATGTCTACAGAGAACACAGAGCAACTATGTGCCGCAGCGTCTTTGAGGACAATGCGATACATAAAACGTTAACAATTTATGTTGGCATTGTTTGTAGAGAAAGAATGATTATAATTTGTTGTATTGTACCCATGCCATTATTCGACTTCATGAATGATCAAAGCAAAATGCTGTAATTAAGTAAAATTGACTCTAATAAATACGAAAGTAGTACAATTTTCTTAGTTAGCTATGAAATTCACTGCATGTCATATATCTTCCTAAAAAACTTAACAATATGGGCACTATCTGAAGTTGTAGTACGTAACCTTAAATTATGTGTTTTAAAACTTACATATGTTATTACTTATATAAATACTACGTGTCTGTTGTCAAACAGTAGATTAACAGTTAAAAAATCAGAATCGTCGCCACTTAAATTGTGGTCTAATGTCAACCATTGAACGGGCACTCAAAAAGATAAATAAGATTTCAACTTTTCCAAGTTGCACGTTATGTCAACCGATCTAAGTTTTCGGAGTTTATGTTCCACTAATCTAACAAGTAGCGGAACAGAAAACAGAATGATAGATTGCACTAAAATGGCAATGAACAATTCCTAGTCTCCAATTGAATTTAAACATATTTGCGCGGCGCAAAAGAACTTGCAACTTAGTATATTGCTAATGATACACATAAAAATGCAAACAAACAAAAACGCCAAAAATTCTTACGTAAATATTATTTCACCGAGTAAGAAATAACCAATAACCAATAAAAAACGAACTGATAACCATTGAGAAAAGTCTGTCGAGTGGCAACTTCGTTTAGGCAAATGAAATGTATGACGACCCCCACGCGATGGAGTAATAACTTGCAAAATGTTGCGGGAAGTCGAGGGATGAAGGTGGCTCTGGACTTTTCTTTGTGGAAAACTTTGAGGGGAAGCCCACGTTCAGCAGTAGACTTTTGACGGGCTGTATATAAGAAGAATAATTGAGTGACGATCTCCGTAATGACGGAAACGGACGGTTTTGAAGATATCACCCTTTCTGAGATCATGGGTTCGATTCTCGGACGAGTCGAAAAGAAGAAGGTTGGTAAAAAAAATTTAGGGATAGATACATATTTAGATAGGGACAACATCACATACAATGTTCCGATCCCAATATAAGAGCTAAAGCACTTGAGGTATGGGAATCGGAAAGAACGAAGGCACCACAAACACCCAGACACGTCCGGGAATCGAAACCGGGACCTCGAGATGGCGATACTTTGATAAAACCGGTGTTTACGCCAGTCAGTTTGTGGTGCTTTTGTTGTTTCCGATTCCATACAACACGTGCTTTAGTTGCTCAATTTGGGATCGGAGGAATGTTTGTGATGTTGTCCCTATCTATCTATGTTGTATGAGAACAACTCCCTATCTTTCCGGGGTGTCGGAATAGATATCTGTGGCAAGTGTCTTATAAATGTCTTATAAACGGTTGATCGCGGAATAACTCTATCGAAAAATAACAGATCAAAAGCCACCAGTGACAGGCCGGAAAGCATCTCAGTTGCGAGGTGCCTGGCTTCTATCTCCAATGAACTGCAGGATTTGCTATTTACATTCTTTTTAATACATAATATAAGATTACATTCTATTCAAAAATTAATATAAATTGATAAAATCGTACCTTACAAATGCAACGGAAGCAGCTACTCCAATCTTGTTCCAGTCTTGAGTCCTGAAGACGAACAGATTCGCCTTCGTTTGAACACGGTGCGCGTTGGCCTTCTGCGATTAAAACAAATATTTGCAGACACTAACAATTAAATAAAATACAATAATGATATCAATTTTAATTACGATTTAATATTCATTGCGAAAAAAAGTTATTAAAATAATCCATAAATATATTTATTAGAATTAATCATTTGATACATATTTGTATTAATATTTTTCTAATAGTATGCTTTAGTGTCTACTTTTACTAGGTTTTCTAGGTGAAAAAAAAGTTTTCTAGGTGAGGAAGGTTTTTATTCTTAAGTCACAAGCAATAGTGAGACATTCCAGACAGACATTAAAACTTGAGGCCTATTACCTTTTATAAGCGTCTTCAGCTAATGTGCTAATAATAATCACTTCTGAAGCAAAGGATTCTGGAATTTTCCAAAAAAAACTTTTATTTCTATCCCTTTTTTACCGTATTAAAATCATAAATATTATATACAAAAATCAATCAGCATGCAGTCAAAACAATGCTGCTAATCGACGATTATATACATCAGCAACAAAGAATCAAGTTCCTTCACCTTGATTGTTTGTTTTGTTATTATGTAGTTCCAGAGATGGAATCGCTTGTGGCCACAATTGGTTAATTGGCTCGCCGTTTCTCGCCACTCATTACACGAATTGCAACATTGATCCTGCTCCAAACTATTTAAATGTTTCAATTAACATCTACTATAGTAGCGTACTATAGTAGTACTTATAAGCGTATCTGGTGAAGCATGTGGCAATTTCGATTATTTAAATAAAAACAGAAACTGTGTATTTAAATGGCATTTTCTTTGTCGCTTCCATAAATAAACACATGTCGATAACTCTATGAATCCGCAAAGCCTCAGAGTATATCGAAATTAGTCATAGAAACTTAATAACTCACGATACATATCTTTGTGCATAATAATTTTTAATAGATATTTTTTTGATTATTGTATTTTTAAAAACGAATTAGGAAATAGAATAAATAGATTTTACCAAAAAAGTTCGTTGTTAATTTTTGTGTCCTTTTTTTTACAGTCTTTTTATTAGTTTTTAAGCGTGTCTTAAGATGAACTGTTATTATTTCTTTTTTTCAATCTTGCCCAGAGACAACAAGATACATGCATGATGCATATGGTTGTTGTCGACCTTTTGTAGATATGTGTCGGGAAAGGAACTGAACCTAAACCTATGATCGTCTGAAAAACGTTTCTAGCTAATTGAATAACGTTTAATATTCGGTCCTCCGCCACGTTGTACTACCGGAAATTTTAAAGTAAAACCCATTAAAATTGTTTTTAACGATGACGATAAATCTTGTATTACTTGTATGAAAATGGACATCTTTCTTATCACATAATGATTAATTTAGAACTGGTTCGGCTCTACCATGTCGGAGATATTTTAAGGCCTGTTTCTAATACCTTAATGACAGATTGAGAGAATTGTAAACTTAAGTCGAAACGAATAGATATCACCCCAAGTATAGAACCTGAAGATTGTTTCCTTTGTATGAATTGCAACATAGATCAACAACAACAACAAACAAACCAAAATCATGTATAGTTTTTTTTTTACTTTTGTTATTTCAAAAACTGAATTAATTTTGTATTACATCATATTATCTTTATAATAATAAATAAATATCTTCACGCAATTCCCAATACAGGGGTAGAGAGAGGTCTAGTCTTGACAATTAAGTCCCTTAGACCCACCTTCCTCCCAACCACCACCACCTGGTGAGCCCGTCGTCGTCTTTATGTCCAAGCCAACGATATAATTCGTACATAAGTTTTTGAAAAAACCTTTGCCACGAGCCTGCCACCTGGGGATCGAACTAGTGATCTTAATTCCGATCACCCAACCACTCGGCTATCGTGACTATTTATTATCTTTAAATACTTATAGCGACTGTTTATTTGAGAATTCTTTAAATACTAAAAGTATTTCAGTATCTAAAGAGTAATAAAATGACAAAATTAACATTAAACATTAAAATCAAATTAAAACCAGTTCTGCTTCTAGCAACAGAATATTCTAAAAAAATAATTTCTATTACAACAACATATAAAACACGGACTACGGAATATATGTTGCGTTGAATAGTCTAGTAATTTAAATGACCTATAATTTATTTACTTTTAACTGCTACTAGCGAAGAAGCCAAAATAAACTATTATAATTACAATTTTCAATAATATAATATGGCATCTGAAATGGGTGTGTCTGAAATTTTTTTTAATAGAAAATTAATTTCATTACAAAATAAAAACACAATTGCTCGGTAATTTGATGATCTGAATTTAAATCCCAGGTCTTGAGTTGAATGAGGAAGCTCGTTGATGTGGACCCTAAGACTGCCAGGCTGTCACGTTATGCTAAATAAGTAAATAGCCTTCAACCTTTAACAACCCCTGTATTGGAAAAAACGGTCCGATGCTATAATTTATTTGCTGTTTTTGTTTCTATATGTGAGTCAGATGAACAGACTATGAACATCTTATGTGATTATTATGTGATATATACTTTGGTCTTACAAACTGCTCACTATATTTTAAATCATAAACCTACCTAAGGTTGTGATTTTTCAAACCCAAATTTAGTAAGCGACATCACTAAGAAAACAAGTATGACATGAAAAAATATTAAATCGTGATTTGTTATAAATATAATTAAAACGCAATTCAATGACGCAAAACAAAGCTTTATTACCCATTTACTGTTACTTTACGAATGTGACAAACTTATATCTGGCACAAGAACTTGGTTATATATAAAAAAACACGTTGTCGTCCAAAGTAAACAAAGACAAACAAACATTTGTCAATCTTCAATAAACTGGCGTCAGAAGACGTCCGTGTAAAATTCGCTTGTTATTCGAGTTGTTCCGCGAGCATCGTAAATACGGCAATCGGTTTTACGTCCCTGTGTGTCGCGGCCGGCTGATCACATTTTTACCTTGATTCAGAGCTATGGATCCGCATTCTTATTACGTATCTACCTAGCTGTTTCGGGCGCCGCTGTTTGCTGACTCCTGCGTAAATATTTCTCTAATTGATGTTAGCCCGCCGCGCTAGCAATTTACATAGCGCAATCCCAATACTAACCTCATACAAATTTGTGTGATTTCATTATCAAATCAATTTTATTATTAAAAAATTGTTTTAAAATCTCTGTATTACTTGATACTGAATGGTGCTTTCTATATCGATATCAGCAGTGTGATATCGTAGTATCAATTTATCACCCTGTCTTCGCAAAGGTGCCATGAGGGGCGATAATGGAAAAGTTATGAAATCCCGCCAATTATCACGCCATCTTTCAGTAGCCGTTTTCTTTACTCTTAGTCGCCTCTTACGACAGCTTCAACATTTTTCCATCGACACCACATGACAAACGCACATAAATTTAAAGTCCCCAGCCACTTGATGGCGGGATAAAAATAAATACCAGACCAAAAATTAAGGACACTGTTGACGGGAGCAGTGTCATGCTTGGTTTTCAGATTAGTGATATTACATCGTGTTCTATGTTCTATGTCTATTGTTTTCAACTAACGAAATATGGAAAAAATAATGTACTTAGAGCTGCTCAAAATAAAGAGATTGTTCAGTTTAAAAAAATATAATATATTTATTATTTTTAAGTAATGTATATTGTATTTTTTACTTAGCAAGTCTTTTCATGTGTTCCAAAATATCGCATATGGTTTTAAATGTATTTTAATTTGAAATATGCTTCTAAGCCTGCTCAATGACACAGAAAAGAAAAGCTATAAAAGATCATAAAGTATTCAACTAATAAAGGTCTTATTTTTGCTATTTAACACATATTAGACGCGTTATACTCAGTTTTCAAAATGCCTATTCATAACGCGCAGCAACGAGCTATTTTCAAGGTTGAAGGATATATTTTATCTCTAATATTGATAATTTATTGTGTTAATAATTAAGTCACACTTTATTTTGGATAGTCCTTTGTAAAATTCAACTTTTAACTTTTCAACAACAATTCAACTGTTCTTGATTTTGAACATACAAGTACGAGTAAGTAAGTGCGCGTATTTTTTACGCAAAATACGCGCTAGGTCGTGGAGTTGCGGAGATCAGCCCGTCTAATCTAATCTAATCTAATCTTCCTTAAATTTTTACAGATATTAATTAAGAAGAGAGAACACACAAACACGTGCGCGCTCATCTCATTTTAATTGCCATTTTCTATGCACTTTTGTAGCTAACACGTTTATTTTATTATTTTTAAGTAATATAATTTTATTATATAATTTCATTGTTTAGAAAGTAATGTTTTAAACAACTTACTTGAATTGTATACTGTGGCCAATTCATCTCGTTTCTAGCAAATTTATCTAGGCTATCAAACTTCTACTAGTGCTGAAAATTCCGAAGTCTGTCATTTCTCTCGCATCATCTCTATGCATCAGACTCTCACAAAGTAAGGTTTTAAAATTTATAATTGTCACTTACTACGTAATTAAAAGGTACGTATGTGAAAGTAAATGAATGATTTATTATCATTATTTATGGCACAACGAATCGTACATTAAATACGAATTTATCATTAAATCTGCAAACTTAATTTGAGTAATTTTAATTTGTAGTAGTACCCCGATTAATGATATTTTAAATAAAAAGCAATGAAATTGAAGATTATACTAAATAAAGAAATAAAAAAATAAATATCACGCAATTCCCAATACAGGGGTAGACAGAGGTTTAGTCTAGACAATTAAGTCCCTTTGACGATTTTTTGGTTGGAAGTAGGGTGGTAAATAATATAGCCTTGAATACCTTATATAAGGCTAATATATAGGTGCTTACACCTGCAAACCATTTCAAAAAGTCACAATTACGTTTTCAGCTCTGACGTTATTAAAATAAAGATTAAGCCATTTCAAAGCCCTTTCAATGTTGCGATCTGAAATGTTGTAAGTTTGCTTACTCCCTCTTTGCTGTCTTCAAGAGTAACTGACAATTTCAGGAAACTGACAAGAAACTTCACATCTCAGCTATCCGCGCAATAATAATTATGCGCGAAATAAGCGATAAAACATGCGTTCGTTTATGATTCTAAAATACTCGTATCTCCTTTGGAATTGTTTCCTGTAAGAGCAACTATTATCCACTAAAAATTCAAAGAGAGACGGCTAATAGGTTGTTTGGACTCAAAAAAATACACTACATTTGTTGAGGTTTACCAGCCTGTTTTATTTCTATTTTGGCACTCCTGCAAGCATGGATCTATTTCGACGATTCTTACGTCAATCGCAACTAAAATTATTATACTAATATCATATTCAATCTAGCGAATGTCACTAAAGGTATGGCCGTAATCGTGATGATTGGTGTTCACCGTAATATAAAGAAAAAAAATGAAGTCGACGCAATGTTTCGTATGTGAAAATGACTAACCTATATAACACGTAACGTACTTAAGAAACATTTTCATTTCTTATTTTTCCAAGAATTAACAAAAATGACAAAGTTCCTATACCATCGCATAAAAGATCTTAATATTGCATAATAACAAAGCTTAAATTAAAAAAGTAAGTTTAATAAACTTACTTTTTTAATTTAAGCTTTGTTAATCAAATAAACGATCTGCGTAAACATTATATTTCAACTAAAATCGGAAAAGAAAAGTCTTAAACAACGGAGACACAATAAAAACCTAGGTCTGTTCAAATCTTCCCAATAATGGGCCCCGACAGTTTTTATTACTGGAAATGACTTATTCACATACCTAATTCGGGTAAGCTCTGAAAGTGTAAACATCAAACAATACATTATTTACGTCTTGCTTGATATTTACTATTATCTATTTATTTGGACAATAAATGGAAAATTTAGAACAAAGCGTTTTGCGAATCAATTAATAATTTTGTAATAACCTACTTCAATAATGATAACGCACATAATAACAATAAATTTAATTGATTTGAGTAATAAACCTTTCTTGATGGAATTAGAGGCTACACGATGTAATATCTGTGTCCATATGTTTAAAACTAATTTGTAACTAATAAAGTTAAAGCGCACGGTACTGAAAGGCATGCTCGTACCAATGGGTTTTTCAAAAAAACTTATGTACGAATTATATCGTTGGCTTGGACATAAAGACGCCGACGGGCTCACCACCTGTCACGTTGTCCCGAAAATATCTTCGATGGAAGGTAGGTTGAAGGGACTTAAGTGTCTAGACTAGTTCTCTGTCTACCCCTGTATTGATAATTGCGTTAAGATATTTATTTATATTCATTTATTTATTTAATAAAGTTAAAAAGCACTAGGAATTGAAGTAACTGAAGAACGAATTGAAGTAATGTCTGATAAAGTGCTGATGAAGATGCTCACAAGAACAACCTGATCAAAATTGTCGCTAACATTAAAAACATTAAAGTTATTTAGAGTACGACGTTCACGCTACTGAAGAATTTTAATCATATTGTGTTTGCATGACAAATTAGGTAGCTAAATAACGTTTAAGGATGCAGAGAATCAACAAAAAAGGATAGAATTCCTTTATATGGTTTCTCGACTGACTGTTCCAAGAAGTCGTTAAATTAAAATATGTAAAAATCGAAAAGAAATGCCTTTCTGAATCCCTGGTCGACTAATAAAGGTTAAATTGCTGATTTTATTACCAAAGCGCAATTAAAAACTTTGCTGAACGACTATGTAAATGATAAATAAATAATGATGTAGCGTTCACAATCATTATTCTGTGTGTGTGTGTTTCTGTTTCTGTGAGTGCTTTACTAAATGGTTTCTAAACCGATTGCATATATACTTTGAGTTTTTTATAATTTGGTTTACATTTTTCATTAAATATTACTAGGTTCTCAAGTACGCTAGGGTGAAATGTGGGCCGAAAAGGCCAAATTGTCTAAATCTCAGGCGGAAACAATGAAAAAATGCATAAAAAATACGAAGTACAGTTTTTCCATCAACTTTTATACACTTCTTCACGCATTTCCGTAAATTTGGATCCTCAGAGATGTAGATCTCATTTCAACGGGGCTTAATTGGAACAACATGCAGGTGGTGAACCTGTCTCTTCCTTAGTGCCAACAATACTATATCTCCTTCTTCTTAACGTCTGTAAAATTAATGTACGACGAACAAACTTTGAGACCTAATAAAAGAATTGAATCTTGACCACTAAGGACTCTAATTTCTCTAAGGAGTGCTTCGAGAAAAAAGTATTTAATTTTAAAGAACATTAAAAATTCGAATGTCAAAATTAAATGTTTTTGTTTCGAATTCTTTCAAAGTCATAAATAATTCAGTTTACTAGGTCAAATATGGCGACCCGGATTACCGCAAGGTCATCTATTATTTGTATAAGCATTAATGATCTTCTATTATATTTATTGTAAACTAACGACTATTTTTAACAAATATATATAACATATAACAAGTAAGAAATTTAAAAGATTTGAAAATATCTTATTATTTAAGAAAAAAGTTTCGAAACATTTCATGGGTTTTCGAGTAATAGTCATGATAGCCGACTGGTTGGGTAATCGGACCCGAGTACGATCCCCAGGCAGGATCTTTTCAAAAACTTTGTACGATTTATATCTTTAGCTTGGTCGTAAAGACGGCGAGAGGCTCACCAAGTGTCACGTTATCCCAAAAAATGTCTTCATTGGAAGGTGGTTCGAAAAGATAGTCTAGTAGAAAATAAATGTATAGATAATGTTTATTTATTGGAATCATTATAAGAACACAAACATAAATGGGTTTCGTTTAGCTCACTACTTCTCTAGTAAGATTGCTGCTACTATAATAAGATAAAAGAGACGAGAAGAGGTGATGTATGTAATTTTAAATTTCACATAAATACCAATAATAAGTCACGATAGCCGAGTTGTTGGGTGGTCGGAATTTCGAGTCGAGAGACCCGAGTTCGATCCTCAGGTGGCAGTACCAATGAGTTTTTCAAAAACTTATGTACGAATTTCATCGTTGGCTTGGACATAAAGGCGGCGACGGGCTCACCACCTGTCACGTTGTCCCGAAAATATCTTCGGTGGAAGGTGGGTCAAAGGGACTTAATTGTCTAGACTTGACCTCTGTCTACCCCTGTATTGGGAATTGCGTGAAGATATTTTTTTTTTACATAAATACCAAAACTGTATAGTAAGTCTTTATTTAAAAGTTAACAGTATTTTCGCTCTAGACATAAGAAGTCACGATAGCCGAGTTCGATCCAATGGGTTCTTTCCAAAAAACCTATATACGATTTATATCATTGGCTTGGACATAAAAACGGCGACGGGCTCACCACCTGTCACGTTGTCCCAAATAATCTTCGGTGGAAGGTGGGTCGAAAAGACTTAATTGTCGAGACCTCTGTCTACCCCTGTATTGGGAATGGCGTGAAATGTTTTAAAGCGTTAAAATAAAAAGTTATGGTTGCCAATAAATAACTTCTGTACCGCATCTTGAATAGCTACGGTAGCCAATTATAGTTTATCGTCATATGGCAATTTCAGAAGTAATTGTAAAAAGTCCATGTGCTTACTATAAAGTTACTATATACATTACTTTACTTTGCGGAGATGTCTAACTCAACGCAGTATTTTTATAAATGAATTTTTACCGACAGTGTGTACTAATTTGTCAAATTTAATGTAAAATATTCTTCGTATATTCTATCATTTAATTACTTTTTAGTACTGGTACCAATTTTGTTGTAAATTTTGCTGTACTAGATATTTTATTATAAATATTTATTACAAATATTGTCCAAGTTAATTATAGTAAATTTGTTCGATCTTAATAATATTATTTAATTTATGAAGACTTCCCCACACAGCCCACGTTAACATCTCGAAAACTAATCTCACAATTTGAACAATATTTTGTGTTTAGCCTCTTATTTACTATTTAAGATTATCTGAATATGAAGAACGTAGAACTCCAGAAAGATCTTTAATACGGTAAATAAATCAAAATGATAAAAATAAATGACTACTAAATGAATGGTATTCAAATTTTTTATTGTTTCAGTGAAGAAAAAGCCCAGCATTGCTTATTTGCTTTAAAAAACAATAAGCAATTATCATAATTTATTAAAAATATTAAATATCTTTAAATAAAACTTTTTTGCCTTGGTTGATGTCTATATGAATGGATCATGCATGTATATATCAATGTTATGGTGGATGCAATTGTCTCAATTACTCAAAACCCAATCTACATTTGGTGCTTAGATTAATTTTATCTAATTAAATTAAAAATAATCTAATAAAATTTGTTATATTACATATATAACATATTTAAATATTTGTTACTAAAAAATTTGCAATTGTAGAATTGCATTGTCGATACAATGATACAAGTTACACATTTAAAAAATTTTTTAAGTTAAATCTTGTTTTATTGGTGGGTTTTGCAAACATTAAAAACTTCCACGGTCAAATCATATTTTTAAATGAATAAATAATAAAACGCATAGATATAGGGACAACATCGCATACATTGCCCGGACCACAACTAACGTGCACATAGCAACATAGGTGCATTGACGGTAACTAGTCAATGCACCTATGTTATGAAATTGGGAACAACGAAGCTATCAGAAACCACGACACCCAGACACAAGACAAAGTAGAAAAGTGGTTTTCGATGATAAACCATCCAGGAATCGAATCCGGTGACCTCCGGGACCTCGCAGGTGGTGACACCACAAAAACCGGTGTGTACGCCAATCGTCCATTGAGGTCGCCAACTAAACATTTTTTATGAAAAATTTTTCATTGTTCTCGACCGGAAAAACGTGATCTTGGAATCTTGGATAAGAGTAATTAATGATGAAGTTAAGTTAAGGCCAAAAAGCTGAATAAAAAAGTTGAAAGTTTTTTTTTGCTTCCACTTCCGTTATTTTTTTTAAATATCTGTAAAAGATATTTAGTAGCCTAATAATAAGGAAAGTTAATGAGAATTGTGAAAGATCTATGTGCGAGCCCTTCAGCCCAAAGAAAGAATATTTTACAGGCGGTTCAGCTTTTACCTACGCCGATTACATGTGTTTACATGAAGGTTACATGAATGTGAACATTAGCCGTAGCCTTAATCATCAAACTAATTTCATCAGAAAATTTTTTCTTCAAATTTTAAAAATTTTGAATGAATTCGTTTTAAAAACGAAACTATTATTCACAATTTTCATGTCGAAAACCATTTTTAGATCCATTTATATATATTATCAGCTTTTATTTCCAGAGGGGGTTGTAAGCAGTAACAAAGGAAAAAGAAATAACGGGCAACGGCGATTATGGCAAACCCACTCTTACCAGAGACACCTATGTTAAACAGTGAACTATCAGGCTATTATATTATACAAATTTGGAAATATTATCCCGGCGTCTATAGATTTGGAATTTCCAAGGCATTATGACCCCTTAAAATAAATTATTTCTAACACTGTTTGTAAATAAACATTTAAAAAACAACTGTTTTTAAATAACTATTTAAAAACAATGTCAGTATCTATAATTATTTATTCTCCTCGTAAGGTACAATAATCGAGATTAGAGTAGAGTAGTTAGAGTTGTTATTGCTTAGGTTTAATGTAGGACTTACATTGAATACATGGCTAACCATACATAAATAAGTACTTGAATGAGTTGTTTTCGTTTCCGCTAAGGTCAATAGGTGCCTACAAATTTTATTACTTCACGACTTCAATAGATTCTTGAAACTAAGAAGTAAATAAACTGACAGAGTGTCATTTTACACTAAAAAAAGCTTGTTTTATGTAAAAGGTTTTTTTTCTAGTTCTTTTAATTTTTTTTAGTTAGTTACTATGCGTCACACTGTATTGCCCAATGTTATAAGAGCCTAACTCAAAGAATTTCGAGATCTTTTAACAGTATGTAAATATTAAAAGCTAAATAATATGTACTTATCTCGTGAAACCAAAGATATTGCAAAAGAAAGTAACATTACGTCGCGCCATGTTAACTTCAAAAAATAAACACGATGTTTAATCCATCATTTAAATATAAGGTGTACAATTTCACACCAACTGACCCAGGAACAGTTACCGGTTGTGGTAACGTATAAGTGGTGTATCCAAATAAAAGAAAAGAAATATCAGGACAGCTCTTTTTAAATATCTTCATAAAAATTTACTGCTATGGGCCATCTACCTTTTTTTCTTTTCATTATTCATTGAAGTGTATTATATTATAACTTAAATATTTAAATACTGATTTAAATTGTATGTAGATTACATGTTTAAGGAAAATAAGAAATGACAACATTTTTGATTTGTATGATTATATATATATATATATATATATGTATATACACACACATTAGAGGGTTAAAAGGACCGTCCGTCTATGACAGACATTCTGGTAACATTAGGCTCAAGGTGCGCTTGGCATATTGTTGCGTAAGTCGCTCTGGAGCTGGTTGCCAGTTACGTACGGCACATAGATCACATGTCGTTCGTTCGACTGTATGCAATAATCTGTAATGTTGCGACTCACTGTGACTTTACCCGACAATGATTTACATTTAGCAATCATTGTATCTGATTGTTTGCTATTCTCATAAAGTTTATTCTTAGGTTACGAGCAAACAGGCCTTGTCATATTATAAAATATATGTCATATTGTATTATAAAATGTAAAAACTATTTCATACAGAGCCAACGTATTGTATATATTCCTTTTTTACATTTAAAAGTTAAACCTGAAAATTTATGTAAAAGAAAGTTTCATGTCTCATAATATAAACTCTACTGCCAGCCTTTGCATTCTTCTGATTGCCGAATGAAATGTCCACAGACTGTAAATACTAATTAACGTATAAACTACAATAATTAATGTCCGAACCCGGCAGATTACAGATGTTTACTTTAATGCTATTGTGCATATTATTGATACATATTTCATCATATACAAACAAATAAAAGACAAATTTGAAAATAAAAAAAGGCGTACAATAGGTAGAATTTGCGAGTACTATTCCAATTAAAGAAAATAGGTAGGGGTCGATATTAGCCCGGAGCCAAACGTATTAGAATTAGTTGCAAGCATTGACCGCCCAACTAATTATCGAACAAACACACAAGACACCTGTTTGCCAACTTTTGTCGTTGTCGTAACTATTATCATATAGAGATAAAAATTTAAGTACATTAGTTTGATTATTATGTATACTTATACTCAAAGCTACTAATCTCATCTCAAAAACTCTTCTATCTGTAGAAAGCTACATTATCTGCGAATATTTTTAACTGTAACTGCTCGACCATATTCGAAAAAAAAAAAAACAGAGATCCCTACGCAATAATGTGTAGGGACGTGATTATTACGTATTGTGATGAAACTTAATTATGTACCTCCGTACTAAAATGAAACTTACTAATAAGACCGTTGTCAGCCAGCACCACGTAATCGCTCAGCATAATGAGCAATAGCAGCGCAGCGTGTGCGACAGCGTGCGTGGCTACGTGTGCGGCAGCATGTGCGGCGTGCGGTGCAGCGTGCGTGGCGCGGCGCGGTCCTCGCATGGTCGCTAATCGCGGCGCCGGCGCCCGCCGCGGCGCGCCGCCAGCATCACACCCTCGCGCCGCGACCCTTCTCAATACCTGCGACAAAATTACTTATATTTAGGATTTCTTTGCGTCTTCAAGTGAAATACTAAATAAAGTGATAATCTTCAAGTAAAATACTAAATAAAGTGATATACCACCCGATCCACATGCAATATCATAACAAATAATAAAGCTAACGATGAATAAGTATTTTAAATCACTTGTCATAATAAGAATTGCATTTGTGAATTTTTAAACATGTGGACGTACGGTGTGCTTTAGCAAAACGGTACCTAAATGACTTGATATAGACATTTTACAATACCGACATATTTATAATTACGTTGAAAATATTATTGTACATTGGTGAAGTTTATACTAAAACTTGTACATTGTATCTTCTGTTTGAATGTAAAAAATTCTGAATTAGTTAGCAACTTTTCCTATTTGGGATATTTCCCTCAAAACTTCGTCATATCGGTACGGTCCACAGAATTTTTGTCACAAAATGAGCGTGTGTATTTAAAAAAAAAAAGAAATAGGTAAATATACATAAATAATCATACACTAGCACACTAAAACTGCCTTCTTAGTAGGGGATTTACCTAACTTGTCTGTCTTCACGTGTAACTAAGTAATAGTTCATTAGTTAAACCATTGCTTAATCAGTCTAATTCAACATGGCAGTTAATCATGAAGTTAAATTATTTCAACATAATAATCCGGTTTTACCGGATCAAAATGCGACGACAAGTGAGAAATTAAATTAACTCAAATGATCAACTTTTGATACACATTTTTAACAAATTTATTCGCCCTCTTAAAAGTTTGATGAAATGACATGCTTGGTTTCTTAAAGTATGTAGATCTACGGCACATTGGTCTTCTGAAACTATACGAAAGATTATATTTACATTTTATTTATATTATTTATATTTATATATATATATATATATATATATATATATATATATATATATATATATATATATATATATATATATATATATATATATATATATATATATATATATATATGTGTATATAGGTATTGTGTTATAATCCAAGGTTATCCTCTAACGGTGTTTTGTCTAGGAAATAAATGAAACTAAATATGATGATTAATAAAATAATAAATAACAGTGATAGAGCCACGCATTAGCTTTTGTTGTTGCATGAATGGGCCGGCTCGACCGGGGAAGTACCACGACCTCACAGAATACCGGCGTGAAGTAGAAGTCTAACAAACTTCTGCGTTTCGTCTGGTGAGTGCAAGTAACCGGAGGCCCACACACCCCCTCCTCCAATTCTGGGGGGGATTCTAAGGTCGGGATTCTAAGGTCGGTAATCACTTACCATCACGTGAGCCCCCTGCTCGTTTGCCTTCCTTTTCCATAAAAAAATAAATAAATCACTATTTATTAAAAAAAGATGACTGTAATAAAATAAATAAATAAATAAATAAATATCTTCACGCTATTCCCAATACAGGGGTAGACAGAGGTCGAGTCTAGACAATCAAGTCCCTTCGACCCACCTTCCACCGAAGATATTTTCGGGACAACGTGACAGGTGGTGAACCCGTCGCCGTCTTTATGTCCAAGCCAACGATATTCGTACATAAGTTTTTGAAAAACCCATTGGTACGAGCCTACCAACTGGGGATCGAACTCGGGTCTATTGACTCGAAATTCCGACCACCCAACCACTCGGCTATCGTGACATGACTGTAATATGACTATTTATAGCCGTCACAAGTTTATAACTGCGATTTTGAACTCGCTCAGTTCTTGGCATTCATAAAATGACCTAAGTCTACCACTCACGTACTCTTACACCATTGGATACGGATGCTTAAAATTTCGTATCATGTGATGTAATGTAAAAACCCATTGTTGGTAATATTTAATGAAACAACAATATTATACTGCACAAATAAATAAGTTAGGTCTTTATAATATTATGCTATTTATCTATTTGTGTGAACACGGTGCAAGTTCAGTTAATAATTGACTGTAAAGATATCATTCTCATTACTGTATAATAAATACACAAAAAACCACAATTTGTTTACTAACCGTAGAAATTATGCTTCGCCCTCCTCGAAATGATTCACACCCTATTAAATTGAAATGGTTCGAGCAAGTGCACGCCTTTTACACTTGTAGGTGGTTAGCCTCGGATGACATTATGCCACAAATATAACAACACAGTGTTTTAAACTTCATATAAATTGACTGATAATTTTACCATTTTATTAAATGCCGGGTACGCTCGGCGGTTATTCCCGTGGTTAAACAGTCATCGTGGAACACCAATTTCTTTTAAAACCTAATTTTTTTAATCCTTTTTGTAAAAATTACTACCTACCTTTAATTGATTCTGTATAATATATGCAATCTGATTATGAAAGTTTGATCAAAATTTGTACAGCTGTTTCGGAGAAGAGCCGCAACAAACAGACAGAAAGTATTAAAAATTCTTTTTTTTTTATATACCATATGGGTATTTTATATACCATATGGTTTTTTTATACCACTTTGATATCCATTTAATAAATTCTTGTTATTGTACATTACCAACTTCCACTTTGTATTTTTTGTATAGATTGCCTAACCTCTAATTTATTTACTTAGAAAGTACTCTACATACTTACAATAATTTATTAATTAAATGATTTAATCATTTAAATGTCTTTCAATCATTAATAATAATTGAACACCAATACCAGTTTCTTAAATGAATATTTCAACTTATCTCTTAATTACTTGTATTGTATAAATAAAAATTCAATAAAAAAATAAACCTTGGACAGTTGAGCGTGACGTTAACGAGTCAACGGACTCAAAATTATCAAGTGATAAGTAATTTATTTACAGCATGTTTTTGCACGGACGACCCAGATACGACCCGGCGGCGGTGATTGATGGAACAGGATGCGCGAGAGGCAGCTTGGAGACTCTCCAACTCATACAGCACACAGCAATTATGTTTATGGACACTTCTTAGAACATAATGAATTTTAAAAACACCATAAACTTAACGCTATGTATTACAAATAACTATAATATAACTGTTATTGAAGTTATAACAGTTCTTTGCTAACGTATGTGTGTTATTTAGAAAATACATAATTTTACACGAGTCTCTTCTATGGTGGCAAATCATATCAGTCTTGTACTAATCGTAAGCACTCCTCTCCCTGGACATCCAAAAGTCTAGTGGACCCGGTGAAACTGTGTTGAGGATGTGTGCTCCAGAGTTGGCACCGGTTCTAACGCGTCTTTTTCGGTACTTCTACTCTCTAGGCGTCTTCCGGAAGGCCTGGAAGACAGCTTAGGCGCACCCGATCCCTACGAAAGTCGACCGTTCAGATCCGATCGCCATCTTCCTCTTGTTCTCCAAGGACTCCATTATAAGCTGCCAGCTCTTGGGTACTTAGAGGAGCATCAGTTGATTAGTGACCGCCAGTACGGCATCCGTCGGGGTCGCTCAGCTGGTAGTCTTCTTGTGAACCTCACTCACCGATGGGCGGAGGCAGTAGAGAGCAAGGCGGAGGCCCAGGCAGTTAGTTTGGACATAGCGAAAGCCTCCGATCGGATATGGTACAAAGCGCTTCTCTCAAAGCTTCCGTCATATGAGCTTCCCGAGAAATTTTGCAATTGGGTCACTAGTTTTCTCCCAAACCGGAGCATCAAGGTTGTAGATAACGGTGTATGCTCGGTGGCCCATAAGGCTGTGTGCTATCACCAACCCTATTTCTTCGGCATATCAATGATTTGTTATAAATTAGTAACATTCATTGCTATGCAAACGACAGCACTAGGAAGGCTCCGAGGAATTGTTGGGATTAATCCCAGTCGCTGAATTTCATAATCGTACCTTACGGCATTGTCAAAAATTACATCAACACCATCTTGATACTTGGCATTCCACCACAGTTCGTTTCTCGCGGGATTTTCTGCCTCGCACTTGCACTTTATGGAATGTGCTGCCGTCACCGGTTTTTTCGGACCGATACGTCTTAGGGACCTTCAAGAAAAAAGCCTCTGGTATTGCAAGTGTTCATGGGTGGCGGTAATCACATGTGTCACCAGCTCGTATATTTGTATATTTATTTTTCTAATTTTTAAGCACGTATGCCAGCTGTGGTGTGGATGGATGCCTTAAGGATGTACCACCACTTTCTTTCCGTGGGTGTCGTAAGAGGCGACTGAGAGGGATAACCGTCTTGAAAAGTACTAGAACAATTCCGGTAATAGGCAACAGAGTCTGAGATACGGGTGTTTACGATCGCAAACCCGCTTGCCAAGCGAGGCGATTACAGCAAAATCCTCCTTTACGAGAGAGGTCTATGTCCTACAGAGACATCTTACAAACCGTTATGACAGGATGATGATGAAGCCATCCTGAAATCTTTGAATTTAATTTGCCTAAAAAGAATCTCTTAAAAAGGGGACTTTTTAAGAGCATCTCTTAAAAAAAGAAAAGTCACGGTAGCCGAGTGGTAGGGTGGTCAGAATTTCGAGTCAAGAGACCCGAGTTTGGTCCCCAGTTGGCAGGCTCGTACCAATGAGTTTTTCTTGGTCTCTAACTTATGTACGAATTATATCATTGGCTTGAACATAAAGGCGGCGACGGGCTTACCACTTGTCACGTTGTCCCGAAAATATCTTCAGTGGAAGGTAAGTTGAAGGGACTTAATTGTCTAGACTTGACCCCTGTATAGGGAATTGCGTTAAGATATTTATTATTTTTTATTTATAGAACACAGTCGTAGAGCCACGCATCAGCCTTTGTTACGAAGCATCCTTAAGATTTTTTATAACATTCCTCGAGACCATTAACCTCCAGTACTCCGACATAGAACATTTAATATTTAATAATTACAGAGCAAAAAAAAACAAAAAAAGTGGTACATATTTAGTGCGTTTACACTGATGTACCAATCGCGCAATAGATTTGGGCGCCAAAAGAATTTCGTCTCTATAACTTTGTCAATTATGTTAGTTCCGGTTTTAGATCCTCCTCCATAATGCGTTTAGCTACAACATAAAAACATACAAAATTTAATTGATTCGTTCAACGTATTAATTTTGCGAATGGAATGCAGTGTATCGCTAATGTATTTTACACGTGCATGCATTATCTAATAAAACCAAAAAATATCGAACACCTACTCATTAAATGAATTGTGATTTGCTCTTAACAAACTTTCAGGATGTAAGCGTACAAATTAAACTTTTCTTAATTTAACTTTTCTAAATTACATATACATTTTCATTAACTTACCGATGTTTGTACTTTCAACCTCACAGGTAATTGCTTTTTTGTAGTCAAAAATACTTTACTTAATGATAAAAAATTAACGGCCACATACAAATCAGTTATTTTGTAACATTGACACATACGTGCAGAGTTCGCTTTGTTTTTAAACTGATTTAAAATCGTGGAGCAAGGAGTAAGAATAAGTATAGTATATTTTTATTCGATCATTTTCCTGTACATGACAAACAAATGTAATATTTTTATTTTGCCTCCTACTTAAAGCAAATAAACAAGGAAAGTTTTTTAAACAATATAAAGTATATACGGGACCTACAGGACATACGCATGCCATTGTGAAGTATAATGAATATAAATGTACTTTTGAATGACGAAGAAAGAAGTGGCAGTTCTTTAACGGCTGTCAAGTGTGGAAACGTGTTGGCAGTTAAAAATTAAATTTATTAAAATCACGGAATCAAATATTCAAGCCACGTTGCAAATTGGACGGGGATTGGATTTATTTAAAATGTTGTATGTTACCAGTGATTAAGAAATATCGGTTCGCACTGAATTGCTTAACGCACTTTCAATATTAAAAGATGTATAATTAATGAAATTGTTAAAAAATCTAAATGCTGCTTTACTGTACTTAATGTTTTAGATTGGTAATAAAAAGAAACTCTGCTATTGCATTACATATTTTTCTTTACATATATGTAAAGAAAAATGAGTCATGTATCTACTTATTTTACTGGAATATCGCTAACTGGTCTAGAGAGACAGTCAATAATGGAACGAAAGAAAACATGGTACACACATATCGGTGAAAGTGTAGTTTAAATATATAATTAAAATATTAGAATAAATAAAATGGGTTGGTTTTAAGGAAATATGCGTGAAAATTAAAAGTATAGTTATTTTAGCTAGTTCTTGGTTATCTTAACGCCAAGGTTTGATTAATATTTCACCGCATTTTATCATGTCACCACCAACCACCATCATGTGGTATACGACACATCTACAATCAATAACTGTCAACAAAACATCAATCGCAAGTAATAACAGAACTATTTTTACTTGAATATTTGATGAACACATTCTAATGCTTATTTATTTCAAAAAATGATGAAATAATATTCCAAAGCTATTAGCTATTAGTCGAAGAATAACACAAATATTAGACGAAAATTAAAAAAAAACCCTTTTTAAATGCTTAGATAGATAACTCATAAACTTAATAAAAAGTAAAATAAACTAAATACTTCAAACTTTCACATTAATTATAATGGTGGTATGATTTTGTCAAAATACACATACAATACCTATCTAACATCGGTATGTAGCCACTTAGCTGACGTATATCTTTATCAAATGTTCAAGGTTTCACGATTAATTTTTACCTTAAATAGTTAAAATCAATGTCTTTGTAAACGATTTTTCATATAAAAAAACAAAGAATAATAAACACACACATAGTCAACTGACAAACAATTTATAGAACATCTACTGATAATTTAAATATAATAAATATATTATTAATATATTTATATAAAATATATAATGCGTATCTTTTCATTAACACCAGCTTTAAAATTATAACTTTAACGACTTTAATTTTATACAGAATTGATATAATTTAAAGTTAGTCTTCGATTAGGGGTGCAGTATTTTATTTTTATTTTAAAATATAAACATCGCATGTAATAGTACTAAAATCAAAATAATTTTTTTAATCTATTTTAAGTAAAAGTAAGAAGCTCTAAATACATACATTTTCGAAGAATGAATGGAAAAAAATATGCCAAAAGTATTCCTACAAAAATATATAATGTACTTAGCTGCCAATTGTTACTAACTTTAAGCCCGTACATAGGAAGACGTTAACAGAAAACCTAAAATTGCACAGAACAGCTCCGTTGAACGCCAAACAAGTGACTGAAAAATTTAAAGGTGTGTTCTAAGAAGAGAAAACGAGTGGGCCACACTCCGCTCCTCAATCCTGGAAGTCCTCGCTAAGCATTCGGCAGAACGCGTTTTGTGTTGTGAGCAGGAACTCTCCACACAATGCTACCCTTCTTCGAACAAATTGCGCAATCATTATTAAGTATTATAACGGAACATAAACTAAACGGATAAATTAAATGCAAAGAATTCGAATTTTATAGTTTAGCGGAAGAGTTTTAAAGCTTACTTATATCATACTCGTTTGTACAGTATTAACGAACCGCACCGTATGATGAATTTTGTTTATGGTCTACGTATAAATGCTAATTTATTTACCTTAATCACGAAATGTTCCAAATGATAGCGAAATTCAATCTACAAAGTCATAATCAAACAAAAATATTTTGTACTTGCTTAGTTCTTCTTTTTTACAGTCCATTATAAAAATCTATGGTTGACCTTGCTTCAATTCACGAAGATTTCAACTAAAAACGGTCTTGTGCCACATGCATCCATCGACTCCAGGTTGCCCCTCGCAAACATTTCTTTCCCGACAGTTACCAAATTTATAATTTGTATGGCCCATTGACATTTTAACGTATAACGTGTTTCAAAACTTACTTAATCATATTTTAAATCTCAAGTCAGGGGTAAATCAGGAATGTCTAGAACAGGTGAATGAAATTGTATACTTGGGGAGTGCGTTTAGCCGGGATGGAAGATGTGATTTAGATGTGGACAGGCGTGTCGCTGCCGGGAACAAAGTCAATGGTGCCCTGACTGCGTTAATCAAAAGGCAAGGCGTTGTGAAAAGTGCACGCCTTGCAATACATAACGCAGTGTTGGTACCGACTTTGTTATATGGCAGCGAAACCTGGGTATGCCAGAAGAAGCATAAAAGCAGGTTGAATGCAGTGGAGATGCGATCTCTTCGTAAAATGTGCGGCCTTACCATGGCCGACCGAAAGCGAAACGAAGAGATTCGCAATATGGCAGGTTTGAAAGATGACCTTGTCTCAAAAATGGATAAGGGCGTGCTTCGATAGTTTGGGCACGTTGAGCGAATGAGTGAAGACCGAATGGTGAAGAAAATATATAGCGCGAAAGTTAATATTAAAAGGTGTCGAGGTAGACCGAGATTAACTTTCGAAGACCATGTAAGCAAATTGCTCGAAGAGAGGAGGGTCAAGAGTACTCGGATACCTAGACGTGCATGTATGAAGAAGATGATGAATCTGATAGAAGCGAAAGAAGTATGTAGGGATCGTGACACTTGGCGATCTGTTCTCTCTGGCTACCCCGTCAGGGATTGTGCGTGAAGATAAATAAAAAAAAATAAGTCAGTGTTCCTGTCAGTGATGGAAAGTAATCAATTTGTTTGTTTATTTCTTAAACAGCCTTTAAAAGTCCACTGAAGGTTTGCCGTAAATGCACATTTGGCAACCTGATAAATGATCGCTGAAAACACATCGCACCTTATGTGCTTCAGCTTGGCACCATTCAGCTTGAATTTGATCTGGCTTTTAGGGTAGATATTCCTTCATCAATCGAAAACCACTGATATGTTTTCATATCAGACTGTAAAACTCCACTTTAAGACACCCCTTCCATAAGGAGGATTTATTATATTCCCACGCTTGGCAAGGCAATAGGTCGCAGTAACGAACTCCTCGCAAATTAGTCACTGCTATCAGTCACTGAAATACTTTATTTACTTATGGATGATATGGAGACGGGTGCTGTCCGCTTCGGGTGTTAACACACTTTCGTATTTAAGTAAAGTAAAATACAAAAACTAATTAATATTTTCGCGTATTCGACACGGTGGCACGGAGGTAAGAGCATCGCCAAGGTACGGTGGAGGTCGTGTGTTTGAATTTCACCCGTATCTACTAGCGTCCTAAATGATTAAAAAAATTCACCTTGCACTTTAAAAATGTCTATTTACCAGAAGTTATATAATATTACTATTTAGTACTCCACATATAATCTTATACGTTAGTTTTACAAATACTAATCGAGATCACATAAAAAATTATCCCGTAATCGCTATCACCACGTAAAAACCTAACCGTTTTTTTCTTTTTTCAATGTAGCAATTATTAATCATTTCATTAGGAAGTATAAGATGAATTAATAAGAGTGTTTTCTTTATATACGGCTACTCGTGTTATTGTATAATGTGCAATATGGTAGACCCATTTTAAAACCACAAAATTGTTTGTCATGCCAAGGTCCGGAGTAAAGCCGCCTCAACTGCTTCGTGTCATGCGGTGTGCAATAGTAATAATAATGCTTATTAATGAGATCATTATGTAACAATCAGATCATGTCTCCGAAACAAAATAAATACACTGCTAAATAAGATGGCACAATAGGCAACAATTAAATAAAAAAAAACTAAACTAAGTGTAATTAGATTCTTGGTTTGTTTAAATTATGATAATGGTAATGCTAATTGTGATATCAAAGGTCATTTTAATTGTTAACTTTATTACGCATTAGATAACACACCAAAGCAGTAAAGTAGGACTTTTGGATAAATTCACCACGAATTAAATAAATAGGTTTAAAATAATAGGCATAGGATATTGTCGGCTTCAACAAAGCCCACATTATCTTGTTACTTGAGCGCCTCATGAGAACAGTGAGTGTAGGAAAACTGCACTGAAATTCTACTTAATGTTGTACTACTGTTTGTAGATTTTATTACAAAATCAAACGAGTTTTTCATTGTTAGGGAGATTGAGTTATGTATGTATGTGGTATACAATACGTTTATATATATACGTTATATATATATATATATATATATATATATATATATATATATATATATATATATATATATATACACAACAAACGAACAATCTTTCGCATGTATAATATTAGTAGTAGTATATATGATTTCCTGTAATAAAATAACCAGTGAAACATGAAAACCTAAAATAACATTTAATAGCCATTAACATAAACACCAAAAAGTATTAAATAAAACACATTAACATAAAAACTGCTACCGGAATTACAATACCGCTTTACATTAAAGTACTTATTCCTTAAGTGGCTGTACAGGCTTTATTAAATATATGTGACGTAACGGCCTGTCTTAAATAAATAACGAATGGACAGTGTACAGAAAAATGCTTTTAACCAAAATATATACACCTTGTAATTACAAAGTTAAAATAGCACATTGGCAAATGGTACAAAATTACTTAACGCCAACTTTTTATATATACAAATATATACATACGGCCGTGATAGCCTAATGTTCAAGGCACTCACTATATTAGAAGAATATTTCAGTCGGTACCTCTGAAATTAAATGTCAATAACTTTCTAAGTAATTTATATACGAAATTTACGACAGAAAAGAAGAAAGGGAAAATCGTAAAAAAATTATAACAGAAGAAAAGGACAGAAAAGCTTTTCCCACCTTCTAGTGTATTTCTAATTCTAATCTAATATCTACAAGAACTCGACCAGTTAAGCTGATATTTTTATCTGTAGTGCTCGTAATAGTCAGGACTGTCTGTACCAAAGCCATTTTATAACACCTCTGAAAGGTTCAACAAAATAATCGTATTTTAAGCATTAGTACGCCTTATAGTATAGTAACTTACAGTGCTTGATGTGATTTAGGGAAAGCCTATGTCCAGAAATATTCGAAATAAACATTTTGTTTTATAATCGCTTCAGTATCTAAGAAGTGATTTTTATTATTCCGTATCCGATTATACGCAATTTCGAATTTTGGTATTTTTTAAGGAAGTAGAAAAATACCCAAACATTATAAGAGATTAATTTTATGCTGCCATAATTGGAGATAAATTTTATAAACTAAGAAATAAAATAAAAATAAATAAATAAATATAAATATCTTCACGCAATTCCCAATACAAGGGTAGACAGAGGTCAAGTCTAGACAATTAAGTCCCTTTGACCCACCTTCCACCGAAGATATTTTCGGGACAACGTGACAGGTGGTGAGCCCGTCGCCGCCTTTATGTCAAATAAAATAGATAAATAGTTTATGAAGAATCATTCTCTGTTCAGAAACTTAATATAATGTGGACTTATAAAACCAATTCTCTTTAGATATCATTGAACTCGATTACCAGTTTAGGCTCTTTAACAGCATTTTTATGATTTGGTTGGTAAAATTGATTTTATACGTTTTTAACGATAACGAATAAAATACTTACACCTGGCCTGCTGCTAATTAAAAAATAATTTTCTCATGAGATTAGTATACATTTAACGGCAATAAACTCATTACTGCGTGGCATCCAAATGTCTTGCCATGTTTGTTTTTCTTCTATTGCATTATATTAATTATGTAAATACACTTTGATTTCTATTGTTATGCTTTTGAGTTGAAAATAGACATGTTTTAACGAAACTTAAAAGAAGTGGTAGACTCAAAATCTGTCACCAATTTAACCGAAACCACCTTCGGTCAAATATGATTGGAAGGGATTTAATTGTCTAGACCTCTGAATGTATAGAAAAATTAACAAAATATAAAAAAAACATACTTTCTGTAATAGCTGCAGAATGTACATAGCAACTAATATCTCGTTATGATCAGCCTTAAAATCAAAATGAAGATAGGTTATTATATTTTATTATAGTTAGTATATTATTTTTGTAGCATCTTAAAACATTGACCAAAGAGAAGGATACCTGCTGAGTTTCTTTCGCCTGTATATTTTTCCTAGAGGAACCTTATTACGAAACGGTAGTAAATTAAAAAATAAGTATCGATAAATGTTTGTATATTCTTATTTCAATAAATAAATGATTTGATTTGAATACATGTCGATAATAAAGATTATAAAATATTGAAAACATATCAAGATAAAATAAATTGAACAGCTAAAGTATGCGCATCGCTATATTCATAATAATCATAATACTATCATTTTCTAGAAATCTGTGAATCAATAGTAATAAATACTTTATAGAGTGCATGCTTCTGCACAATTTAGAATGCATGCATCTGTCACAAATCCATACACTATGGATAGTCATGTTAATAAATAAGTAGAGAAATAAATAGACAAGGACGACATCACATACATTACTCTAATCCCAAATTAAGTAGCTAAAGCACAAAGTCAGTTCTTAGTTACCCAGAACTAAGAAAATATGTAAAGCTATAAATAAATATTGAAAAGCGATTTTCTAAACTGACCCGTCAGGGAATCGATCTCGGGATCATAAAGCTGGCAGCATCTTGAAAACCGGTGTACATGCCACTCGACCGTGGAGGTCCGTTACATATTAGACTATATATTAGATTATTACCTTCGTGTTTGAGACCGATAAATCCTATTCTATAAACTATGTCATCAACATCATTTTTGCGTAGTGAATGTGCAAGAATTTTTAGTAGTTCTGCCTACCTACATTTTATTCGTACATTCAACGGCAACTTTAGTATTGACTTTGCAATTGTGCGGATGAATTTAGAAAGCCGCTTTAAGCCATACGTAGGGCTAAGAAGGCGCGAGCGAGTGTGAGCAAGGTGCCGCGGCGACCACGTCACCTACTTTCACGAGCACCAGCGACGCGGCAGGCGGACGGACGACTCACGCAAGGTCGCCGTGAGGCAAACCACTCGTCGACAGAATTTCTTCGGGGCGGCGACACGCGCATACCAGTTCGGGAGCGGATCGCGGTCGCAATAAAAACTCTCGGATATATTTCACGCGTGTGCAACATTATCTCGATGCTCTCGGCTCCGATTACTTAATGCCTCACGACTAACTGTACACGAGCGACGAAACGAGATCGAGTTTTTATTTCCCGGTAAGTTCGATGATCGGCAAGGGTATGATGGGTATGATCGGTAAGGGGTGCGGTTCCGGGTAGGTAATAACATCATCTAACCCGATCCGCACCGGATATACACTCACAAAAAAATCTTCACGCCATTCCCAATGAAGAGGTAGATAGAGGTCTAGACAATTAAGCACATTCGACCCACCTTCCTCCGAAGACTTTTTTGGAACAAAGTGACCGGTGGCGACCCGTCGCCACCTATATGACCAAGCCAACGATATAAAGGGTACATAAAGTTTTAGAAAGAAACCATTGGTACGAGCCCTGGGGATCAAACTCTGGTCTCTTGACTCGAATTCCGATCACCCAACCAAACAGCTATCGTGACTATTCTATAATATATAAGCAAAGAAATATAATAAACTAGGAATACAATAAGAGCAAGTAAGCTTCGCTGAAAAGTGATTCGATAGGACTTCTTCCTCTGGCTATCACAGGGAATTTGGAATTATGGGGAATCGCATGAAGATATAAAAAAGACTGTCTGTCTTTTTTATTACAACAAAAATTGTTCATTATCACAGGCAAATTGCGTGTGTGTCTGCCAAAGTATTCGCAAAGCTGGTCTAATTTTCATTTTTGAAGTAAACTTGTAAACTCCTAGTTAGTTAGTTGAAATAGTAATCACGACAACCGATCGGAGTGGTTCAGTGACCGAAATTCACACCAGGAGACTCGAGTTTGATCCCTAGGAGAAGAGCTCGTACTAATGACATTTACGAAAAATATTTATGAATTTTATCGTTAGCTTCAACATTAAGACGACGACAGTGTCACATCACCAGTAACGTAAGATCCAGTATCTTTAGGATAAAAATTGTCTATACCTCTGATTACCCAGTATTGGGAATTCTTGAAAATATATAGAAGTAAGTTATTTTTTTCACAAATCAGCTACTACTAACTATAACACGAGAGTAATCAATTAGGTATGATCGAAAGATAACACTAAATTAACATTTTTCATTTGGAACCCTTAAACATGAAGTTTGATGCCGTGAATAAAGTATCTACTTTTCGAAGGATCCTCAATGGATCAAAATATCACATTGAATACACTTTATGTAAAATATAAAACACCAAGTGGCAATGCCTGTGAATAAATTTTTAATTTGCTAACTACATCTGCTTTTTTTGATCGCCCACAATAGTAAAGGTAAAATATTGATATATATATATATATATATATATATATATATATATATATATATATATATATATATATATATATATATATATATATATATATATATATATATATATATATATATATATATATATATATATATATATATATATATATATATATATCAATATTTTACCTTATATATATATTGGTTTATGATTTTGACACCGACAGTAACCAGAAAACCTTTATTCTAAAAATAAATCAGTTGTTAAGCTAATTCGGAGATAACTTATCTCGGACTTTATGATCTTATAATCATAATGATAATCGAATTTACAATGTTCAGTGAGTACAGAGCTTTATCTTAAACAAATATTGAAGGCGAATCTGTAATATCACAAGTAACTTTTGTTTACTTAGATAATTTTAGTCTGTGCCCAAATGTGTGAATGGATTTTCCAGACGAAAATATTATTCATGATGATCGTAATCCTTTATTATAAAGCAACTCGTGCTTTGCTCTAATGATATAGAACCTATGTTTTTTGCTATACAAAATAAGGTTATTATATACAGCAAAAAAGTATAGGTTTTAAATCATTATAGAAAAGCACGGGTATAGCATATAACCAACATATCAAGTAGGTTCTTGGTATAAAACATAGAATGAATTTGTGCATTGAAATCTAAATATCTATTCCATAGATTCTTTAAACAATTAATTAATTAAAAAAAAGTTTATTATACCCATTTTTAAGCATATTGCATCCACAGAAATATCTTAGATTAAGCATTATAATGTTACTATGCGGAAGGAGAAAGCAAAACTAAAATTTATGCAGACTATAACGTTATCAATATTATACTTACTTTCGGTCCGTAAAAGTCCACTACATCTCTTGCGACGTTCTGTAAGAAGAATTCAACATAGTCACCACACTTGGCAAGCAAATTGGCAATAGAATATCGAAATTTATCTTAAACAAATAAAATAAAATAGGTTAGTAATATCACAAGCTCTTTGCTTGAGTCAATATTATATTTTATTGTTAATACTAACTTATTTGGTACAGGCTGTATCGTTACTGCTATCATTGAAGGAGATAGAGCTTTAACAAATCCAATCATTAAATGGAATAGCTGGCCGCAGTTTTCGATGAGCTAGACGAAAATTAAAGATTTCATTGTGGCGTGAAACAATGAGCGCTGTTGATTGCGTAGCGGGGCTTCTGGCTCGACGGCTAATTGAATTAACAGTCCTGAACACAACATGTCCATTAGACGGTCTCAGCAAACATAAAGAAAGAGTTGGCTGCTACTGAACCGACTTGTTCTTGCTACTACATTGTAGAAACCACACGTACGAATGAGAAGTGACCAAAAATAATTGTGGATAGTATAGACCAGTGACACCGAAAAAAAATTGGTACTTTAAGCTACATAAGAAATACGTTAGAAGTACAATCAATATTTTATGACAGAAGTATGTGTAAAATTACCTTTAAAAAATTTCACTTTTCTCATTTTCAAGTTTTCTATCATTAAAAAATTCATTATTAAACAATTAAATTTCTATTATTCTATTCCTTTTTATTGTTTTTTTTTTCATTGTTCTATTGATATTGTAGTGTTTATTTCTTTCTCTATTGATTTTATATATTTCATTTAATTTATACTGTACTATTATTTCGTTGCTACAAATCAAACCTTAGATGCAAGGTTCGATCAAACACTATCAAATGTTACCTGAACAGCCGGTATGTTGAATTTTTGTCTGATAAACTTCTGGTATTTTATCATAGTATAAAAGTAATTGTGTTATAGGTGTATGTATATAAAACGTCAGACATCATAAATATACTATATATGTAGCGATTTAGTGTATAATAGGGTGTCGCTGCTTGCAAATGGAAACTCAGGAAACGAACTTTCTGTGGGGAAAAAAGGATACCCGTACCAGAGTAGAGTTGAAATTCTTACTCAATTCTTCATCAATTTAGTTTTTGTTAATAAAAAAAGTCTTTGCAATGACAAACTTTCCGCACTCGTAATGAAATATACTATTTTTCCTTCCCGTGTACTTTGCAGCACTCGTGGTCATACGTGGTGACTGAGATTTTAATGGTCCTGTTGTCAACTTTCACGCCAATCCAAATGTAGGGGTAAACAACGGTCGAGACAATTAAGTCCTTTAAATCCACTTTCCACCGACGATATTTTTGAGACAAGGTGACAGGTGGTGAGCCCGTCGCCGTTAAGCCAGCCGTATAACCAGCGATATAAATCGTACACAAATTTTTAAGAAACCCATTGGTACGACCCTACTGGGCATCAAACTCCAGTCTCTTAACTCGAATTCCGATCCCCCACCATGAACAATGTTGTTTATCGACACAAGAAACGATAAAATCTGTGAAAAATAATGTGAGTGAAACATTCTGTTTTTTTTTTCAACTTCATACTTTTGAAACTTAACTGTCTAAAAATACAATAACAAACGAAGCTATAAATAAGTCTAAGTTATTACATTAAAGAGAAATTAAAAAATCCTCTGCCGTACCGTGGCAAGGCTTTCCTCCGAGTTGATTCTAATTTAATAAAAAAAAAGTACAGTGTGGTTCGCATGCCTTAAAAATTCAATAAAATTGTACGATTAAATCAAAGTTTTCAAGTGATGCTCTATTACTCAAATAGAAATTATTTTTTAATTAATTAGGAGATAAAGTGTAATTGTAAAATTTTATTGAATGCATTTATTATTAAACTTAACAGAATAGTTAGTAGATTAGAATAAACATATCAGTAGCTAATAAATTTCTTTGAACTGCTCATCAGTTAACCTAACTGTTGACACATGTTATATATATACGCACGCAATATTAATAGTGTCTCCTATTGAAATCAATAATAATATGCACGTCTCTATGCACTCCCGTTTCGAATTCAAATAAAACGACATTCTTCATGCCATAGAATATTATCATACAACCTAACAAAGACGCATACGATTTATGTACTTACATCAGAACAGGTATTATACCCATACGACTCATCTAAGGTGCATTCACTCGAACGAAAAACAATTTCGCAGAACAATAGGGTGAGATACGAGATGAATTATTAATAGAGCTAATGAGGCGCACAGAGCGTGGCCGAGATAGCGGGGTGAGTGGCGCGACCTCGCCGCGGCCGATAGTGCCCACGCAGCCTGATTGTCGCCAACAGTCCAAAACCAACAGTTTTTACATTCGCACACGACCAACAGCAGCACCAAAGGCATGGCAGTAAGGCTCATTGTCCTGTATCAAACGTCTATAACAATGGGCACAGAACCGTGGCATTTGTACACGCGCGTGAATCCATATTAAACTAAGTTAAGGCAGTCGTTGATTATACATAATAGATAATAGATATATGCTTTTTAAATTTATAATGTTCTCCTGTTATTTATTTTAAAAGAAGAGAAGACTAGACATATGATATATTGATGAACGATGAACATTGAGAAAAGAGCTGATTACAACACTAAAAGGTTATTGCCACCGCAGCTATGGGATATGTCAGTTTTAGAAATATTCATTAACGAAAAAAAAATGGTCATCTTTTCAGATGCTTAATTTTTCTTATCCTAGTTGGTACTTACCCTGCCTTCGAAGCGTAGAGTTGCTGGTTCGAATCCCGATGGGAGCAAATATTCGTGTGTTAAACGAGAATATTTATACTCGAGTCATGAGTGTTATATGTTCATATTAATATTTATGTTGTGAATGTATTTAAGTATACCTTACCGTCGGCTTGGACACTGAGATAACGATAAGCTCAACACCTGTCACATACTCTGAAAACAGTTGAAAGATGGATCAAAAGAACTTCATTGTCTAAACCTCTGTCTACCACGCTCATTCCCAATACTGGATTAGGAATGGGCGATGATATATTTATTTATAATTGATTTACTTGAATTAAAGAATAAATAAGAAAGGCTTCCATAGCACTGCCCTGCTCATTTCGTAACCCTAGATAACTTTAGTTCATTCGCATTAACCAGCCGTTCTGTTTATTACAAAACTGTGCTTCAATACGTTTGATTTGACTCTATACTAAACTTCGTAAACAGCCGCTGAGCGCGCCAGTCACTGCGACTCCAGTGATAAGGAGGGTCGCGGGCAATTCATTCAAGTTATAATTAAATAAAATGAATGACTACTGCGTTGACCTCTTTATTCGCGTAATTTACTTCTCAACAACGTATTTACGTTATCAAACATGTATAGTATTTTTGTGGGCTTATTATTTTAATTCAAAACGAAATCATGTATTCAACATTGTATCACCACGTGCTTGAGAGCATAATTTATTTACATTGCCGTTTTATTTCATTTTAGTTTACCAGTCTTTACTCTCGTTTAGTAATTTATAGATATATATAGAATTAAAGATAAATTAAATAGCCTATTAAAATTTTAACAATTACAGAATTTCTTTTTATTTGATTGATTAATTTTTTTTTATTTTAATAATAAACATTTATTTTTTACTTAATGTTCGTGATAACCGTTAGCCATATTAGATACAATATTGAAAAATATAATATTAACATAGATAAATATTTTATGATGACAATGATTTTAAATAGATATAATAAATTAATTTGAGGTTTACGAACTCCTACTCTTTATATTAGCGACACCAAATCTCACACTGATCCGTGCTGGCAAAAAGCTGCGTAAAGTTTTCTCTTGACGGATTAAAATATTTAAATAAATTTTTACTAATATTATAGAATACGTAAAGTGCGTACAAATATTGATAAGTTAAAAAATACAATATTAGTTATATATTAAAATTTTGAATTTTTTTTATAGAAGAGGGAGGCGAGCTGGTGGCTCACGTGATGGTAAGTGATTACCTCCGCCCATGAACACTCGCAATACTAAGGGCATAGCAGAAGCGTTGCCGGTCTTAGAGTGCCCCCCGCCCCCCAGAATTGGAGGAGGGGGGTGTGTGGGCCACCGGTTACCTGCACTCACCACACGAAACGCAGAAGTTTGTTAGATTTTTACTTCACGCCGGTATTCTGTGAGGTCGTGGTACTTCCCCGGTCGAGCCGGCCCATTCATGCAACAACAAAGGCTGATGCGTGGATCTAGCACTGTTAAATTAAAATTATAATTTAAAATTGTTAAAGATTTCAATTATTTTCGGCACAAACTACATTCGTTAAAAAGTACCCAAATTTTTTTAGCTATTTAGTCCTCATAGTCATTTCTACGATATTATTATTTCACAGGTTACAGATATGACTCCAAAGGCATGAGTTATGTCGCCGTAACATTACAAAACCCTTTTCTCCACCGTGGGTACAAAGAAGACTATATATATATATATATATATATATATATATATATATATATATATATATATATATATATATATATATATATATATATATATATATATATATATATATATATATATATATATATATATATATATATATATATATATATATATATATATATATATATATATATATATATATATATATATATATATATATATATATATATATATATATATATATATATATATATATATATATATATATATATATATATATATATATATATATATATATATATATATATATATATATATATATATATATATATATATATATATATATATATATATATATATATATATATATATATATATATATATATATATATATATATATATATATATATATATATATATATATATATATATATATATATATATATATATATATATATATATATATATATATATATATATATATATATATATATATATATATATATATATATATATATATATATATATATATATATATATATATATATATATATATATACGCACGCAATATTAATAGTGTCTCCTATTGAAACTAATAATAATATGCACGTCTCTATGCACTCCCGTTTCGAATTCAAATAAAACGACATTCTTCATGCCATAGAATATTATCATACAACCTAACAAAGACGCATACGATTTATGTACTTACATCAGAACAGGTATTATACCCATACGACTCATCTAAGGTGCATTCACTGAACGAAAACAATTTCGCAGAACAATAGGGTGAGATACGAGATGAATTATTAATAGAGCTAATGAGGCGCACAGAGCGTGGCCGAGATAGCGGGGTGAGTGGCGCGACCTCGCCGCGGCCGATAGTGCCCACGCAGCCTGATTGTCGCCAACAGTCCAAAACCAACAGTTTTTACATTCGCACACGACCAACAGCAGCACCAAAGGCATGGCAGTAAGGCTCATTGTCCTGTATCAAACGTCTATAACAATGGGCACAGAACCGTGGCATTTGTACACGCGCGTGAATCCATATTAAACTAAGTTAAGGCAGTCGTTGATTATACATAATAGATAATAGATATATGCTTTTTAAATTTATAATGTTCTCCTGTTATTTATTTTAAAAGAAGAGAAGACTAGACATCTGATATATTGATGAACGATGAACATTGAGAAAAGAGCTGATTACAACACTAAAAGGTTATTGCCACCGCAGCTATGGGATATGTCAGTTTTAGAAATATTCATTAACGAAAAAAAAATGGTCATCTTTCAGATGCTTAATTTTTCTTATCCTAGTTGGTACTTACCCTGCCTTCGAAGCGTAGAGTTGCTGGTTCGAATCCTGATGGGAGCAAATATTCGTGTGTTAAACGAGAATATTTATACTGAGTCATGAGTGTTATATGTTCATATTAATATTTATGTTGTGAATGTATTTAAGTATACCTTACCGTCGGCTTGGACACTGAGATAACGATAAGCTCAACACCTGTCACATACTCTGAAAACAGTTGAAAGATGGATCAAAAGAACTTCATTGTCTAAACCTCTGTCTACCACGCTCATTCCCAATACTGGATTAGGAATGGGCGATGATATATTTATTTATAATTGATTTACTTGAATTAAAGAATAAATAAGAAAGGCTTCCATAGCACTGCCCTGCTCATTTCGTAACCCTAGATAACTTTAGTTCATTCGCATTAACCAGCCGTTCTGTTTATTACAAAACTGTGCTTCAATACGTTTGATTTGACTCTATACTAAACTTCGTAAACAGCCGCTGAGCGCGCCAGTCACTGCGACTCCAGTGATAAGGAGGGTCGCGGGCAATTCATTCAAGTTATAATTAAATAAAATGAATGACTACTGCGTTGACCTCTTTATTCGCGTAATTTACTTCTCAACAACGTATTTACGTTATCAAACATGTATAGTATTTTGTGGGCTTATTATTTTAATTCCAACCGACGTGGTTTTACCAGATCAGCAAGTTTTTATCAATCTTAGTAAATGCGATAAGCGCCTGGTTTCAGATTTTGATTTAATATAATTTCTTAAATATTTAAATAAATTTTTACTAATATTATAGAATACGTAAAGTGCGTACAAATATTGATAAGTTAAAAATACAATATTAGTTATATATTAAAATTTTGAATTTTTTTATAGAAGATTGAGGCGAGCTGGTGGCTCACGTGATGGTAAGTGATTACCCGCCCATGAACACTGCAATACTAAGGGCATAGCAGAAGCGTTGCCGGTCTTAGAGTGCCCCCGCCCCCAGAATTGAGGAGGGGTGTGGGCCACCGGTTACCTGCACTCACCACACGAAACGCAGAAGTTTGTTAGATTTTTACTTCACGCCGGTATTCTGTGAGGTCGTGGTACTTCCCCGGTCGAGCCGGCCCATTCATGCAACAACAAAGGCTGATGCGTGGATCTAGCACTGTTAAATTAAAATTATAATTTAAAATTGTTAAAGATTTCAATTATTTTCGGCACAAACTACATTCGTTAAAAAGTACCCAAATTTTTTTAGCTATTTAGTCCTCATAGTCATTTCTACGATATTATTATTTCACAGGTTACAGATATGACTCCAAAGGCATGAGTTATGTCGCCGTAACATTACAAAACCCCTTTTCTCCACCGTGGGGTACAAAGAAGACTAAGGCTCTTGCAAAATAGAAAAGGCTACTGATATTATCTTGATCAATACCTGACCAAATTTTTGTAGACCAGTGGTAAGTAGCACGGTCTAAGATACGGAATGTTTAGATTTGCAATTTTGGCAAATTCTCCCCTAAATTTTCACCTAAATTCTACCCTATTATCCCCTACGCTATTGACCCGTCCGAGAATCGAATCCGAGACCTCAGAGCTGGCGGCTTTCAGCCATTCGTCCACGTCCAGCCATCGCACGGTATCGTTAGTTTTATATGTGTATATTACGTAGTGTCCAACCGACGTGGTTTTACCAGATCAGCAAGTTTTTATCAATCTTAGTAAATGCGATAAGCGCCTGGTTTCAGATTTTGATTTAATATAATTTCTTAAATATTTAAATAAATTTTTACTAATATTATAGAATACGTAAAGTGCGTACAAATATTGATAAGTTAAAAATACAATATTAGTTATATATTAAAATTTTAACAATTACAGAATTTCTTTTTATTTGATTGATTAATTTTTTTTTATTTTAATAATAAACATTTATTTTTTACTTAATGTTCGTGATAACCGTTAGCCATATTAGATACAATATTGAAAAATATAATATTAACATAGATAAATATTTTATGATGACAATGATTTTAAATAGATATAATAAATTAATTTGAGGTTTACGAACTCCTACTCTTTATATTAGCGACACCAAATCTCACACTGATCCGTGCTGGCAAAAGCTGCGTAAAGTTTTCTTGACGGATTAAAATATTTAAATATTTAAATATTTACGAGATAACAGAACAGGATTGCCAAAATAAATTTAGTCCTCTTTCACAGAACAATTACATGTGTAATGTGCTATGTGAAAGAAATGCCTTTGCCTTTGAATACCTTAAAATATTTGTAATTCTATACATCATTGCAATTATGTTTGTGTTTACGGCGAATATACCACCTACCAGAGAATATTCAGAGACTATCAAGAATACTTCCCGTTGATTTCGGAATAGGCGTATAAGAAAAAGTCTTGAAAACACCGGTGAATAACAACAGATGGCGGAATATCTATCTAAATAACACCAGACCGTGGCAGACAGCAGCGTCTAAGTTGCGAGGTGTCTGGTGCTACAATAGCCAAATCGCAAATCAAGCCTGGCGATTATTGCGAATCCGCCCTTACGGGCGCATACGACGTCGTAAACTTCTGTGAATGAACGTACCTGTTATATCTCAATTAAATAATTTAAAATATTTGTAATTCTATACATCATTGCAATTATGTTTGTGTTTACGGCGAATATACCACCTACCAGAGAATATTCAGAGACTATCAAGAATACTTCCCGTTGATTTCGGAATAGGCGTATAAGAAAAAGTCTTGAAAACACCGGTGAATAACAACAGATGGCGGAATATCTATCTAAAATAACACCAGACCGTGGCAGACAGCAGCGTCTAAGTTGCGAGGTGTCTGGTGCTACAATAGCCAAATCGCAAATCAAGCCTGGCGATTATTGCGAATCCGCCCTTACGGGCGCATACGACGTCGTAAACTTCTGTGAATGAACGTACCTGTTATATCTCAATTAAATAATTTAAAAATTACGATTCTTTTGGTTTTTTTAATCTATAATCAATCTGCCAAAATCAAAAATATTTCAAATATTCCTTATTATTTCAACCATTTACCTTTTTTTTTTTTATTTTTTTTTTATTTTCCTTTATCAATTTTCTACTCATTGCAACAAAATGATTGATCGTCACGAATATTTTTTGTGTATTTTAAAATGGAAAATAATTTACAAATACTTATGTCAATTTACGAGATAACAGAACGGGATTGCCAAAATAAATTTAGTCCTCTTTCACAGAACAATTACATGTGTAATGTGCTATGTGAAAGAAATGCCTTTGCCTTGAATACCTTAAAATATTTGTAATTCTATACATCATTGCAATTATGTTTGTGTTTACGGCGAATATACCACCTACCAGAGAATATTCAGAGACTATCAAGAATACTCCTGTTGATTTCGGAATAGGCGTATAAGAAAAGTCTTGAAAACACCGGTGAATAACAACAGATGGCGGAATATCTATCTAAAATAACACCAGACCGTGGCAGACAGCAGCGTCTAAGTTGCGAGGTGTCTGGTGCTACAATAGCCAAATCGCAAATCAAGCCTGGCGATTATTATGAATCTGCCCTTACGGGCGCATACGACGTCGTAAACTTCTGTGAATGAACGTACCTGTTATATCTCAATTAAATAATTTAAAAATTACGATTCTTTTGGTTTTTTAATCTATAATCAATCTGCCAAAATCAAAAATATTTAAATATTTACGAGATAACAGAACGGGATTGCCAAAATAAATTTAGTCCTCTTTCACAGAACAATTACATGTGTAATGTGCTATGTGAAAGAAATGCCTTTGCCTTTGAATACCTTAAAATATTTGTAATTCTATACATCATTGCAATTATGTTTGTGTTTACGGCGAATATACCACCTACCAGAGAATATTCAGAGACTATCAAGAATACTTCCCGTTGATTTCGGAATAGGCGTATAAGAAAAGTCTTGAAAACACCGGTGAATAACAACAGATGGCGGAATATCTATCTAAAATAACACCAGACCGTGGCAGACAGCAGCGTCTAAGTTGCGAGGTGTCTGGTGCTACAATAGCCAAATCGCAAATCAAGCCTGGCGATTATTATGAATCTGCCCTTACGGGCGCATACGACGTCGTAAACTTCTGTGAATGAACGTACCTGTTATATCTCAATTAAATAATTTAAAAATTACGATTCTTTTGGTTTTTTTAATCTATAATCAATCTGCCAAAATCAAAAATATTTCAAATATTCCTTATTATTTCAACCATTTACCTTTTTTTTTTTTATTTTTTTTTATTTTCCTTTATCAATTTTCTACTCATTGCAACAAAATGATTGATCGTCACGAATATTTTTTTGTGTATTTTAAAAATGGAAAATAATTTACAAATACTTATGTCAATTTAAGCGATCATAACTCAAAATATAATAAGTTAACTGACATAACTATGGTCCATCAAGTCCGCGACAAATACATTCCAATAGCCAATATGATAAATAAAAAATGTCGTACTTGAGACCAAACTTTTTATATTGTGATTTAGTGATGAATAACCGTATTGGCATGTTGCGATAAAGAAGGAGCAATAGAGATATTGAGTGAACAATGGACTCTTCACTGAGGATCCGATAAAATGCATTCTTTAAATAATTACCTACTTGATAAGACGATAGCGAACCTACGTCATAATTTGAAGAAAAGTTCAGTGACGTCACCACTGATAAGATTAAATCGCTGAACGAACTTATGTAGAAGTATGTATTGATTAACGACGTCTTTTGTCTGGGTCTGATTATTTTTATTTATCTAACGAATTTCATACACACGCATATTTTAAAAACTTTTCTCGAATGTTTTTGTTGAATCAGCATCGATACTAAGAGATACGAAATCTGTCATAAACTTACCGAACTAATGAAGAGCAATATTAACAAATTATAGTATAGCTGATTTATCACAAATCACACATCGCTTTTAAGCTATATGACATCCAATTGTAATCCATAAGCTTTTCTCTATAGTTTTTAATAAGCTTTATCTATAGAAAAAAGTATATCTATACGTATAATATATCCTAATCTTCACGCTATTCCCAATACAGGGGTGGACAGAATTCTTGCCTAGAAAATTAAGTCCCTTCGACCCACCTTCCACCGAAGACATTTTTCGGGACAACGTGACAGGTGGTGAGCCCGTCGCTGTCTTTATGTCCAAACCAACGATAGAAACCGTACTTAAGTTTTTGAAAAAATCCATTGGTACGAGCTGGCCACCTGGGAATAGAATTCTGGTTTCTTAATTCCGATTCCGATCACGCAACCACTCGGCTATCGTGACTTTTGTCTATAGTGATTTTATTTTATTAAAACCCACACCTTGTTACAAAAATTATTATGCTGATTATTATTATGAGAGCAGCATGCCCGAAACGTATATGGGAAATGGATTTTGGACTACACCAAATAAAGGAGGCAAAACAAAGTTTTCGTCTTTTAGTAATTTTAGGTCGGAGAGCCTGGATAAGACAACTAACACCCAGCAAATCAAAAGCGTGTGCAAGTATAAGAACCTTTTAATAAGATGGTCGGTTTAAAACAACAAAAATAGTTCATAAACCGTGTCTGCATAGTTAAACTTGGACAGAATCAAGCACAAATAAATTGAACCTCTACATTGTGGTAATTGAATATTTCATATAAAGCTTAATATAGACGTACACAGGCGAATTACTTCAGTTCGGGCGAACTACGTAAGTTCGCTTCACACTTCACTTTATTCATGTGACACAGTTTTTCTCTTCATATATAAGTTAGTTTTATATTTTAAATGTATGTCAATTTTAATAGTCATATGAAAGGTACTTGGATTAATCGTATGACGTCATTCTTCAAAATTTAGAGTTAACTATACTCAGTCAGAACAGGAGACCTGGCCATGTTTAAATCTACATCAATATAATATGAATTTAGTATGTGAATCGACACCAATATCTTAATTAAATTACAAGTGAAGAAAATGCTATAAATAAAATAAATAGATATCTTCACGCAATTCCCGATACAGGGGAAGAGGTCTAGTCTAGACAATGAAGTCTCTTCGACCCACCTTCCACCGAAGATATTTTCGGTACAACGTGACAGGTGGTGAGCCTATCGCCGTCTTTATGTCCAAGCCAATGATGTAATTCGTACATAAGTTTTTTGAAAAACCTATTGGTACGAGCCACCTGCGGATCGAACTCGGGTCTATTGACTCGAAATTCCGACCACCCAATCACTCGGCTATCGTGACTTATTATCTATATCGTGACTTATTACATCGTGACTTTAAGAAAATGCTATTGGCTCTCGTTTTATATTTAAGTCCCTTAAATGTAAAACAAGACACAATGAAAGCCAATGAACTTACTTCGAGACTGTTTAGAAAAGACTGCGCCACATCTACATCTAAGTCAGTTTTATGTATCTCAGTAAAATATAGACTTTAAAATGTTTACGATTTTCCAGTTGCGGGATTCGTAAATACATCATCTCTGGAACATTAATGGCTTTCAAATTGCTGTATTTGCAACGAGGCAATCACTTTCAAGTAACTTTAATTATGATTTTCAAATTTCTTTATTTATACCTATGTTACTAATTATCGGGCAAAAGATAAAAATTTTTATGTAGTTATAAAAAACTACTCAATTATACAGTAGGTAAGTATTTCGAAAACATTTTAAATATTATTAACAAATTCATACATCCTATGAATGTTTTAGCAAATTCTAAAAAAATCTTTATCGTTTATATTTCTCTTAAAACATTTCCGCATAGTCACATTAATTCCATTAAGAAAACCTAGATTATTTAACTGGCATTAATGATAGATAATAAGGATACATGGAATGCCTAAACGATTGCTATGACTCACAAATATTCGCTGAAAACGATGAAGCATTGCGAGGTTGCGGAGTCGAACGCAAGCTGTAGCAGTATTTTGATGGAACGTATTCAGGAACATTATTATCTCAACTTTACCGGTTTTAAACCATTTACATGAATTCCTATAAAAACCGATAGAAGCCAAATAAGTAAAGATGAATGGAAGTCCTGTTGGTTCGTACGTATCACTGACGGAATCTATATTAATTTTTTTTATACATTTAGCTTTACCAAAAAAACACAAATTTTCTACCTGTGATAAATCTTTTACATGTAAAATATTATCAAAACTTTAAAGTATGTCTTTATGTATTCACATGGATATACATACAATTGCACTTTGTACACTCATGTAATATGAATTTCGTACTAGGAGGTATTCTCAAAAATGTATACATATATATAGATACTTTAAAAGAAAAAATAATGATGATATCATGTTATACATATACACTTAATGAGTTCTCATTAGTAAGGGCTGCTTCGATAAGTTCACTAAAAACATGCAGGCTGTCGGCATACAATAACTTCGACGAAGTAGATGATGGTACTTTAGTATTGCGTGTGCATATTTTATCATCTAGCGGATGTTAGCAACCGTTAATAACAAGAACCTATCAGTGGCTTAGCGTCTTTTGTTTATGTTAGTGTAGTAGTAGTTTAAGGTGGTTTTTGTTTAATTGTAGATAGATAACAGCAATTGCAATTGTTTACCCAATCATATGAGTATATTTTTATATTTCATTGCATTATATATATTAATACACTCATTTGTTTTGGCCTTCAAAATTAGTATTAGTAGTAGTTATAATGTCAGTATGATAAAATAACTAATATAATTTAGTCGACTCGAACATGACGCACGAGGAACTAGACGACTTTTATCATTAGCTTCACCGTTTTTGGTCTCTCAAGGTGTTCCATAATCAGCTAACTTACTACGCCACCTATTTTATGGTTTTGTTAATTTGTCATCCAATTGTAATCCATAAGCTTTTCTCTATAGTTTTTAATAAGCTTTATCTATAGAAAAAGTATATCTATACGTATAATATATCCTAATCTTCACGCTATTCCCAATACAGGGGTGGACAGAATTCTTGCCTAGAAAATTAAGTCCCTTCGACCCACCTTCCACCGAAGACATTTTTCGGGACAACGTGACAGGTGGTGAGCCTATCGCCGTCTTTATGTCCAAACCAACGATAGAAACCGTACTTAAGTTTTTGAAAAAATCCATTGGTACGAGCTGGCCACCTGGGAATAGAATTCTGGTTTCTTAATTCCGATTCCGATCACGCAACCACTCGGCTATCGTGACTTTTGTCTATAGTGATTTTATTTTATTAAACCCACACCTTGTTACAAAATTATTATGCTGATTATTATTATGAGAGCAGCATGCCCGAAACGTATATGGGAAATGGATTTTGGACTACACCAAATAAAGGAGGCAAAACAAAGTTTTCGTCTTTAGTAATTTTAGGTCGGAGAGCCTGGATAAGACAACTAACACCCAGCAAATCAAAAGCGTGTGCAAGTATAAGAACCTTTTAATAAGATGGTCGGTTTAAAACAACAAAAATAGTTCATAAACCGTGTCTGCATAGTTAAACTTGGACAGAATCAAGCACAAATAAATTGAACCTCTACATTGTGGTAATTGAATATTTCATATAAAGCTTAATATAGACGTACACAGGCGAATTATTTCAGTTCGGGCGAACTACGTAAGTTCGCTTCACACTTCACTTTATTCATGTGACACAGTTTTTCTTCATATATAAGTTAGTTTTATATTTTAAATGTATGTCAATTTTAATAGTCATATGAAAGGTACTTGGATTAATCGTGTATGACGTCATTCTTCAAAATTTAGAGTTAACTATACTCAGTCAGAACAGGAGACCTGGCCATGTTTAAATCTACATCAATATAATATGAATTTAGTATGTGAATCGACACCAATATCTTAATTAAATTACAAGTGAAGAAAATGCTATAAATAAAATAAATAGATATCTTCACGCAATTCCTGATACAGGGAAGAGGTCTAGTCTAGACAATGAAGTCTCTTCGACCCACCTTCCACCGAAGATATTTTCGGTACAACGTGACAGGTGGTGAGCCTATCGCCGTCTTTATGTCCAAACCAACGATAGAAACCGTACTTAAGTTTTTGAAAAATCCATTGGTACGAGCTGGCCACCTGGGAATAGAATTCTGGTTTCTTAATTCCGATTCCGATCACGCAACCACTCGGCTATCGTGACTTTTGTCTATAGTGATTTTATTTTATTAAACCCACACCTTGTTACAAAATTATTATGCTGATTATTATTATGAGAGCAGCATGCCCGAAACGTATATGGGAAATGGATTTTGGACTACACCAAATAAAGGAGGCAAAACAAAGTTTTCGTCTTTAGTAATTTTAGGTCGGAGAGCCTGGATAAGACAACTAACACCCAGCAAATCAAAAGCGTGTGCAAGTATAAGAACCTTTTAATAAGATGGTCGGTTTAAAACAACAAAAATAGTTCATAAACCGTGTCTGCATAGTTAAACTTGGACAGAATCAAGCACAAATAAATTGAACCTCTACATTGTGGTAATTGAATATTTCATATAAAGCTTAATATAGACGTACACAGGCGAATTATTTCAGTTCGGGCGAACTACGTAAGTTCGCTTCACACTTCACTTTATTCATGTGACACAGTTTTTCTTCATATATAAGTTAGTTTTATATTTTAAATGTATGTCAATTTTAATAGTCATATGAAAGGTACTTGGATTAATCGTGTATGACGTCATTCTTCAAAATTTAGAGTTAACTATACTCAGTCAGAACAGGAGACCTGGCCATGTTTAAATCTACATCAATATAATATGAATTTAGTATGTGAATCGACACCAATATCTTAATTAAATTACAAGTGAAGAAAATGCTATAAATAAAATAAATAGATATCTTCACGCAATTCCCGATACAGGGGAAGAGGTCTAGTCTAGACAATGAAGTCTCTTCGACCCACCTTCCACCGAAGATATTTTCGGTACAACGTGACAGGTGGTGAGCCTATCGCCGTCTTTATGTCCAAGCCAATGATGTAATTCGTACATAAGTTTTTGAAAACCTATTGGTACGAGCCACCTGCGGATCGAACTCGGGTCTATTGACTCGAAATTCCGACCACCCAATCACTCGGCTATCGTGACTTATTATCTATATCGTGACTTATTACATCGTGACTTTAAGAAAATGCTATTGGCTCTCGTTTTATATTTAAGTCCCTTAAATGTAAAACAAGACACAATGAAAGCCAATGAACTTACTTCGAGACTGTTTAGAAAAGACTGCGCCACATCTACATCTAAGTCAGTTTTATGTATCTCAGTAAAATATAGACTTTAAAATGTTTACGATTTTCCAGTTGCGGGATTCGTAAATACATCATCTCTGGAACATTAATGGCTTTCAAATTGCTGTATTTGCAACGAGGCAATCACTTTCAAGTAACTTTAATTATGATTTTCAAATTTCTTTATTTATACCTATGTTACTAATTATCGGGCAAAAGATAAAAATTTTTATGTAGTTATAAAAAACTACTCAATTATACAGTAGGTAAGTATTTCGAAAACATTTTAAATATTATTAACAAATTCATACATCCTATGAATGTTTTAGCAAATTCTAAAAATCTTTATCGTTTATATTTCTCTTAAAACATTTCCGCATAGTCACATTAATTCCATTAAGAAAACCTAGATTATTTAACTGGCATTAATGATAGATAATAAGGATACATGGAATGCCTAAACGATTGCTATGACTCACAAATATTCGCTGAAAACGATGAAGCATTGCGAGGTTGCGGGAGTCGAACGTGCAAGCTGTAGCAGTATTTTGATGGAACGTATTCAGGAACATTATTATCTCAACTTTACCGGTTTTAAACCATTTACATGAATTCCTATAAAAACCGATAGAAGCCAAATAAGTAAAGATGAATGGAAGTCCTGTTGGTTCGTACGTATCACTGACGGAATCTATATTAATTTTTTTTATACATTTAGCTTTACCAAAAAAACACAAATTTTCTACCTGTGATAAATCTTTTACATGTAAAATATTATCAAAACTTTAAAGTATGTCTTTATGTATTCACATGGATATACATACAATTGCACTTTGTACACTCATGTAATATGAATTTCGTACTAGGAGGTATTCTCAAAAATGTATACATATATATAGATCCTTTAAAAGAAAAATAATGATGATATCATGTTATACATATACACTTAATGAGTTCTCATTAGTAAGGGCTGCTTCGATAAGTTCACTAAAACATGCAGGCTGTCGGCATACAATAACTTCGACGAAGTAGATGATGGTACTTTAGTATTGCGTGTGCATATTTTTATCATCTAGCGGATGTTAGCAACCGTTAATAACAAGAACCTATCAGTGGCTTAGCGTCTTTTGTTTATGTTAGTGTAGTAGTAGTTTAAGGTGGTTTTTGTTTAATTGTAGATATATAACAGCAATTGCAATTGTTTACCCAATCATATGAGTATATTTTTTATATTTCATTGCATTATATATATTAATACACTCATTTGTTTTGGCCTTCAAAATTAGTATTAGTAGTAGTTATAATGTCAGTATGATAAAATAACTAATATAATTTAGTCGACTCGAACATGACGCACGAGGGAACTAGACGACTTTTATCATTAGCTTCACCGTTTTTGGTCTCTCAAGGTGTTCCATAATCAGCTAACTTACTACGCCACCTATTTTATGGTTTTGTTAATTTGTCATCCAATTGTAATCCATAAGCTTTTCTCTATAGTTTTTAATAAGCTTTATCTATAGAAAAAAGTATATCTATACGTATAATATATCCTAATCTTCACGCTATTCCCAATACAGGGGTGGACAGAATTCTTGCCTAGAAAATTAAGTCCCTTCGACCCACCTTCCACCGAAGACATTTTTCGGGACAACGTGACAGGTGGTGAGCCCGTCGCTGTCTTTATGTCCAAACCAACGATAGAAACCGTACTTAAGTTTTTGAAAAAATCCATTGGTACGAGCTGGCCACCTGGGAATAGAATTCTGGTTTCTTAATTCCGATTCCGATCACGCAACCACTCGGCTATCGTGACTTTTGTCTATAGTGATTTTATTTTATTAAAACCCACACCTTGTTACAAAAATTATTATGCTGATTATTATTATGAGAGCAGCATGCCCGAAACGTATATGGGAAATGGATTTTGGACTACACCAAATAAAGGAGGCAAAACAAAGTTTTCGTCTTTTAGTAATTTTAGGTCGGAGAGCCTGGATAAGACAACTAACACCCAGCAAATCAAAAGCGTGTGCAAGTATAAGAACCTTTTAATAAGATGGTCGGTTTAAAACAACAAAAATAGTTCATAAACCGTGTCTGCATAGTTAAACTTGGACAGAATCAAGCACAAATAAATTGAACCTCTACATTGTGGTAATTGAATATTTCATATAAAGCTTAATATAGACGTACACAGGCGAATTACTTCAGTTCGGGCGAACTACGTAAGTTCGCTTCACACTTCACTTTATTCATGTGACACAGTTTTTCTCTTCATATATAAGTTAGTTTTATATTTTAAATGTATGTCAATTTTAATAGTCATATGAAAGGTACTTGGATTAATCGTGTATGACGTCATTCTTCAAAATTTAGAGTTAACTATACTCAGTCAGAACAGGAGACCTGGCCATGTTTAAATCTACATCAATATAATATGAATTTAGTATGTGAATCGACACCAATATCTTAATTAAATTACAAGTGAAGAAAATGCTATAAATAAAATAAATAGATATCTTCACGCAATTCCCGATACAGGGGAAGAGGTCTAGTCTAGACAATGAAGTCTCTTCGACCCACCTTCCACCGAAGATATTTTCGGTACAACGTGACAGGTGGTGAGCCTATCGCCGTCTTTATGTCCAAGCCAATGATGTAATTCGTACATAAGTTTTTGAAAACCTATTGGTACGAGCCACCTGCGGATCGAACTCGGGTCTATTGACTCGAAATTCCGACCACCCAATCACTCGGCTATCGTGACTTATTATCTATATCGTGACTTATTACATCGTGACTTTAAGAAAATGTTATTGGCTCGTTTTATATTTAAGTCCCTTAAATGTAAAACAAGACACAATGAAAGCCAATGAACTTACTTCGAGACTGTTTAGAAAAGACTGCGCCACATCTACATCTAAGTCAGTTTTATGTATCTCAGTAAAATATAGACTTTAAAATGTTTACGATTTTCCAGTTGCGGGATTCGTAAATACATCATCTCTGGAACATTAATGGCTTTCAAATTGCTGTATTTGCAACGAGGCAATCACTTTCAAGTAACTTTAATTATGATTTTCAAATTTCTTTATTTATACCTATGTTACTAATTATCGGGCAAAAGATAAAAATTTTTATGTAGTTATAAAAAACTACTCAATTATACAGTAGGTAAGTATTTCGAAAACATTTTAAATATTATTAACAAATTCATACATCCTATGAATGTTTTAGCAAATTCTAAAAAAATCTTTATCGTTTATATTTCTCTTAAAACATTTCCGCATAGTCACATTAATTCCATTAAGAAAACCTAGATTATTTAACTGGCATTAATGATAGATAATAAGGATACATGGAATGCCTAAACGATTGCTATGACTCACAAATATTCGCTGAAAACGATGAAGCATTGCGAGGTTGCGGGAGTCGAACGTGCAAGCTGTAGCAGTATTTTGATGGAACGTATTCAGGAACATTATTATCTCAACTTTACCGGTTTTAAACCATTTACATGAATTCCTATAAAAACCGATAGAAGCCAAATAAGTAAAGATGAATGGAAGTCCTGTTGGTTCGTACGTATCACTGACGGAATCTATATTAATTTTTTATACATTTAGCTTTACCAAAAACACAAATTTTCTACCTGTGATAAATCTTTTACATGTAAAATATTATCAAAACTTTAAAGTATGTCTTTATGTATTCACATGGATATACATACAATTGCACTTTGTACACTCATGTAATATGAATTTCGTACTAGGAGGTATTCTCAAAAATGTATACATATATATAGATACTTTAAAAGAAAAAATAATGATGATATCATGTTATACATATACACTTAATGAGTTCTCATTAGTAAGGGCTGCTTCGATAAGTTCACTAAAAACATGCAGGCTGTCGGCATACAATAACTTCGACGAAGTAGATGATGGTACTTTAGTATTGCGTGTGCATATTTTTATCATCTAGCGGATGTTAGCAACCGTTAATAACAAGAACCTATCAGTGGCTTAGCGTCTTTTGTTTATGTTAGTGTAGTAGTAGTTTAAGGTGGTTTTTGTTTAATTGTAGATATATAACAGCAATTGCAATGGTTTACCCAATCATATGAGTATATTTTTTATATTTCATTGCATTATATATATTAATACACTCATTTGTTTTGGCCTTCAAAATTAGTATTAGTAGTAGTTATAATGTCAGTATGATAAAATAACTAATATAATTTAGTCGACTCGAACATGACGCACGAGGGAACTAGACGACTTTTATCATTAGCTTCACCGTTTTTGGTCTCTCAAGGTGTTCCATAATCAGCTAACTTACTACGCCATCTATTTTATGGTTTTGTTAATTTGATAACATTTTCACTATTCCTAACACCTCTCAGCAACATTGCCATTTTAGCCAACACTCATGGGTATTAATCTTCCTTCAAAGGATGGAACTCGGGTCTCCATAGTCTAATTCAGGTCAAACAATCATGAGGCTATCCCGCTAGGAGCCTAAACGTTTATGTGAATAATATAAATGTTTGTATACGATGCAAGGATGTTTCATATATATAAGAATATTTATGTATGTAAATACATTTTACCGTTTGCTTGGACAATAAGACGACGACAGACTCACCACAAAAAGCTTCAGTGAGAGTGGGTCCAAAGAACTTCATAGAGGTCTGTCTACCCCAGTTTTATTAGTGACAGTTCTACATTAATAGATTTAAGTTAAGTTTGTAATTGCTTTTCGAAGCTTTTTTTACGTACGATATATACGATTTTGATAATGGTGTTTGAATTGTTATATTGGTAACCTGAAAAGAGGCAAGTATTATTTACGCTGAAAAATTGAAGGAAAGAAACAGAAATGTTGTGCAAGAAGCGAGTAATATTAAAAATTTGTAAGTTTCGGTGTTTTCTTTTTGTAACTGGTCTACGACGAAACGGCGTAACGAATTTCATTAAAGATATAGTAACTTTGGAACCTAGATTAGCACATAAGTAGGATATTTTCACTCTCTAAGTGTATAATTCCTGTGGTAGATCTCTGTACCATGATTTTAATTACCAGAATTTGATTTGTAGTTATAATTAATAGTAATCCACAGAGCACACTACTTCGTAGTCCGGGAACTGATAGAAAATTTCTTATCAAGCGTGTGCGAAAAACGTAATTATATATTATGTTTTTCGTAAACATCATAATTATATATTATAACAAAAATTTTCAATATAATATAGAACAATAATTGTAATTAAAATTGACAACCCTATAGCCGAGATGGTAGTGACAATGTCTTCGAGGATAAGAGTTGTGAATTCCAAGAGCAAATATTACTTTGATGAATTACATATACATACTTTTGAACCCGACTCATGTATGTATGTAAGTATATAATATAAATATATGTATATATCAATAATGTGCCGTTGGCTTGAACAATAGGAAGCCGATAAGCTCACTACCAGTCGCGTTGTCCCAAAAAGGCTTCGGTGTAAAGTGTTTGAAACTTGGACAATTCGAACTTTTATAGACTCTTAGCAAAACAATTTATAAAAAAAAATCACGCTTAATCCCTGACGGGATTGCCGGATAGATAAGATCGCCAAGTGCCACGACCTTGATTAATATTTTTAAGGGTATGTAAGATACCTTTAAAAACATTAATAATCATAATATAATTTTAACTAATGTTAACTATAGATTGACGCTTGCTGGGTATTATTATAACATCTATAAATCATTTCAAAAGAAAAAGGTTTTTAATGTAATTTCACCTCTAGGACTAAGGGGCTCCTGGTAGTCTCCAGCAGTAGCCTGTTATTACACTTTCTTTACCTGAAGAGGACACAGTAGTGATAGTGTTGTCCTGTGATACCTTGGCAGAGTAGACTCCTCTGCGTAGGAGTCGTTTCTCGAAAGATTTTGAAAAATAAATTGTCAGTTATAATGTATTATTACTTACATAACGGCCTGTAAAAGTCTAGTGAATCGAAGCGCTGCTGCGCGTTACCAGTCTCTCAATTTTGACCTAGAATTTTCAGGATAGTTATCCCACCATCTGATGGTTGCTATCTATTCCTACCTTAGTCACATCTTACGATACCCAGGTTCGTAATAGATGACTTAAGAACACTTCTAATAATGACAGTCAATCTTGTAATAATGAAAATCACGATGGCCGTTTGGTTGGGTGATCGGATTCTGAGTCAAGAATCCCGAGTTCGATCCTCGTACAAATGGGTTTTTTGAAAAACTTATGTACGATTTACATCGTTTGCTTGGACATAAAGACGGCGACGGGCTCACCACCTGTCAGGTTGTCCCAAAAAATGTCTTGTCGATGAAAAGTAACTTGAAAGGACTTAATTGTCTAGACCTCAGTCTTCCAGTCATACAGAGGAATGGCTGCAAGATATTTTTTGTAATGATGAGATTTTTGTAATAAGATATCGCCACGGTACTGTACACCATGTAATTTGATTTTTAAAATATCTCATTTTACAACAAATGTGTTTTATTTTAAGATTTTTTTTTTCTGCTTTTGTTTAATTATCTTGTAATTATTGTACAATTAAACAACTGTCCGTCACAAAACATGTCTTTGGTGAATGATTGATAAAGCGGTGTTTGTGACGATTTGCTACGGGTATAAGTGAATGATTCACAGGTTCATTAGTTAATCATCTATGCCTATATATTTATAAATAACATCTGTTATTTTTTCCTTAGAATTTTGTTTTACTGATTTTTTGTAAATTTTTTATAGTTTTCAGAGAAATGAATAAACTTTATTCTAAGACAGTGGTAGTCAAACAGTGTATATATACGCAAATATACAAGATGATTTACTTGTTAATCTTTGTACCTACCGATTCGAATCCTAGTTATATTCTATTTTAATATGAACTTAAATCTTAATTTATTGTTTTTCGGTTTACATTTAATACAATCAAATTAAAATAATTAAGTAATTCTAAGTCTGTTAATATGTTTAAAACACGACTTAAAAGTTACCGGGAAGTCCATTTTTTGAGATGTGACGATTTTTTGAGATTTTCTGTATGTTTCGCTTTTACGGCAAATCTTTTAAACCAATAGTGATGAAATTTGTTATAAAAGTCATCTCGCGCAATAAAGGGTTTCCACGTTAGCAAAGGTGGTGGTAAAGGTCTCGTTGTAAGGTATAAATATGGCAATTTAAGAATAAATAAGGTATGGCCTATATGACCGAAACCTAAAATATTTGAATGGCCTATGTTGTTAAAAGTGCAACATATATAAATTTATTTTATTTTATTGCGAACTTGTGTATTTTATTAAATTTATATGTGCATAATATTTATAAATGTAATATTCAAATTAGAATTTTAATATCGTTAACTGGTTTATATTTGTATTATCTCTTTCGTGCTGGACAGCTTTCCCGTTCGTTAGTAACATTATCAAAACAAACTTAAGTGCGATAAAATAAAAATAATTTTGTAAGCAAATTGATCGAGGGAGAAAAGTCAAAAGTATCCAAATGCCGGGTCTTGTGTTTATGACAAAAATTAGTAATTAAATAAGCGAGGTAGAGGCAAGGAGAGTAATATTTGACGATCTGAGGTTCCCATCAGGGATGACGCGTGAAAATATATATAATAGTAAAATCATACATTCGTTTTTTCTCAAATGATTTAAAAATGTATTATCAAATAATTTTCTTCTCATTTCATGAGAATAATATATTTCACACAGATATATTATTTAGAATATATTCTTTTTTATACATGATTATGAATTGCATCTTTATTTTAATATAATTGAGACATATCGACAGAATAGGATAAATTGATATGTTTAAAAAGTGCAGAATTGTTTAACTACAAGTTTGAGAAGTTACATCAACTGTAAGTAGGTACTACTTACTCGTAAATATCTACGTGTACCAACAGTTTCAACTTGTTTCGATCATACTATGTAACTTTCTAATATTATATTAAACAAATCAATAAGCATATGTATTAAAATGTTTAATGTTCAATTGTATAAATTGTCTGATGTAATAAAAAAATTGATGAAATTGAATTAAAAAAATTACTTACCTTTATATTCAACTCGTTCGTTTCTTTCCAGTTTTACCAATCGAAAATATTAACTTCACTCGTACACTGTTTAAAAAGCCCGTTAAGTAAGTAATACGAAAAATAGCACCTTCGTAAATGTAAACAGTGTGCGGTATGGCGAAACTCGCGAGCGATAAAAGTTTTCTCGGGATCATTTATTTTATTTTTCTATCATCAGATAGAGTTTGTTCAATTTGTCCGAGTTAGTGAGCGATCGATCGTGTGTAATACGAGGAACGTCGATAGAGATGTGGACGCGTTGAGAGCCACGCAGGCTGGCGGCGGCGAGGCGGCGCGTGCACTGAGTGTCCGAGCCTGGGCCGGTGGCGTCGCCAGCCGCCGCGCGACTCTGCCCCGCGCGTGCGCCGGACCAGTTCCGAGCCTCCCGCGCACTTGCCATTCTCGCCAACCTGCATCCACCACACCACGCCGCTGCACTATGCACTCCTGCACGACACCGCTCACGCTCTAGACATAACAACCTATCTACTTTTATACTTTTAGTTAAAGGGTTTAATAGAGAAGGGTAGTGGGTTCGACACCCACTGGGGCAATTTGTGTGATGATTAAAAACGAATGCTTGTACTCGATTTGCATATTATCTATATGTAAATACATTTCTATATCAGTATGTAAGTACATTGTATTGTTGGCTTGGACAGTAAGAAGGCGTCAGGGCACCTGTGGGCCACAGTTGCCCTGTCGCCCTGTAACAGGAGGATCTAAGGACTTAATTGTCTCTAACTTCTGTTTACTTCAGTATTGGCAAAATGTGTGAAGGTAAAAAAAGTCCTTTGCATAGCCAGCTAAATAACTATGATTTTCCTTATACGGTCTGCAGTGAAGTAGCACATCTCGGATCCTTAATTTATCCCTAGTATCAAACCGTAAAGATTAGCACGTTAAAGTGGCAAAGGACCAGGCACGTAGCTCGTAGAACTGGTAACCTATAGAGTGGTAACCTCGAACAGGCGTACGCTGTGCAGAGCGAGATATTACTTCTACTATTTGATGAAGTGGCGACCTGCACAATAATGTGGGAATTCGTGACACAGGTCTGATATTAGGGGTAATATTTAAGCGAGGCCATCCGCACATCCGGATCACCTCACGTATTAGATACCTTGATGCAAAGGGATTAGGGATTGTACTCCGGTTATCACTATCATCGGACGATGCGCAGAAACACAGAATGTATCTACTTATGGTGAATATTCTATGAGGACAGTGTAGTGCTCTAGTAGCGTCAATTAGTTTGTATAGCAAAAAATGCGAAAAAATTATCACAATTTAACGATTTATGGTGTTTGTGAGGGCATCGTCAACTCTCACTCAGCTCACGGGTCAATAATACTACTGCCCAACTATTAATTTTTAACCTAATAAGTTTTCCGATAATTGTGTTTCTTGCTATGCTCACAAGACGAGCCTGAATACTCAGAGCTATTATTTATTTCCCACAAACGTTTTACTTACTTACCATATATTATTATTTCTAATTTTTTATTATATTATTGTCTCAATACGCTCTTTACGCTTAATATCTTTAATACGTGTTTTTGCACAGCACCGCATTGAGACCACACAATTTAATATCTTAATGTTTTGACACTAATTAATAATTCGTCCTTAGATAAAATGCCTCCCACGCATGTCGACACTATCTACACTCCTTTCCTCTTTGGCCACACGCATCTCTGATACTGAATCACAATGCATAACTTACTTCGTAAGTAATCAGTACCCTTCCAAGTCATTAACTGTGTCATTTTTGCATGCGAAAATTGAGAATCGAAATGCTGGCCCTGTTATTGATGTGATTATTTATTTAACTAAGAAAAGAAAACGATAAAGATCAATAAAAAAATGTTCAATCAATAAAAAGGTTTTATTTGTCTTTGCTCTGAAATTTTAGATTTCGGAATGTTGTACCAGGAAATACATAATAGTTTACTTAAAAGAAAATACATTAAACTGACTTGATTATAAAGGAAATCAATAAATAATTATAGAGAATATATCTATCTTGATCTTTTTTATGATTTCTATGGTCATTCACAAATAATTTTATAAATTATTTTACAAACGATATCAAACTTAAGAAGATATTTGTATATTTCTTTGCATTTAAATGTTTTGTTGATAATTTTTTTAGATTATTTATTCCGATTATAAACTTTAGTAGATATTCCATTTAGTAGTTTAGGAAAATATTGCTTTAAAAGATACTTCTGATTTTTAACTACTAATGCTTTGATTATTTTCAACGTGTCACTGGCAATTTATTATTTGGAAAAAACCTTTTGATAATTTAAAAACTTTAAGTTGTAAGTATGTAGGCTCAATTAAATAGGGTTTTTACAAAATACAATTTTTGTAGGCAAACCTCAAACCCAAGTCCGTTTTTCCAATACTAAGGCAGATTTATACGGTTGGCTTCGACATAAAGACAGGCTCACCACTAGTCATTTGCTATCTACCACCTAGCTGTTACGACACTTACAGGATGGAAGGCTGTCCCTTTTCTAAACATCTAATTCTTTACATTTCATACACATTTTTACGTCGACACCAAACGGTAATCATACGTATACTCGACTTCTAGGGATTGAACTTGAGTCTCCTAATTCGCTTTTAGACTGGCCAAACCACTAAGGCATCATGACCTAAAATACTGATAAAAACAGCCGCATAACTTTGAACCAGAGAAATTCATATTCTTATCTCGTAGAACAAAATTTAGAGTTTGATATTACTCTTGCACTTAAAATATTAATGCTCTTAATATATTTTCTTAATTAAATCATAACTTTTTTTGGTATTGTATATACAGAACGAAACATTTGTTTCTGGTGTTTTTGCTAATTTATGCTTGTATTTACAATATTTATAAAATAAAAACTACAATCATCACACAGCCTTAGTCCTCGTGGCATAATACCATGAACGCTGCTGCATTTCCACCATGAATGATAAATAATAACTTACTACTAAAACATTTAAATAATGGAAATATAGAAGCGACACCCAATGCAACAAAATAACAGATAGATTATAACGAGTAGCTCAACGGAATGCATGAACAAGCAACAGGCGAACAAAGGTTGCGGTTTGCAATTCACACTTGATGCCTTGTAAGACGCAGATCATTATCTGACATTATCGATCGACGTGATTAACTGTACTAAAGTGATAATGGCACCGTAATAACAGACACTGGCGCTACGCAACGTACTCGTTAGATAAATTATTCGCGGAACTAATTAACTAACCGTATTTATTTGCTGATTTGATATGTTATATTATCCTAATTTTGTTATATTTATGATAATCGATGTGTATGATTATATGATGATTATAATATGATGTATTTATATACTTCTAAAATTATATTTTTCCGCGGATTATTTATTATACAATCCACTAAGCTGTAGCAGCAGCGGAATCGAAAGTAGGTTACTATTCATGGAATTTATGGTTTTGAGTAGGAAAAAAATCACGACAGCCGAATGGTTGCTAATCAGGATACGAGTCAAGAGACCCGGACTTAACTCTGTCTACCCTTGTATTGGGAATGGATGAATGAATATATTTGTATGTATGTATATATATATATATATATATATATATATATATATATATATACATATATATATATACATATATATATATATATATGTATATATATATATATATATATATATATATACATATATATAAATTTTGTTTTGTACTTCATCACAGTATAAAATTTAAGGTATACCAAAATTGTCGATAATGTGTTAAAAGGGGTACAAAAATTTCTCTTTATTTAAAAAAAATCAATAAAAATATCTTCACGCAATTCCCAATACAGGGGTACACAGAGGTCAAGTCTTGACAATTAAGTCCCTTTGGCCCTTCCTTCCTACTTACCTTCTACCGAAGATATTTTCGGGGCAACGTGACAGGCGGTGAGCCCGTATATATATATATATATATATATATATATATATATATATATATATATATATATATATATATATATATATATATATATATATATATATATATATATATATATATATATATATATATATATATATATATATATATATATATATATATATATATATATATATATATATATATATATATATATATATATATATATATATATATATATATATATATATATATATATATATATATATATATATATATATATATACACACATATATTTATATCTTCACTCATATATTTATACAATCTCCAGAAAGTATGTAAGTCCTGAAGTGGACTTATTTATACAGTTGTAAACAGTAACAAGGCATCCTTGTACAAAATGAAAATTATTTGCAAATGTGTTCCTTAGTGGTATCCGCGTCAAAATAATTAGATAATATTCAACCTTTCTTCCCTTTGTTCTTAAATGCCCTTGATTGAATGAGTTATTCAGCCTTATTACTTTGGGTCTGCCTCTTTATTCATACTTTATCACCAAAAATTTCTCTACAGATTCATTCGCCCAGTGTGTTGCCCAATTGTATTCACTACAAACGCACATTGTTACAACGACCTGTGTCAAATTCGGTCTTCATTTCACCGAAAGTACTTATGTACTGCTATTATAGTTGCATGTGAAATCCAAACAATAGAATGTCAGTTATGTTTCGATAATGCAGAATAAATCTTGTTACTTTATACAAGCTAATAAATCCACACTAACGTCATACATTTAAAATTTACCTAGATTTCTCCTATCCTACAAACTTTCAACAGAATATTTATCTGTATCGTTGCCCACAATTAACTACGAATGTTTGTTGAACCATAAAATATGTTTCTATTTCGTTAATGTCTTAGATATACTGTAATTTACTAAAGTATACTGTTTTTTTTTTGCTTAATGTATGTTGTACTGGGTATGTCAGTAAGACTATTAAATTCTCAATAAATGTTCACATAGTTTTTGCCATAATTTAATCGGTTTATTCTTACAGTTCTTATTAATAAACAAAAATCTGCGGTTGTTCATTAGTTATTAGTCTACCTCATTGGCTTAAAGCCAAATATTCTAATACTTTTGAATTTCTACATCGATGAAAAACCGTCAAATTTCAACTTGAATTGACTATGACTAGTCTATGACTCGACAGTCAAAAGCAGTTGAGCAATGCTATACACGATAGTCAAATTTTATGTTTGTAACAAATAGTTTAACGCTGATCGCTTGCCAGATAGGACACAGTCGTTTGGCAAACAAAGCGAACAAAATGTGATGTGGTTTTTAAATAACTAAACTAAGTTATCCCCCTGTCAGTAGTCTGAACGCCAATAAACTGAAAAAGTTCGCAATGGATTTTCACGATTAAGACAAAGTGATCCAAGAGATAGATTTTTGAATACTTATGTAAAAAAACAAAAGTGTTGTAGTTTTGCTACACGTAAGAAGCTGAACCGGGTTACTAGTAGATTTATTCATCGTACTGACGATCATCATTTTGACTTCATCATATTGACGATTCAATTGTCTCCAAATTTTAGGGCCAGTCATGTTAATCTTTCTACACATCACGATTCCACAGACCCGAGTTCGATCCCCAAATAATAGGCTCAAACTATTGGGTTTTTTAATTATGTAAAATATATATCGTTGGCTTGGTCATAAAGAAGGTGAAAGGCTCACCATCTATTTCGTTGATCCAAAAAATATCTTCGGTGAAAGAAGGAACGAAAGGACTTAATTGTTAAAAAAAATACTGTTTAGTATATTTCCCAGTATTGGGAAAATAAATGGTGTGAAAATATTTTTTAGGTTAGTCTTTCCGAGTGGACATAAATGATGTTATAATGAATAATCTTAATCCTGCTTTGCATTCAACTATTTGTCTTAACTTTAAATAGTATCTTTAAAAATTGTTCCTCTTTTTCTAAAATACAATCTAAATTCAGGATAGATATAAGTTACAGTATATCACTGCCCATTAGTTTAGCTCATTCTTAGTCTTAAGGCTGTTTGAAAAGATCGCACTTAGGGATAAGACTGTTTTATTGTACCTACCTATTCACTTATCATTTGAATCTATTTTTATAGCATGGTGCACAATAAAGTAACATAACCTAGATTTACATTGTACGTACATAAATAATAGTAAAGTTTCAGCATATGAATACCCAAAGGCCTTCCCAAAAAATATTCTTCATACATACATGCTTATTAGAGTCAAATTAAACAGGAATAGCCAAATGGGCAGCAGTCTGCAAGTGCAACAAAGTTGAAAAAGACTGTCAATGTAATTAGTGCATGGAACTGAAAAATAATTATGTGGCGAATACTTGTTTATTCGCAGGTACTATGACAACATACATATAATTTTACGCGTTCAATCTATGTGGACGGCGTGACGCGGCGCCAGACTCGACGGCTTCTCTTAAAAGACGTTTATGCTAATACAACACCGTCTAACAACACGGACTAGCAACCAACTGACCGACAATATCTAGTCTACATTACAGTTTATAAATTATGAAACATATTTATTCTAATTACAACTATCACATCTGTCAATCAATAGATATATACTTAAGATATATCTAGTTCTCACGCAAGGAGCGACCAATTACTTTTAATGGGTTATGATGTACCTACGTTAAATTAGATGCAACACTTTAGTGTGGTTATAGCATGGTTCCACGTTAAAAACAGCAGTACTCTAACCAGTACAAGAAGATATAACAATTACAATATTATGAACTCCATCAAGCTTCTGGTTTCAGAGATCTACGTGAGTGGATTTAAATAGGTATCCTTTCGATGTATACAAATGGGTTATAGGTTTCCCATTAGCCTTTGGAGAATGATTTTTTAATTTTCATTTTACCCATATAACTCACATAACACAATAAATCATCTTGCGTTGAATTAGAATTACACAGTTTAAAAAAACTCGATGATTCTATGCCGGCGATCTAACGTGCGAAACTACAATACAGGGATGACAAAGCTTTCCTTGGTGAGAATAGAGAGCTACCGCTTCATAATCGTAATCATAATAATGATCTGTAGAAGAGCTCTGCATATGCCTCTCCCATTCGGTAGTGTTTACCAAAATCGCTACGTTTACCAAACGTGGCGATTAACGATCACAGTACACCAGTCGGGTGGATTTTGGTCTAGTATATTTAGAGATTTTATCTCTAAATATACATTAATATTATATATTACATTATAAACATTAATATTATATATTAATATTATATGTTACATTATATACAATATTTATATATTTAGAGATTATATTAAATTTTGACTAGGTTTGGTCACAGATGACTCCCCCCCCCCCCCCCAAAGGGTCCCTGCTTCGTCGGGTCGGGTAGTGGCGGAGGAGCTTAGTAACCATGCCTTAACACAACGGTGAACCAAGAGGAACTCATATGGCCGGGCTAACATCTTAATAAGTAATGGCCGACCCGATGAGTTCGCTGCAAGTGAGTTCAGTCAGCCCACTTCGAATGCGTGTTGATGGGCTGTGGAGGGAGTGTTTGTGTCGTTACCTTGGCACCGCTCTCCGTGCCCTCCACAGCCGAGATGGAGTTGCGGTGGAAGAGGAGTTTTGGTATTACGTTTCATCATGCTCCCTATACACCGCAACTACTAACTGACGGGGGTCGCACCGCTGATGCAGCTGTAGTTCGCGGCCACGGGGGAGAGGAGTGTCGCCATTGCGAGGTGCCGGTCTCCCTACCTTCCGTGGCCTAAACTTGGTCTGCGGCGGAGCGAAGTCCAGATTCGCCGCTAGTTTTTTTTTTTATAGAAAAGGGAGGCAAACGAGCTGGTGGCTCACGTGATGGTTAGTGATTACCGCCGCCCATGAACACCCGCAATACCAGAGGCATAGCAGATGCGATGGTGGGGTATACGTCAGGTATTTCCCCACGTTGGTCACAGACAAATTTATTATAAAGGCGTGCCGCCTCAAAATCATAATTAGTACAGGGCTGTAAACGTTTTTTACACGCTTAATATTAGCTTCACTTGTATGTAAGTGTTTGTAAACGACTTCTTTGGGCGCGATTTTGAACCACTTTAAACGGCCAGATTTCGTACCAGCTTTTTAGATTTATCGAGGACCGATGACAATATACATATATTTTTTATATAATTTGATAAAAAAAAAAGTAATAGTATAAAAAAACTAAAAATAACGCTTTTTAATAATTAAAATTTAAATTTATTAAAATTTATTTTCTATTTTTATGTTTGGTTTTCTACAAAAAGCGTGTTTTTTAGCCTTTTTAAACTATTATTTATTTTCTTTGCTTTTCGTTTTCCATTCTTTTTCAAAGACGTAATTTTTTGTTCAAATATTTATTTTTGGTGCCTATAATAGGTACTGGTTCCGTCATTAGACTCTCGGTAGCAATCATAACCTATAAATCATAAGTTAGGTATAAAGTTCTCTTTGAGATTAATTAATACGCTAAAACAAGAGAAATCTGCTGTAAACTGTTGAGGAGTTATCTCAACAGCCTGCCGTCTTCAATCTAAAATCAAATTATGGTGTGCGTCATGAAACATTATCATTAAAACTACATTGTGTGCAAAGTTTTAACAGAATTGGTTCTCAAATGAAAAAATTCAGTGCAAACACAAACACACGTACAAACAGTAATTTTCTTCATCTTTGCGTGGTATCTTTTTTGTATCGTGGTATCTTTTTTATATTTCTATGATTCCAATTTTAAGCTCGTAAACGAAATCGGACTTCATACATAAAAAAATTTTTACAAACAAATGTACATGTTGGCTTGAAATCTTCCCTCCTGTTTATTAAAGTCAGTTAATTAGAATGAATCGTAATTCTTCATTTTACTATGTCGCTACAGCAATAGTGTAAATCTTTAACAGTAGGTGTAATTATTATCAACTAATTTTAAATACATAAATTAAGCAGTTCTTGTTTTTGTTAAACAAATGATAACATAACTATTATCTTTCTTAGAACAACATGTTCCATATAGTACTCTAAACTATAAAATATGATGAATGAGATTTATTTACCAACACTTTGACTTTTTAGTCTTACTATTGTTCGATCGTGTGACTATACGTATGTTTGTGCGCGATAAAGCATGAACTCAATACCAGTAAAGTTCACTAAAGTTGTAGTAATTCAGCGTATGCCTCAAGTACAAGTACATAATGCTTAATAAAATGGAGTTACGCAACAAACGCATGTACGTGTAGTTAAAGTAGTTAAAAGCACTCTTCGGTTACGTTGTCCAGACACTCACAGCTGAAGACAGGGCTATCTGTTGATTAAAAGAGCTTACTTATACCTATATTTTACCAAACCATTATATCTTACCAATGCTTCATTTTCTAATCAAAATGTCCTATTAAGGAATAAATGGAGTTACGCAACAAACGCATGTACGTGTAGTTAAAGTAGTTAAAAGCACTCTTCGGTTACGTTGTCCAGACACTCACAGCTGAAGACAGGGCTATCTGTTGATTAAAAGAGCTTACTTATACCTATATTTTACCAAACCATTATATCTTACCAATGCTTCATTTTCTAATCAAAATGTCCTATTAAGGAATAAATGGAGTTACGCAACAAACGCATGTACGTGTAGTTAAAGTAGTTAAAAGCACTCTTCGGTTACGTTGTCCAGACACTCACAGCTGAAGACAGGGCTATCTGTTGATTAAAAAGAGCTTACTTATACCTATATTTTACCAAACCATTAGATCTTACCAATGCTTCATTTTCTAATCAAAATGTCCTATTAAGGAATAAATGGAGTTGTATGCTGAATAATCAGGTTCTTGTTAAGACAGGACTATTGATTTTATTTATTTAGATTTCATTTGGACCTAGCAGTAAATTATCTATACCTAGGAGGAGCACCTATTAGTAAATGTAACCACTAAATGTACAGAAACATATTCTTCTAACTGGGTCTGGAAACAGAAAATAAATATCCACACGACAAATTCATTTATAAACTGAATATTTTTAATTTAACCTTGTTCAAGATAATACAATAAATCTTACGTTTTTTTTTTATAGAAAAGGGAGGCAAACGAGCTGGTGGCTCACGTGATGGTTAGTGATTACCGCCGCCCATGAACACCCGCAATACCAGAGGCATAGCAGATGCGATGGTGGGGTATACGTCAGGTATTTCCCCACGTTGGTCACAGACAAATTTATTATAAAGGCGTGCCGCCTCAAAATCATAATTAGTACAGGGCTGTAAACGTTTTTTACACGCTTAATATTAGCTTCACTTGTATGTAAGTGTTTGTAAACGACTTCTTTGGGCGCGATTTTGAACCACTTTAAACGGCCAGATTTCGTACCAGCTTTTTAGATTTATCGAGGACCGATGACAATATACATATATTTTTTATATAATTTGATAAAAAAAAAGTAATAGTATAAAAAAACTAAAAATAACGCTTTTTAATAATTAAAATTTAAATTTATTAAAATTTATTTTCTATTTTTATGTTTGGTTTTCTACAAAAAGCGTGTTTTTTAGCCTTTTTAAACTATTATTTATTTTCTTTGCTTTTCGTTTTCCATTCTTTTTCAAAGACGTAATTTTTTGTTCAAATATTTATTTTTGGTGCCTATAATAGGTACTGGTTCCGTCATTAGACTCTCGGTAGCAATCATAACCTATAAATCATAAGTTAGGTATAAAGTTCTCTTTGAGATTAATTAATACGCTAAAACAAGAGAAATACATGTTGGCTTGAAATCTTCCTCCTGTTTATTAAAGTCAGTTAATTAGAATGAATCGTAATTCTTCATTTTACTATGTCGCTACAGCAATAGTGTAAATCTTTAACAGTAGGTGTAATTATTATCAACTAATTTTAAATACATAAATTAAGCAGTTCTTGTTTTTGTTAAACAAATGATAACATAACTATTATCTTTCTTAGAACAACATGTTCCATATAGTACTCTAAACTATAAAATATGATGAATGAGATTTATTTACCAACACTTTGACTTTTTAGTCTTACTATTGTTCGATCGTGTGACTATACGCATGTTTCTGCGCGATAAAGTATGAACTCAATACCAGTAAAGTTCACTAAAGTTGTAGTAATTCAGCGTATGCCTCAAGTACATAAATAATAATATAAAATATTATTATTTATGTACTTGAGGCATACGCTGAATTACTACAACTTTAGTGAACTTTACTATTGTTCGATCGTGTGACTATACGCATGTTTGTGCGCGATAAAGTATGAACTCAATACCAGTAAAGTTCACTAAAGTTGTAGTAATTCAGCGTATGCCTCAAGTACATAAATAATAATATAATAAAAATATTAAAATAATAATATAAAATATTATTATTTATGTACTTGAGGCATACGCTGAATTACTACAACTTTAGTGAACTTTACTATTGTTCGATCGTGTGACTATACGCATGTTTGTGCGCGATAAAGTATGAACTCAATACCAGTAAAGTTCACAAAAGTTGTAGTAATTCAGCGTATGCCTGAAGTACTAGTACATAATGCTTAATAAAATGGAGTTACGCAACAAACGCATGTACGTGTAGTTAAAGTAGTTAAAAGCACTCTTCGGTTACGTTGTCCAGACACTCACAGCTGAAGACAGGGCTATCTGTTGATTAAAAAGAGCTTACTTATACCTATATTTTACCAAACCATTATATCTTACCAATGCTTCATTTTCTAATCAAAATGTCCTATTAAGGAATAAATGGAGTTGTATGCTGAATAATCAGGTTCTTGTTAAGACAGGACTATTGATTTTATTTATTTAGATTTCATTTGGACCTAGCAGTAAATTATCTATACCTAGGAGGAGCACCTATTAGTAAATGTAACCACTAAATGTACAGAAACATATTCTTCTAACTGGGTCTGGAAACAGAAAATAAATATCCACACGACAAATTCATTTATAAACTGAATATTTTTTAATTTAACCTTGTTCAAGATAATACAATAAGACTTACGTTTTTTTTTAAATATAATCATATAAAAATTCAAAATTCTCTTAAGAGACATACTTGTTCAATTTGCCGTAAAAACGATCGGTGCATGGGATCCTCGAGCGATGCAGTTTCTAAAGTAATTGTATCCACGATTGGTCGTAGCCGCTGGTGAAAATTTTTGGTGAAGAGGATTAGTTCTTTTCTTTCTCGTCTCAACATTCAACGTGGAATTGCAGCCAGCGTTCTTGGTACCATGCGAGAAAGAGGGCTCCACAATTATCATAGTTTTTAGTTATAAATATTATATATACATAATTTTTATTTTTCTAGATAGAATATTAAAATAATAATATAATAAAAATATTAAAATAATTAAGTCATATAGCCGAGTGGTTGGGTGGTCGGAATTTCGAGTCGAGAGACCCGAGTTCGGTCCCCAGGTGGCGGGCTCGTACCAATGGGTTTTTCAAAAACTTATGTACGAATTACGCCGTTGACTTGGACATAAAGGCGGCGACAGGCACCTGTCACGATGTCCCGAAAATATCTTCGGTGCATCTTCCATCGAAGGGACTTAATTGTATAGACTAGACCTCTGTCTACCCCTGTATTGGGAAATGCGCGAAGATATTTTTTTTAGAATATTAAAAAATTTATGTTAATAAAACGAAATTTTCAACACCTTTTTCCCAAGTCTCTTTTCACTGCTCTCGGATTTATTTTGGAGGGGCTTGATCCGGCTTGTCATGGCTGTATCAAAAATATCACAATTTGCAAATAAATTGTACAATAAAAGACGGCATCAGGTTCAACACCTGTCACGTTTACCCAAAAAATGTCTTCGGTCTAGAGCTCAGTCTACCCCAGTATAGGGGAAAGCGTGAACATAAATTGTGTAGTGATATCTCTCTGTTGTCGATTTTGTAACTAAAAACTACTTTAAACTTGGCTCTTGTATATGCCGTAATAAACCTAACATTGTCATGAATTCTAACTCTCACAAGAACAAAGAAAAACATCAGGCGTAATTAAATTAATAAAGCCACATTGAAAAACCAATGTAGGGATTAAAAAATGATTTTGAACGTTCCTATCATTAAAGTAATAACCTATTAATTGTCTTTTTGTAAACATATCAAGTATTGTTTGATCGATTCTCGCGAAATATGTTCTCTGGCTATTATATTAGACATCGTTCTTTTTACTTTCGATAAAATATTCATATCACATACAAGACAACGTGTTCAGTCGGTGCCGCTGATGATGAGGACGTGTCTGTACGTAGCAGCAAGCACGGCAACGATTCACTAACCGCACTAATTAAATATCAGCCACAACTCCGTTCTCGAATACAGATAATATCAATTTCACAATAAATCACTCATAGAATAGTTTATGATCGCTACACTAGTAAACATTCTACAATAAGTATATTTATTTGTTTGTGGTTTCCGGATATACAGTTACAATTAATTCTATCTTGACGTTTCCCTTAATAAACAGTGGCGTTATTAATCTGACGTGTAGCAGCTATAATATAGGTACTGTTTGAAGAGCTTTTGTCTCATTGTTTACGAAGCGTGGGCGCTCCTCTGTATTATTCATTTAATGTAAAGTGTATTTTCTTACATGATGACAAAGGCTTCGCGGCAATATGGCGTCGGCAAAGGTGACGCCTAATTTGATCTACAGATATGAATGTCTTGTTTGTACATTTAAATTACGTCAACATGCTTAATGGCAACAATTTATACGTACTTGTTCTTGGCAACCTTTAAATTATACACTCATGAAGGGTGAATCAAGTTACTTAATTTATTTTGTTTTCTTTTACGAAAATAAATTGATCAAGAAAGGCCATGTGGCACTTATTTTCCTTTCAGTGGATGTCGTTAAAGGCCACTATGGAAAATATCTTAAACATCTTAATGGCTACCAAAAAAACGCATCATCTGGAAGAAAAAAAGCCAGTCCAAAATTTAAAAAAAGCTTAGACTAGCTGATAGCTGGTGCAGAGATATTGCTTGCCAATGGCTGACTATTTTATGAATAAAATTATTTCTTCTACACAATATGTTTCTTTTTTAAATTTAGTTTTAATATTATAAGAGAATCGCAGAAAATAATTTGTCTTTTTATAAAAGTGGAATTATGTTTCCGTTGGAATACCCGCGAGTATTTATTGTGATTAACATGGCATCATGTACACAGTTTTTGTAAAATACTTAATGAAGATTTCCACTGCAAACAATGCTTTGAATGGAAAATAAAGTCGGCGACTTCATCATGAACAAAGAGTGACTGCAATTAAATTTAATTTGTGTGATCTTTCATGACTTATTCTATACACGTACATACCTAAGATATTACAACGGAATTTAATCGCTTAAAAGAATTAAAAGGCAATTGTCACACAGTAAACTTGTGTTTATCTCTAAGTAATTTTTAGGCTTTTATTAATTAAAATATGTCTCTAAGGGAATATGCATACACGTAATCAACGCACCACACTTAAGAGCTGATTGGCCCTATTAACCTCTCGATCTCTGTCAGTCAGCCTATAATTGAGGAGAAGCCTTGATACGTTTCAATTGAGCGGAATCACTTTACTTTGCTTGATAAACATGCCAGACTTCGTAGCAATGAGACATTTTTCGATAACAATCAAAAAATTACACATACATTCATTTACCTCCCGAATCAGTGAATAAACACAACTGACAGTTAATGTTCTACGATAAAATTCAGATGTTGTTGTGCAATGTGCATATGGGTGTTCCTAATTTGTATCTATTTATTCATTCTTTACTTGCTGTCTTTCTAAACGGATTGATCGTTTTTTGTATGTATCGCGTCACGAGGATGTTTATTATTAATTTTAGATGTCGATATCATTAGGATCTATTTAGATATCTATTTTTTGGCATGAAAATGTTTTTTTTTAACTCTCAAATAAGAACTAATTAGTAACCAAATTTTCACGACTTCCTCTCATAATTTTAAATTGAATATTTTTTGTATACTTTTTCATGATTTACGAGAGACATGACTATGCTGTGACCTTACTACTCAGACGTGTGAAAGCAACCTGTTTTTGCATAATGTGTATATTGTTATTTGCATTCAGTAAGGGAACATATCTGTGTATATATGTTTCCACCATAATTGTTGGGACAGGGATGTTATGTTTTTTGGTTAATATCCAGTGGACGTATTGTACTATATTGTTGTGATGTTATGTGTAGTAAGTGCAAGCAACTTTTTCACAACCAGACACAATATGTTTAACGGTTTCATCTTTTGTCATGCGTATGAGCTACGTAGTATTTTTCTTACTGATTCCGTAGCTTGGAATAAATAACGTCAAACTCATAATCATTAAAAGTATATGTGTGAGTAACATATATATGAATAATATTTCCTTTTCTATATTACATCTTCGTAAAAAGTTTGGACAATTTGTTTGAGCTTTATTTAAAAAAAAATATGTCTGCTCGATTTTCACTAATTGTGAAGGAATTGAGTAATTGAAAATGTGGTTTTGTATTATATGGATTTACGAATACTTCTATTTCTTTGACATGCTCAGCAAATAATGACAAATATTTGTTAGAATAAAATATAGAAATCAATAATCGCCACATAACAAAGTAGCCACCAAGAACAAAGCAGTGAAGTCACGATAGCCGAGTGGTTGGGTGGTCGGAATTTCGAGTCAAGAGACCCGAGTTCGATCCCCAAGTGGATGGCTCGTACCAATGGGTTTTTCAAAAACTTATGTACGAATATCGTTGGCTTGGACATAAAGGCGGCGACAGGCACCTGTCACGATGTCCCGAAAATATCTTCGGTGGAAGATGGGTCGAAGGGACATAATTGCCTAAACTAGACCTCTGTCCACCCCTGTATTGGGAATTGCGTGAAGATATTTTTTTACCACATAACAAAAGCAAATTTGTCTGACCGGAGATTCCTTTCGACATCGCACAAGTAATGTGTGACACAGTTGTGTTTGTGTGTGATCAATAAGGTCATAACAATAGTCTGTAGAAGTTTGACTATAATATTTCCAGTTGGGACTTTCATTGATTTCACATTATTACTATACCTTTTAAACTTTTATGTTAATTTTCAAAAAAAAACAATGAAGCACAAAATGCTTCACAACTAAAACGAAAAATAATATTTGTTTAAAGGTATTGAAATATTTTACATGTACTGTTTTCCATTAATGGCTTTAGATAATAACGAAAAAAGATTAAAATTTCCATGATATCACGTGAAAGCTTTCGTGGTACAGTAATGACGATATTGCACAAAGCAAATTGACGCACGATCAGGCCCACGCACTTTTATTACATACTTCAGAGTAAGATTATCTTCGTTAATCGTAACGATCCACTGGCTTATTTTCGCTTGCTAATCATGTCCCAAAATATACCGTTCCAAAAATACTTGACACTGGTTCGTTTTACTTCTAGATAAATCTGTTGCCTACTCATAAATATTTTTTTCTTAAACTACTTAAGAAATTTACACAATAGACTTTATAATCGAACAAAAGTGCTATGAACCCAGTTTTTATAAATTAACTGATTGCTCAATAAAGGATATAGAATATATAATAAAAAAATATTCATGCCATTCCCAATACAGGGGTAGACAGAGGTCTAGACAATTAAGTCTTTTCGACCCACATACCACCGAAGATATTTGTGAGCCCGTCGTCATCTTAATGTCCAAGCCAACGATATAATTCGTACATAAGTTTATGAATAAACCCATTCGAACGTGCCTTGGGGATGGAACTCAGGTTTCTTGACTCGAATTCCGATCACCCAACCACTCGGCTGTCGTGACTTTTACATGAAGGAAAAGGACTTAATCATAAAACACAATGAATTCCAGGAAAATTATTCAAAACAATATTAACTTTAAAATTTAACGATTGTTAAAAAAACAATTCATCTCAGATATTAAATACAATTATCGAGGGCTGTTTTAAAAACTTAGGATCTATAATAAACGTAAATTCTAAATACATATAAATTTTAAACATCAAAAAATTTATGTTTAGTTGTGACACTTGGATATCTGTTCCTTCTAGCTACCTTGTAACGGACTATGCGTGAAGATATTTTTATGTTACTAACATTGTTTGGTATTCTGTTTTGTATAGATGCATCTCTTCTGTATGAGACTACTAGACGATATTTCAGTATTGGAATGAGTAGTGTCCCCGTACAAATATTTTATTTTAATTATTGATTTGGTTGTGTGTAAATAAATTTAATAAAATGTTTAAAGAATGGAATCATTTTAATTAAAAATAGTTATTTAATAATGAAAATTTTGTTTTTTACTCTTTAGGCCAGTTGACACAATATTATATGAAAATACTGGTCTTTAATTAACTTTTTCTAAGAGAAAAGTAGTTAAAAAAAAAAAAATATCTTCACGCAATTCCCAATACAGGGGTAGACAGAGGTCAAGTCTAGACAATTAAGTCCCTTTGACCCACCTTCCACCGAAGATATTTTCGGGACAACGTGACAGGTGGTGAGCCTGTCGCCGTCTTTATGTCCAAGCCAACGATGAAATTCGTACATAAGTTTTTGGAAAACTCATTGGTACTGCCACCTGGGGATCGAACTCGGGTCTCTCGACTCGAAATTCCGACCACCCAACAACTCGGCTATCGTGACTTATAAAAATAGAAAAGTAGTTAGTTTATATAAAAAATAAGAAGAATAAGAACTCAAATTAAAAAGTAATTAAGTATTATCTAGAGACAATTATTTAAAATAACATCACACTAGAGTAGCACCACACTGAAATAGGACACTTTATTTCAATTTAAAATCAGTTTTAATATGTGCCGTAGAGTATGGAAACCACTTTATCGTTAAAAAGACAATTAATTATCATGTCGCACATCCGTAACGGACTACACGTTCAGCTCTCAATTTTACCCTGATCTAAACGCGCCAATAAATATTTAAAGCTACTAATGCAAATTTCTGCGTGGTCGCTCGTATTAAGGGTATGTTTGTTGTTTTGTGGGATTCTTTACGGTCACTGAACTATCTTTCCGTGAATACAAAATTTCGTATACAGCATATAATTTACCATTAGCATAGTTTACTACATTAGCATAAATAACGTAGTGACCTATAACTAACAATGTAATTATAACACAAATTAGAACCATTATCTTGATACATCCGGCAAATTACAAAAGCTATCAGAAGGTATCGTCGCTTATCGGAACCTTTGCCACCGTTTCTGTCTATTCCTCAAAACATTAGAACGAAAGTAGGACTGTATTATTTATCACTTGCCCACGCAACCTAATAAATAAAAAAGGTATTAAAAATAGATAGGTAAGTTTAACTTGATCGACACCTATGTATAAGAGTTTTAAAATATTTTAAAATATATATTACTCAACATTTAATGTCAATAAACGTTAAATATTTAAATTGATTAATTTCAAAGAGTTATAGAAATTACTTTTAGTTCACTACATTGTTTATTGTTTTGGTCGGGCAGATATAAGCAAAGAACAGAGCAGATCATGCGTAACCAACGTATAAAGAGATTAGTATTAAGAAACAATAACTTATTTAAACTCAAGGCAGATCGAACACAAGAGTGGCTTTTGGAAGGGAACACAGTAATCGATTTTCTGTCATGTGGTGCAATGCCCTTTCTGTACGCCGTTGGTCCTTATGCTGAATTTGAGTATCGTTTTATTGCTGTACAGTTACACCTGTTTTTTAATATCCATATTAATAATTGCATGTTTTATTTTTATTTTTACCGAGAAATGAACCAATTCAGTTCATGATTATTAATTCCTTTACCTAAATATATGATACCACTAGGAAATACAGAGCCAAAGTATATACATCGCCTTAGCTTAATGAGATATTTTTTTTTTTGCTATTTCGTAAATGACCTAAACAGGATAGTGCTGTAACTAAAATTAATTTACAGTAATATCTGCAGGGTCAGTTAGTGATTTGAAATTGTGAAAGCAATGTTTATAAATTTTAAGTCATAAAACTTTCTCACACTTGATCCGACATTTCTCCTTGCTGATGACACTACTTAAAGCCGGGGTCAATGAATACTTATCTAACATCTGTGGTCAATGCAGCTCTAATAAAGATAGCCAAGTAATGCAGCTGGCTGAAGTCGTAAAATAACACAATCGGACTGTTTGTGCGGCCGGTTTTATTAGGTATCTCAACTCAATAATAATGAATGAGTTTATTCAATTATCGATACTAAGAACCAATGTCACAGACGTGAGTGATTTATGTCTGTCCGTATATAAGGATAACAATGGCGATTTCTTTTTAAATATTTATCTATTGTATATTCATCATCAGATGGTTCTCGCGAGCCTTATGTCCCATACATAAGTCTCGCGAGAACCACTCTGCTGTTGTTCGTTTATAAGGATTTAAATCTTAAATTTCTTTTTAATTTACATTTAATTCAAATGATAAAACGTGTCTGTAAATGTACTATTTAATATTTTTTACATCTTAAGACAATTTTCTATATTGGGGTAGGGAAAGGTCTAGACTCCTTTCGACTCAGTTTTCATTGAAGCTTATTAATGAATTATTTAGTAAATTTATTTTAATGTAAATTTACAGCAAATTGATATCCTTTCTAATTGGAATTAAATTTAAAGCGAGATATGATAAAAATAATTAATTTTATTTATTATTTTATCTAATATTTCATATTTGAAATAGGTTTTGTACATTTATAGCAATAACTTCACATTTAGGTTATAAAATAAGTCTTTCATAGATTAATTTATAATTTTGAAACCTGTGCGAAACACAGCACTCCACTAATATCTAGGCTCTGATCAATTTTGGTTGTAATATTTTGAATATAGCCGTACCACAATAAACGTTCCAACATATTCTTTAAGCCGAAAGGTAGCCCCAATACAAGGGTAGACAGAGGTCTAGTCTAGACAATTAAGTACCCACGACCCACCTTCCACCGAATATATTTTCGGGACAACGGGTATGTTATCATTGATAAAATTAATAATACAAAATTTCTATAGACATATATAAAAATTGCTAATTCATTTATTCAGATGCTACCGTGTTTGTGTTTTATTTCTGGAGCTAACCATAATATTTTAGCGAATTAACGGTTTCAAATTCTTTTTAATTACGATTATAACAACGCGTTTGTTTGTAGTTGTTGTATATCGATTTGTAGCATTGAATCAAATTAACTAATCGTGGAGGTGTCGTCGCCAGACAATTGCTTAAATTGCGTTAATTAATTTTATTTATTATTTTATCTAATATTTCATATTTGAAATAGGTTTTGTACATTTATAGCAATAACTTCACATTTAGGTTATAAAATAAGTCTTTCATAGATTAATTTATAATTTTGAAACCTGTGCGAAACACAGCACTCCACTAATATCTAGGCTCTGATCAATTTTGGTTGTAATATTTTGAATATAGCCGTACCACAATAAACGTTCCAACATATTCTTTAAGCCGAAAGGTAGCCCCAATACAAGGGTAGACAGAGGTCTAGTCTAGACAATTAAGTACCCACGACCCACCTTCCACCGAATATATTTTCGGGACAACGGGTATGTTATCATTGATAAAATTAATAATACAAAATTTCTATAGACATATATAAAAATTGCTAATTCATTTATTCAGATGCTACCGTGTTTGTGTTTTATTTCTGGAGCTAACCATAATATTTTAGCGAATTAACGGTTTCAAATTCTTTTTAATTACGATTATAACAACGCGTTTGTTTGTAGTTGTTGTATATCGATTTGTAGCATTGAATCAAATTAACTAATCGTGGGAGGTGTCGTCGCCAGACAATTGCTTAAATTGCGTTAATTAATTTTTATTGCTTAATATAAATAACATACGAAAGTAAACTTTATATTGTTATTTATTAGTACCCAGTTCTTGAATAATAACAATTATTATTATTATATCTCTACGCATAATCACTGACGGGGTAGCCAGGAAGAATATTCTTACGAACCTCTTTCGCTGCCTTCAAAATTATCATCATACACGTTTAGGTATCCGAGTTACCTTCACCCTCCCTTCCACGAGAAAATTGCTCACATGGTATCCGAAAGTGTATCTCAGCCTACCTCGACCCCTTTTACTGTTAAGTATCTCGCTGTATATTTATTTATCAACGGTTACTCAACGTGCAAGCCTAAACCAGCGAAGCAATTAATTGATTTAAGTCATTTGACATAATGGCATGGATATAACATCAGATCATTTGACATGGATATAACATCAGAACATAGCCTTCGCCTACAAAATCCTTCTAAAAATAGTCTTCTATTGAACTTGGTTTAGTTGACAAAAGAAACATATCTCTTTATACAAACGAATACGAAGCACCTGCAGTACAAATTTATTAATTTAATGATAGATTTTGTTTGACCTTCGATGTTTTTGATTCCTTAATACAAGTTCTTATAGTTGTTCTATAAGTTGTATGTGATGTTGCCCTTATCTATGTATTTATTTATAATAAAGTAAATTTTTAAGAGACTCTTAGATAAAAAGATTGACATAATAGTAAAACCTAAAAGTTTGTGAAGAAACATCATAAATTTCACACTTGAAAGAGATTATTCTTCTTGTCACTCTCATAACTGACTTGACATTGGCAGAATTCTGAAAAGAGGGCCTCTTTATAAGAATTATAAGAATTCTGCCAATAAAAGCCTAATAAGCCTAAGAAAAAAGATATTGTTATTTAAAAATACCACCTTTCGTAAAAAGGTTCCTGTGACTTAAAAAAAGGAAAGAAACACTTTAGGTGACGTTTTTTTTATATTTTTTATCATATTTCACAATTACAAGCTTTTATGAAGGTAGCAAAGAATAGTACGGAGTTTAGAAAGATCTCTTGAAGAATAAATATTCTCTATTGAGTCATACTAATAGTCACTATTAATATGACGCAATAAAGAATCAGTGTAAAATGATAAATAAATAAAAATAAAATATAAAATATCTTCATGCAATTCCCAATACAGGGGTAGACAGAGATCTAGCCTAGACAATTAAGTCCCTTCGACTTACCTTCCACCGAAGATATTTCGGGACAACGTGACAGGTGGTGAACCCGTCGCCGTCTTCATGTCCAAGCCAACGATATAATTCGTACATAAGTTTTTGAAAAACCCATTGGTACGAGCCTACCACCTGGGGATCGAACTCGAATCTCTCGACACGAAATTCCGACCACCCAACCACTCGGTTATCGTGACTTCCATGATAATTCCAGTGTATAATGATGGAACCCAAAATATTTTCTAAAAGTTAAGACGAAAAACAGCCGCGGTAACTCCTCAGCGGCTTACCGCGGCTACTTTTTGTTAGTATTTGAATATGCATTATTGTTTATATCGCGTTACTGTATTCTATTAAGAATGCTATGACTTATGATAGATAAATATTCGAAAGTAATATGAAACGGTCGCAATTCGTGAGTTTTCAGTAACCGAAAGGCAAAAATTATTTCGTACCACTTTTTGTGTTCTAAAATATCAGTTTGTAAATTTAAGAAATACCTACGTTTAATTAATTTCTATGCTTGATCATAGCCAAGATCGGACAAAACTTCAGACATTTCCCCGTAGTAGTGTAATTTACAATTAAACGTTCAGAATGGATAATAAAGTATCGTGTCTGGCGTAGCTATTAATACTCTTCTGTCTCATTGTTGTAAAGGGAACTCACTAAAGGAGCACCCGGCAATTGCCTCCTCACGCTTTCCTCGAATTCGGATGACTGGCCTTAATATCTACGTTTTTACATAGAAAAAGGAAACAATTTGAGAAACCTTTGTTATAAAATATATATTATCATATTTTAACATGATTAAAAAACATATTATGTATAATATGTATACAAATTTTGGGGTTTTTGAAAGTTTTTATCATACAAATGATCTAACAATATTTCTTTTTTAAATCTGTTTAATGTTCCCCTTGCAGTAGACTGAAAATAAGCTAACAGTCAAATTGATAGTCAGTGAACACCTAGTACAAAGTTTCCATATGTGTTGTCACTATTATATGACAGGTGTTCGTCCTCACTTGGGGACTAAAATAAACTAACTCCCAACCCCTGATTGAAATTAATAAATGCCAATTACAGTAAATTTATATTTATCTGTCCAAAAAACAGGTAAACAAGAGTACTTTGTAGTAAACTACACCTCTGCCCAAGTATTTACAAGCTAAAATTGAAGGATAATAGCAACTTTGAAGATTGAGAGAATTTTCCGTGTAGGTTTGTGTATGCATCTTATCACCAAAGAAGCAGGATATTTTAGTCTGGGTAGTCTGTTCAATATAATATTTTATTATTACTTAATGAATTGAAATCTTAAAAAAAAAACCTATAAAAAATTGTTTTGTTAGTTAAAATTTTTTTTAAAGGAATTTTTCAATTAACTCGTACTTCCAAGTTATCGATCATAGATATTATGAGAATATTAAAACTGATTAAAAATATCTGTTCTATTTGCGAGCAAACTTTTCCGTTTCTAAGGTAAAAAATAAACAAATAAATTATTTTATAATGATTTACTCTAAACTATTTCGTATTCGGTGAATCATATTTAGTAGGACTGGCGCCTCCAGATATCGGCTACGAACCGAGACGTATTCGTCATAAGTCGAAGAACTTAAAAATATCGACAATAATCAATAATAGTAATAGTACTTACATCAATACTTATACGAGTTGCTATATATTCATACACATAAAAATGCAAAAATACCCTGTGAAACAAAAGTCGTCAGCGATACAGTACGGTTACGATACTTTATGAAGTGAGTTCATTCTTTCTCCCAAAAGCGGGCAAAGCTCCTCATCTCCTTCTATATTGCCAATGTTGAGTGATCACTTAATAGTACGTGAGCGGAATGCTCGTTTATCTCTTATTTAAAAAAAAAAAGCAACAATAGCTGGGTAATAATCTGAATTCGAATGAGGAAAGCCGAAATTTATTCCAAGGAGAAAGGTTCGATATAATATTATTATCATTGGCGATTGATAAGGGCGGTAGTGTAAGCATATGTCACATCTTGTGAGTCTAAATGGTCTAGAAATAATGTAAAGGAAGTTAAAAAAGTATCGATGACGTAGTTAACATAAATGTTCACATAAATACACGAAATCATTAAAAGTGATATTGTTGTAGAAATATCGTCGTTTAGCAGCCCACACCATCTAATTGCACATGTTCTTTGCTCTTTTGTAGGAGACAGACTCGATTCCATCTAGTCATTCCTATCCGTATAGTCTTAGTGACCCAACTGAAGGTTGCTTTAGTCTACCCTCGTGCGCAAGAAATTGAGCATCAAAGATATTAAGAACTATAATTATTGAAATGACTACCACTGTCATCAATTGTCAATGCTGCCGCCAAATGACTAAAATTAGGAGAGATGTGAAATTTGTCAACATTTATTCTGATAAAAATACGTCGATGCAGTTATAGAAGGATGGTTTTTGTGAAGATTAAACTTATAAGAAGCATAAATTATATCGTGCCGGGAGAACCTTGGAAAAGGGATTTGGCGTATTCACATAACCAAAAGTAGTTGTAAAGATAAGATCAATCAAAGAACATTGACAAATAAAATTCGGCAACTAAACATACAATAAAAAATAAAAAATCTTTACGCAATTCCCAATACAGGGGTAGGCAGAGGTCTAGTCTAGACAATGAAGTCCCTTCGACCCACCTTCCACCGAAGATATTTTCGGGACAACGTGACAGGTGTTGAGCCCGTCGCCGTCTTTACGTCCAAGCAAACGATATAATTCGTACATAAGTTTTTGAAAAACCCATTGATACAAGCCTGCCACCTGGGGATCGATCTCGGGTCTCGGGATTCTAAATTCCAACCACCCAACCACTCGGCTATCGTGACTTTTTTTGAACGAGAAAAAAAATAAACACACCGCGGAGGTAAAATCGTGTTGTATGGATCAGAATGCTGGGCAACGAAAGTGACGGATGAAAAAAGAGTACATGCTGCAGAGATGAGAGTGTTAAGATGGATGTGTGGAGTGACTAGAAAAGATCGGATAATGATTGAGTATTTAAGGGGAAGCTTGAAAGTAGCACCAGTGACAGAGAAAGTGAAGAGTGGTAGGTTAGCATGGTTCGGGCAAGTAATGAGGAGGGATGAATGTAAAATAGGCAAATGAATATGGATGGACGAAGAGTTATGGGGATACCAAAAAACGATGGATGGATTGTGTGAAAGAAGGAATGAGGAAGAAAGGAGTGAGTACTGAGATGACAGGAAATAGAGGAGAATGGAAGAAGAAGACATGTTGTGCCGACCCCACAACGCATGGGATAAGGGCAAGAAGAAGAAGAGGAGATAGTATCGTAATAGGGTGATGACAGTACAACTTTATTCGGATTGAAAAATTAAGACTGCCATCTCGCTTAGTACAATTTCTTTCCCGATAAATACAAATCCTTGTCAGGGATATGATATCAAATGCTTGAGACAGTTTTCAGAAATCTTTTCATTACATTTGAATTTCTGAGTAACGCCTTTCATTCTTTCTTATATAAAAATGGATATGAAAATGTTTAAGATGCACAATGGATGTTTAGCTTCGTGTGGAGGGACATGTTTTATGCATATATCGTTGTTGGCTGCGAGATCAATAACTGGGCTATATCAGATTCTTAACTTAGAAGGAGAACTATACCAACTAATATATGTAGATTCGCGAGAGCAAAAACCTGCCGGTTATGATGCTTTATTATTAATTCCCGGTCTGTTTGCTCGTAGGAATTTTCGAATTGTTCTGTCAGAACCTTGATGGATAAAAAAATTACAATTCAGGTTTAAAAAATCGACTTTAATTAAATCGAATTAAGATCGAAAGCCCTACCGAAGAAAATACCACTACGTAAATCATTAGGGACATTGTTCAGTAGTACACATCGGATTTAGTTACATATTATCTATTAACACATTTAAATTTTTAAATTAAATTAAATTAAATATTTTATTTCCAACATGACATTTTTTTTCCATGACATAAATGTTGGAGTCTCCTTTTAAGCTTGACGCCTGTACCAGGAAACTCCGCCCTTGCATAACTACATAATATGACAAAACCCTTTTAGAAAATAGTACTCGTAGTTACAATTTTATTAGAAATATATATTAACAAAAGCATGCATCTGTGTGGTGTGTGTGTGTGTGTGTGTGTGTGTGTGTGTGTGTGTGTGTGTGTGTGTGTGTGTGTGTGTGTGTGTTTGTGTGCGCTCGTGTGATACATATGGATGCTATTTATTTAATAATCTCTCAGTTTCTTCATAATTTATCTTCTTTAGCCATTCACTTACCGAAATTTTACAATTGTGATACGTCATTGAGAATATATTTATTTCTCTATTTATAGCATTATATAAATAGGCTGATCTTATTGAATATTGAATACTTGCAAAAACAGTTTTTGATTTGGGTACTAGCGCAACGACATATCGTCTTCTACTTCTTTTGCAATCATAGTCCGGTTTTACTAGAATGCTCTTATGTTTTCTTAATATTGTATGAAGAATATATAATTTTCTGATTGATAATAATTGACATGTTTTATAGAGACTATCAGTACAGCACCTTTGTGTCTTGAAATACATAACTTTTAGTAATGCCCTTTGAGCCCTTTCTACTACAAGGAATCGTGTTTTGACACATACACATGTAGTGCACTTACAGAAATCTTTAACAGTTACAGAAGCATTTATATGAAAAGTCTGCGCTGTTTACTCTGTTACCATCAATTTAGTGATTATGTACTCTTTGATAAATATATTGTAATACCAGAGTTGTGAAAGTTCCTGATTTATCGGGAATAAAATTTATATATTTTTTGTGAAGCTCCACAGATATAAATACCGCTAAAAATCTTAGTTTAAACGTAATATATGAAAAAATAATCGTATAAGAGATTCTTTTTTTATATCTATAGAGCTATATTCCTCTTCTGTAAGCCGATGCTGATTACACAAAAGTATTGCAAACTTCTTTTAACGATATTCACTAATTTGAATAAATCTTATAGGCTTTGCTTCTGATGGTGCAAGTGTTATGATGGGATGTAATCATTCAGTGATAACTATTAAACGCCGACATAGAAATTTGTATCATAGTGAAATCATTATGAAATCAAATGTATTATTATGTCAATCCTATAATTTATGTGCATCATACGCTTGTGAAAAAATAACTTAACATGTCAAGCTGTTTTTCCGCAAGCATATGAGAGAATTTAATAAGAGAAGCATACAATAACTTTACTTAAAGTTCCAAAAAATGGGCACGTTAAAAAGAATTTTAATTTTTTTGCAATTTAAAGGCATCTAAACTGTTATATCCCCTGTGTAGAAGAATTAAAAGTAGAAGAATTTTGGAGAAGCGTGAGCAACATGAAATGTGGTAATGGATCACGCATGTTTAAGGACGTTCTTCCTTTTGTTTTCAATGTTTTGAGTTTTTAAATGTGGAACAAATATTTCCATTACTAAATTTGATAAAAATTAAGCAACGGTATAAACTGTCAACCGAGCAATGAGTCTTTTACACACAAAATGATGTACAGGAAAAAATTAACAAAGTTGCTACAATTTTTATATTGTCTATATTAAAATTTAGTTAGTTCACAAACATAGAGGTGGTAAAAGGAAAATGGTAAACTATGTACAACGTTGAATAAATGAACGCATTATATAAAAATTATACTTTAGTTTCATTCCGAAAGTTAACTAATTTTTATCGCCATATATCTCCACTTTAGCGTAGTAGTTAAATTATCTTTGAAAAGTAATTTTGTTGACTCTGTGAGTCTTCTCAACTACGGGGATGACGATTCTTTTTGATAAAGACCGATATTTGAATCGGTTCAAATAACAACCAGGTGAATCGATCTCTTAAAAAGCAAGGCCAAAAAAGCCGATGTCTCAAACATCGATTCATTAATTTAAATGTAAACATAAAATCCATTACTATGGAAAGTAAGAAAGTTAACATAATATTGAAAAACAGGATTATATAAAAAAAATTAAATATCTTCAAGCAATTCCAAATGCAGGGGTAGACAGAGATCTAGGCTAAACAATTAAGTCCCTTCGACCCACCTTCCACCGAAGATATTTTCGGGACAACGTGACAGGTGGTGAGCCCGTCGCTGCCTTTATGTCCAAGCCAACGATGTAAATTAACCCCGTTTTTCTTTAGAGGCGAAGTAAACTGAGCACTCAGAGACATCATTAGAGTTTTTTTAATAGTAAAGCAAGTAAATCACTGTAATTTTTTACATTTATTAGAATTTCATCATGGAGAATAATGTAGCTGCATGAGCGAGAGCGGCTCCTGGTTGTTTTCAACTGGTCGTCATGAAATCACAATATAACAACATGTAAGAGTAGCTCACATTTGAATTTGCGCTCCTCTCCTCTATATATTCAAAACATGCATACATATTCGTGTAAAATCTAAAAAATCAATACTTTCACGAAAAATTATTCATATCGATAAAAATCGATTATTTCTTAGACCAAAAAATCGATTCTTCCATTAACCGATCTCAGATCGCTATCCCAACTTTACTGACAGGATAAAGTGTTTTTCTAGTTTGTTTATGTACCCTGACATTTTAAACATTTTTTAAATTTGAGTAACCGATAGTTTTTAATGTGATAGAACCATTTTTTTAAAGTAATTGCATCAAGGTATAGCAGACTCTGGTAATAAAATTTTATACAAATATATTTAATGTGGTAAAACTCAAATTATTGTTTTCAGAATTTTGGCGGGAAGTCGTCTCTAGACAAAATGGATAAACAGAAACCCTATAAAGGCCCGCCTCCGAAAAAGTTTAAGTCGCAAGATGACGATGAAGATAACGAAATACCGTACAGTTTTGATGATACTCTTGCAGGAATGGAGACAGATTTTGAATCGCCCGAAATTATCGGTGAAGGTCCAGAAAATCAATCCACTAACATAAAATGGTCTAGACCTAGTCCTCCTATTTTGAATCCAATTACTGACACTCTAGTTTTTCAACAGTTGGACATTGACCATTATAATGGGCAACCAATGCCCGGTATGCCTGGATCTCAGTTAGCTCCTGTTCCCATTATGAGAATGTATGGTGTTACAATGGATGGAAATTCAGTTTGTTGTCATGTTCATGGTTTTACACCATATTTCTATGTAACAGTTCCATCAAACTTCACTGACAGTATGTGCATCAACATGAAATCTTGCCTAAACAAAGTAATTTTAGAGGACTTGCGTTCTAATAAGGATAATATACAAGAAACTGTTTTAGAGGTGCGTCTAGTAAAAGCTCGTTCTATTATGTATTATAAAGGTGATAATGAACTAATATTTGCTAGAGTGTCTATAGCTTTACCTAAATTAATTGCTGCCGCCAAACGACTCATTGAAAAACAACCTACTTCATTTGGTTTAATAGACCCATCATTTTATGAAACTAATATAGATTTTGATATTAGATTTATGGTAGATACTCAGGTCGTGGGATGTAGCTGGATTGAAATACCAGTTAGAAAATGGTCATTGAGGACAAAAGATACTCAGGTAAAGCCTGAGACAAGATGTCAAATTGAGATTGATATTGCTTGGAATGCTTTTATTGCCCACCAACCAGAAGGTGAATGGTCCAAAGTTGCACCAATAAGGATATTAAGTTTTGATATTGAATGTGCTGGTAGGAAGGGTATTTTCCCTGAACCAAAACATGATCCTGTGATCCAAATTGCTTCCATGGTAATCAGACAAGGTGAAACAGAACCTTATCTTAGAAATGTTTTTACATTAAATACTTGTGCACCTATTGTTGGTTCTCAAGTATTAAGTTTTCAGACAGAGACAGAAATGCTTGCTAAATGGTCAGACTTTTTCCGTGAATTAGATCCTGATATAATAACAGGTTACAATATTAATAACTTTGATTGGCCTTATTTAATTAACCGTGCAAAGCATTTAAAAGTTGACAGGTTTGATTTTCTGGGTCGTATAAGAAATATAAGGTCAGTTATTAAGGATTCAATCTTGCAATCAAAACAAATGGGTCGTAGAGAAAATAAAAGTATTAACTTTGAAGGAAGAGTTCCATTTGACCTATTACTTGTGCTTGTAAGGGATTATAAACTAAGATCTTATACTTTAAATGCTGTAAGTTATCATTTCCTTCAAGAACAGAAAGAAGATGTACACCATAGTATTATAACGGATTTACAAAATGACAATGAACAAACTAGAAGAAGATTAGCTATGTATTGTCTTAAAGATGCATACCTACCACTAAAACTTTTGAATAAACTAATGTGTATTGTTAATTATATGGAAATGGCAAGGGTCACAGGAGTTCCTTTATTGTGTCTTTTAACAAGAGGTCAGCAAATTAAAGTAGTAAGTCAACTGTTACGCAAAGCTAAAGAAGCAGGGTATTTAATGCCAGCATACCATGGACAGGGCTCAGATGATCAATTTGAAGGAGCAACAGTTATTGAACCAAAAAAGGGATACTATGCAGATCCTATATCAACACTAGATTTTGCTTCTTTGTACCCAAGCATCATGATGGCTCACAATTTATGCTATACAACATTAGTACCCCAAACATGCTTAAAGACCTAAATTTAAATTCTGATGATATAACTATAACCCCTGCAAAAAATGTTTTTGTAAAAGCAAATATTAGGAAAGGCTTACTGCCTGAAATTCTAGAGTCACTTCTTGATGCTAGAAAAAAAGCCAAAGCAGACTTAAAAGAAGAAAAGGATCCTTTTAAAAGATCTGTTTTGGATGGCAGGCAATTGGCATTAAAAATAAGTGCCAATTCAGTATATGGATTTACAGGTGCACAAGTTGGTAAATTGCCTTGTTTGGAAATATCAGGCAGTGTTACTGCATATGGCAGAACAATGATTGAATTCACTAAATCTGAGGTTGAAAAAAAATACACCAAGTCAAATGGCTATAAAGAAGATGCTGTTGTAATCTATGGAGATACAGATTCTGTTATGGTAAAGTTTGGAGTTAAGACATTAGCAGAAAGTATGGAACTAGGCAGAGAAGCAGCAGAATTTGTTACTGCAAAATTTGTGAAGCCTATAAAGTTAGAATTTGAAAAAGTTTACTATCCTTATTTGCTTATTAATAAAAAGAGATATGCAGGACTTTATTTTACAAGACCAGATAAATATGATAAAATGGATTGCAAAGGAATTGAGACTGTCCGTCGGGACAACTGTCCTCTTGTTTCGAACATGATGAGTACTTGCCTGCAAAAATTACTAATAGACAGAGATCCTGAAGGTGCAGTTAATTATGCAAAGCAAATAATATCTGATCTGCTATGTAACCGTATTGATATTTCTCAACTAGTCATAACAAAAGAATTAACTAAAAATGACTATGCTGCCAAACAAGCTCATGTTGAGTTGGCAGCTAAAATGAGGAAACGAGATGCAGGCACAGCACCAAAACTTGGTGACAGAGTTCCTTATGTTTTATGCTGTGCTGCTAAAAATACTCCAGCTTATATGAAAGCAGAAGATCCAATATATGTATTAGAAAATAGTATACCCATTGATTTTAACTATTATTTAGAAAACCAATTGTCAAAACCCCTTTTGAGAATATTTGAACCTATTTTAGGAGATAAAGCAGAATCACTTTTATTAAAAGGAGAACATACCATGACAAAGGCCATGGTCACATCAAAGGTTGGTGCGTTAGCTGCTTTTACTAAAAAGAAAGAAAAATGTATAGGTTGCAAGACTATTATGCCCAATGACACCAAAAAAGCGCTGTGTAATCACTGTCTGAGCAAAGAAGGCCAGCTATACATTACTGAAATTTTTAAGTTGAGACAGCTACAAGAGAAGTTTTCTAGACTTTGGACTGAATGTCAAAGATGTCAAGGCAGTTTACATGAGGAAGTTCTGTGCACAAATAGAGATTGCACAATTTTTTATATGAGGAAGAAAGTAGGAATGGAGTTAGATGTTCAAGAAAAGACGGTTTTAAGATTTGGTGAGCCAGTTTGGTAGAAGAATCATGTCAATTTTACAAAATTAACAATTACAAATTTTATAAAACATAATAGCATTTCTTTTAGCAATAATATTTGAATAATTTCACATATCATCTAGTCCCAAAGAATGTTTGTTCCATATATTTGCAATTGGATGGTAATACGCATTATATATGTGTATAAATAGTCATATATATATTAACCATGAATTGAATTCAAACATTCATATTCATCACGCAAATGTTTACCCTGGAGAGATTACCCCTCGCAACCATTAGCTTTGAGAGCAAAATCACTACCAACTTGCCATTAGGATTAGATTAATTAAGAATTAGACGATATTATGCATCCCAGCATGACTTTTTATTATTAAGATTATTAGAAATTCAAGAAATCTAGCATGGACTGAAATGGATTCAAACTCGCGACTTCTGGCTTACTTTAGGAACGCTCTTACCTCCGAATCAACGTGTCCCACAAGCACGAGTTAAAATTTTCTCTTCTTTTTTATGCCAACTAGAAGCGTTGGTTCAACTTAATGTCCATAAATTTACAGTTACGTAAATATCAATAGGAGAGCGCCATCTACACCTTTATGATACAATTTTTTTTATTTTTAAAGTATGTCATGTTGACCATTTTGTTTTATAAAATATCAACTGACAGACGGACTCGAACCTGCGACCGCGACTATTAACTTGAATCTACTACACCGTGGAAATGCTATTGCCTCCGAGCCACTTGCAGTAAATCTTTATTTGCTAACGCCAATTGGGAACGAATTGACAACGTTTTAAAATCTTTCAAAAATTATAAAAAAAAATAAAACTTCAAAAAAACTGACGGGTAGGTTCGAATCTGCCCGTGTCAGTAGATTTTTTTATGATTTATTATTATTTTTTATAGAAAATTTCATTTCATGATATAACTGAGTCTGCAATCTGCTTAGCTTTGCTCATATAATGTAGGTAACTTCTATTTCAGGTTTGTTGATGTACAGTACTGTTAATATATACCTTACTGCTTCTATAAGATAATTTATTACAATGGTATAAAAATAAAATATCTTCACGCAATTCCCAATACAGGGGTAGACAGAGGTCAAGTCTAGACAATTAAGTCCCTTTGACCCACCTTCCACCGAAGATATTTTCGGGACAACGTGACAGGTGGTGAGCCCGTCGCCGCCTTTATGTCCAAGTCAACGATGAAATTCGTACATAAGTTTTTGAAAAACTCATTGGTACTGCCACCGATCGAACTCGGGTCTCTCGACTCGAAATTCCGACCACCCAACAACTCGGCTATCGTGACTTGACTTTACAATGGTGAACTTACAAATCCGTGTCAGCCTTGTATTATTATTCTTCTTTATTTTGTCAGTTGACAAACCCAAGTTGAAATTCAAGATTTTTATAATCTACAATTTTGGGACTGTACAAACAAACCCATCTCTTCGAGATGATAATAAGACAGCTCCTACAACTTCTTGTCATTTTGTTCTATTGGAAGTGCAGAGCTTTACATAATCCGAATTTCGGACTCTTCCGCAAAACAAGGGATGCCGTTTCTATAGGTTCATTATATAGAGTTCTCGATAATATTTATATTAATTTAGTCAGATAACTAATAACATTACTAGAAAAAGAAAGTTGCAGCTACTGATACAACTTTATAATCCATGAAATTACTTGTATAAAACATGACGAAACTGTCAAATTAACTGTTTGTGATAATATTGTCTTTGGGAAAAAGTTTCCAATAGGCAGCAAATATCTTTCCGCATATTCCCCAATAATGGGGTAGAAAAAGAGATCTAGACAGTTAAGTCCTTCGCCACCTATTTTCCTCCGAAGCCTTTTTAGGATCATATGACAGGTACAAAACCATCACCATCGGCTTAAAGCCAGATAGAATAAATAAAAACATAATTTTTGTCATTAATATATTTTCGGAATGATTCCTCATGACGATCTATAATTCATCACATTAATTTGTAAAGAAATTCTATACCTAATTTAAGCCAAATATTAGTCTAATATTTACAAACATTATCAATATTAAACAACAGAAATATAACTTTATTAAATACTAGCAGTTGTAACTAGGTTATATTTGTTTCTATTAAAATGTAGGTATAAATAATAATAATGAACTGCACAGCTAATACAGCTATATTTTGTGTAGTTACGACTCCACAACGCCTTTTTCGAGTACGCCTCGTAGCTGCGCGCAAACAGCGCAGGAAAGCACAAAAACCACGCGCGCAGATCACGAGCGACGCTTTCGCCAGGTTTGGACGCACCCTAAGGTGCAAAGTGTCTGATAACAGTGGTAGAGCCACGCATCAGCTTTTGTTTTTGCATGAATGGGCTGGCTCGACCGGGGAAGTACCACAACCTCACAAAATACCGGCGTGAAGTAGAAGTCTAACAAACTTCTGCGTTTCGTCTGGTGAGTGCAGGTAACCGGAGGCCCACACACTGTGGTTTTGAAAATATAAAATAAAGTATAATACAGACATTAAATTCTTGAAACGGACCATGCCAGAATTTAAATATACAAAAACAAATATGATATATATACAAATGCTATAAATTTGATTTTAATTCTATGTTGCAATTAAGTAATTTGACAATACAAAATGAACAAAAAATTTAAACTTGAAGTAACATTATTTGTTATATTTTAAGTCGTTTACTTTATCTGTTCTCTTGGGATAATGATCTATTTAAATTTGATTTGACACTCTTATTTCCAGCTTGTAATTTGTTACAATTATTTGTTTTGCTTAGGTTTGGTATGGGAATTTCATATTGTGTTACATTTCCTCCAGTGCTATTGCTAAGTTTCATTATATCTTCTAATGTTCTTATAAAAGTATCACATGTTGCAGTTAAAAGACTTGATGCATCTTCTATTTTCTGAAATATAAATTGCAATAGAATAGATACGTAACCACCTTTTCGATTATTTTTCGTTTCAAAATCAACTAGATTTTCAAACTAAAAATAATCGAAAAGGTAAACGTATCTATTCTTGAATTTTCTTTTTTGATTCTACCATATGTTAACATCCTATTTTGGATGAAAAGTATTATTCATTATACTCATTTTAAGGATTCCATGTCACAAGTCCCATTAAAAACAAAGTAATAGAAAACCACATTTCATCACGAGTCACGATAGCCGAGTGGTTGGGTGGTTGGAATTTTGAGTCGAGAGACCCGAGTTCGTTCCCCAGGTGGCAGGCTCGTACCAATGGGTTTTTCAAAAACCTATGTGCGAATTCTATCATTAGCTTGGACATAAAGACGGCGACAGGCTCACCATCTGTCACGTTGTCCCGAAAATATCTTCGGTGGAAGGTGGGTCGAAGGGACTTAATTGTCTAGACTCGACCTCTGTCTACCCCTGTATTGGGAATTGCGTGAAGATATTTTTTTTCACATTTCATTAAATTGGAAAAAAAAATTGAAATTGGCTCCACTGGTTCAGCACTGATTTCGCAGATTACGAAGTGAAGTAGAAGAATTCAACCTTATCCCAAATAGTCTTCGGTGGAAAGTGGGTTGGAAGAACTTCTGTCTAGATCTCTGTCTACCCCTGTATTGGGTAAGGCATGGAGATATTTTATTTTTATTTTTTATTCAACTGAATGGTACATACTATGTTATACATGTAGATGAAAAAAACAGTTATTAAAAATTTCTTCATGCCGCTCCCAATACAGCTCTACACTATTAGGTCTTTTTGACTACCACTGATACATTCATAAATACATATATATATATATATATATATATATATATATATATATATATATATATATATATATATATATATATATATATATATATATATATACGTACATACATACATAGGAAAACGTCACATACATTGCTCTGATCCCAAGGATGATTTGAGTAGGTAGATTTTTCTTTTGAATTTTATTCATAAAAAAATATCTTCCCAATAAAAACAGAAGTAGTCAGAGATGTAGACAATTAAGTCCTTTCGACCTACCTACCTTCCACCGAAAACCATTTTTGTGACAACGTGACAGGTGGTGAGCCCGTTGCCATTTTTATGGCTAAGCCAACAATATAAATAACTTTTATAGATTAAAAGCCCATTACTACGAGCCCTAGCGATCGAAGTCGGGTCTCTTGACGCGAACTCCGATCACCCAACCACTCGGCTATCGTGAGTTTAATATCATGGTTTTTAAAATTACTTATTTAAATCATTACCTGATGTCACAATAGTTATAGGTATTTAATATTTAAGCAATAAACAAAACAAAAACACATTTTCACAATCGGTCATCTATCGGTTGCCATAACAATATTCAAGGCTGTTTCCCATAGTCGCCTCTTACGAAATCCACGGGAAGAATGACATCGGGTTTTTCAAAGCTTTCTTTTCCCTGGACATCCAAAAGTCGAGTGGTACCGATAGAATCCCACCTATTATGTTGAGGATGTGTGCTCCAGAGTTGGCAACGGTTCTAACGCGTCTTTTCCGGTACTCCTACTATCTAGACGTCGTCCCAAAGGCATGGAAGACAGTTTTGGCGCACCCGATCCCTATGAAAGGCGACCGCTCAGATCCGTGCAACTACAGACCGATCGACATCACCTCCTTGTTCTCCAAAATAATGGAATCCATTATAAACTGCTAGCTCTTGAGGTACTTAGAGGGGCATCATTTGATTAGTGACCGCCAGTCCGGCTTCCGTCGGAGTCGCTCAGCTGGTGATCTTCTTGTGTACCTCACTCACCGATGGGCAAAGGCAGTAGAGAGAAAGGCGGAGGCTCTGGCAGTTACTTTGGACATAGCGAAAGCCTTCGATCGGGTATGGCACAAAGCGCTTCTCTCAAAGCTTCCGTCATATGGGCATCCCGAGAAATTTTGCAATTGGGTCACTAGTTTTCTCACAGACCGGAGCATCAAGGTTGTAGATGATGGTGCATGATTGGACTCCAAGTCTGTAAACGCTGGCTCCCACAAGGCTGTGTGCTATCGCCAACCCTGTTACTTCTGCATATCAATGTTTTGTTACAAATTAGTAACATTGAAGGCTATGCAGACGATACCACTAGTGATGCCTTATACACCAGCCGTGCCAATATGGCTTTTTAATTTATGGCGAGGAGTTGTTCGGATTAATCTCAGCCGCGGAATTTCACCATCCTACCTTACGGCATAGTCAAAAATTCCATCAACACCATTTGGATGCTTGGCATTCCAACACAGTGCGTTTTTCGCGGAATTTTCTGCCATGCACTTGCACTTTATGGAATGTGCTGTCGTCAGCGGTTTTGCTGGACTAATGCGACTTAGGTACCTGCAAGTAAAGAGCCTATTCCTTTCTCATAGGCCGGCAACGCATCTGCTATTCCTCCGGTATTGCAGGTGTTCATGGGTGGTGGTTATCACTTGTAATGTGAGCCACCTGCTCATTTGCCTCTCTATTACGGTCCACACATGGTGCCATTACCACACAATTATGTTAACAATTAATAAATAAAAGTAATTAAAGGTATTGGCGACGGGCTCACCACCTGTCACGTTGTCCCGAAAATACCTTTGGTGGAAGGTGGGACTTAATTGTCTAGACAAGACCTCTGTCTACCCTGTAAATTATTAAAAAAGTTTTTCAGTTTTTGTCCATGTGGTAATGGCATACGAATATTACCACTCCCTTTCTTCCCGAGGATGTCGTAAGAGGTGACTAAGAGACACAGCCTTGAATATTGTTATGCTATCCAATAGATAGCGGGATAATCATCTCTAAAAGTAATCAGATTGAAGATGTGCAGCAGCATCAGAGGTGCGAGTGATCTGGTACTGCGATTGTCAATCCGCTTGCCAAGCATGGCGATTATGGCAAATCCTCCCTGTGGGAGAGGCCTATGCCCTGCAGTGGACTTTAACAGGCCGATATGTATGTGTGTATTTCAGTACTAGTATAAAAATTTTTAACATACAAAATGATATACCTGAATTTCTGGACTATCAGCAGATGCTGCACTTTTTATTGCATGAACTTGTTGCATCATCAGATCACAATAAAGTCGTAACTCTGACTTTTTATGGCCTAAAGAATTATCAAATCCAGCAGCTGAAATAATAAATATACAGGTAAAAAAAATAGAATGATGAAAAATTAAACAGATACAGAATTTTTCTAACCTTATATAAATTTAAAATATTTATAAAAGAATCAAAATAAATAAATAAATAAGTAAATTATTTTTGTAATCAGATGATTTACCCATAATATCTATTTTGGAATCCACACATGCTTTAGCACTGCCAAGAGCAACAAGCCATTTTTGTCTATCTTGAGGTGATGGTGCTCTTAAATACATATGTTGCTGACCAGGAATTACCAAATCCAAACGAGTGTTGTCGATATTATTTACTGAAAATAAAAATAAAGTAAGGGCTATAGGTATGTGAATATGTACTCCAGTAAGATCGAGAATATATAAAATGTTACCATTTATTTGACAAACTGATACTTTCACTGATCCTTTACATCCTTGAATTACTTCTTCTTGTGATTTATAGTATGATAAAATGCCGTTCTCCAAGACAAACCATCTCGTTTGCCAACCTAAGAGATTTGGTATGGTAAAACAGCAATAATATAAAAAAATAACTTTATTAATAATAGAACAAACTAAAATACGCATACCATTCCAATAATTTGTCCATTTCCATAAAACACCTTCCATACTACGGTTAAAACACCAAAACACAGCCTATTTGTTTATAACTGCAATGACAACACAGCAAACAATACGTCATTTGTCATTGTCACATTTTTTATGGAAGTAGTAAATAGTACTAATCAAAGAATATATAATCGCTACGTTAAAACAAAAAGTTACGTTATTACCGTGAATAAACTATAGATGACAGCAATAACGCCGTAAGTAGCGGGCCCCAACCCCATGTGAAAGAATTGTGAACAAGGGCGATAACAGTGATGTAGATATTGAACCCATTTAGAACAATTTCTAAAATGATTTTAGATTTTTCTGTACTATCACGTAAAGAGTTAACTCAAATTTTTTAAAAAATAGATAAAAGAGCAAAGCAATTAAAGAAAAAAATTTTGGACAAACATTTAAAGTTCTATACATATCTCTACCTATTTAAAACAAAAAGATTATTAGAAGCAAAAACGTGTACAATTAAAAAATGAATAGGATGCATGCAAATGCATGCAAATGCATGCAATCTTCTAAGGATTAAATTTAACGCTGTTTTTAACGCTTCTAAAACATTCTCTTTGAACAGTTTAATGAATGGGCAACAATAGGAATTCACCGAAGTAGACGAAGGTTGTATGAATTTTACAGTGAAAGGTCGTAACAATCATTGCGAAAACTTTAAGAAATATGTAAAATGTATTCGAAATTATTTAAAAAAGGCTTACAGCCAAGTCACTTCATTCATGTAATGAAATTAAAAATTCTTCTAATAAAGTAAAAATGACTTGTGATATTATTAACAGTAAAACGGGAAAGAAATCGCGTCGTTTTTTTTTTTATAGCAAAGGGAGGCAAACGAGCACGTGGCTCACGTGATGGTAAGTGATTACCACCGCCCATGAACATCCGCGATACCAGAGGCATAGCAGATGCGTTGCCGCCCTTAGAGTGCCCCAGAATTGGGGGAAGGGGTGTGTGGGCCTCCGGTTACCTGCACTCACCAGACGAAACGCAGAAGTTTGTTAGACTTCTACTTCATTATCAACTAAATGTTAACAATAAACTCATAATGACTGATTAGGAAGTAGTTTAAAAGTTTGACAACTTCTTTAGTGAGGTTACTATAATGACGACATCGGATCTGAACTCTTCTTCTGCCGCTGCCGAGACATTCCTAGAGGAAACTGTAAATGCTTGTACCAAAAATATTTAAATTTAAAACAATTTTTTCTAGAGCAATTGGAAAATGTTCAAAACTGAATTTAGCAAAACGGCAGATTTATGGAGGGTTTTCGTTGCAGTGATTGCTTCGATAACATATTTAACTGCACCTCGTTTGGCCATTAATTTCAATAATAGTATAAAATCTGGTGTTTTTCCGGATTTTAAGAAACAAAAGTCATACCTTTATTTAAACCCGGTAGTATCTCAGACCCTAGCAATTTTAGACCTATTTTCATATTACCAACACTCAGTAAAATTTTCGAAAAAATTATTCTTACTCAATTATTAAAATTCAAATTCAAATTTATTGTATTCATTTTAATGTAAGTAAATTAATGCACCGAAATCAATTTGGTTTTACCAGGGGTCACTACACAGCCTATGCTTGTCTAGAGGTGCTTAAGCAAATATTTGAGGCTTGGGAGGGTTCACAGGATGATCTGGGTATCTTTTTGATCTGTCCAAGGTCTTCGAAAGCGTCAATCATAATAAGTGTATTATAAATATCAGGGTATATATCAGGGAATTACACATCGCATCGCATTAGAAGTACCGCGCTCGACCTTATTAATTCTTATCTATGTAGAATTCAAAAAGTTGTAATCCATGGTACATCTTCTTCTAGGTCGACGACATCAATGGGAATTCTTTATATTTTCTTTTTTATATTTGATTATTTTTATTATTATATTCTTTTTATGATTTAGCTTAATGATTTACCGTAATTTGTAGGGAAAATATATGATATAATATTGTTCGCCTATGATACTTCTTGAACTTTTAAAATCAAACGACATTTTTAAAAATTTGACTAGGTGAATAATACTGTCTGGTATAGTTCTAATGGTATTTAAAACCAAATTATTTGCTTTTTAATGACATTAAAACTGAATGTATAACATTTTCAATATCAAATGTTAAACACCTTGGTGGAACCAATGTACTTGGAAATGGGAGAGAGTCCATGTGGATACGACTGGTTTTATTGCTTCAATGGGGCCCTTTTATACCTAAAAAGACAGCATATGCATTAAGTAAAAGTAGAGTAGAGTAGAGTCAGCTCATTGGCAGACGGTCAATTAACTGCATTTTTTATTTTAGAATTTTACAAAATATTTCTGTTTATATATGCTTGTTTTATATTTTCTTTTTATATTTGATTATTTTTATTATTATATTCTTTTTATGATTTAGCTTAATGATTTACCGTAATTTGTAGGAAAATATATGATATAATATTGTTCGCCTATGATACTTCTTGAACTTTTAAAATCAAACGACATTTTTAAAAATTTGACTAGGTGAATAATACTGTCTGGTATAGTTCTAATGGTATTTAAAACCAATTATTTGCTTTTAATGACATTAAACTGAATGTATAACATTTTCAATATCAAATGTTAAACACCTTGGTGGAACCAATGTACTTGGAAATGGGAGAGAGTCCATGTGGATACGACTGGTTTTATTGCTTCAATGGGGCCCTTTTATACCTAAAAAGACAGCATATGCATTAAGTAAAAGTAGAGTAGAGTCAGCTCATTGGCAGACGGTCAATTAACTGCATTTTTATTTTAGAATTTTACAAAATATTTCTGTTTATATATGCTTGTTTTATATTTTAGTAGCATTTAATATAAGAACATTTTGATGCAACAATGTGCCTCAACACATACTTAATGAAAATATTTTCTACATTTTATAAGTCATTTATCGTAAGAGGTACTGGTATTACAGTGGGTACGTGTATTTAATAAGATTTTGTTATTGATTCGAAAGATTTTTGCAAATTGTACACTAAATGGCGGTAACACTCGTGGCGTTACATCTTCCTAGTATATCAATTTATCTGTGCATCTATGGCTCTATCTGTCAATTTATTTTCATTCGTGCAACGGAAATGTATTACTACCAACCACACCTGTATTTTGTTGTTTACTTCAAGAGCTTGTTGAGTTATATCTAAATATTTTTCTAGTTATACTGAAAGATGACTAAAAACCAATTATTTTTTCTTACACTAATATCATTGTGTATGATAATTAATAAAGGTTTACTGCTTTTATATTTTCTTTTTTGATTATTCCTATTATGATATTATCCTATTGTGACAGTTACAAATTCAATTTTCTAAAATAATTCAATTCCTTTCTTCCAGTTATTGGTCTTGAGTGTTACGTATGTGAAAATCAAGAAGATAATAATGAAAAATGTGTAAAAACTATCAAGACTTGTGAGTACGATCAAGACGTATGTTTGACTGAAATAAAATGGGGTAGTACACCATATTGGTCTCAAGGCGCAAAGAAACAGTATTATGTATCAAAACGCTGTTCAAACAGGACTGACTGCGCAACAACAAGAGAACACTACATGTCGCTTTGCACACATATCTGGTACCAAGATTGGGTGTGTTCAGATTGTTGTCAGGGTGATCGTTGCAATTATTACATTATTGTAAGTAAAATTGACTAGTTGTTTCCTATTTCGTAATTTTATGTCATGAAGAAATGTATGTCCTAGTCCCAGTTTAAAACCAATTATTTGCTTTTAATGACATTAAAACTGAATGTATAACATTTTCAATATCAAATGTTAAACACCTTGGTGGAACCAATGTACTTGGAAATGGGAGAGAGTCCATGTGGATACGACTGGTTTTATTGCTTCAATGGGGCCCTTTTATACCTAAAAAGACAGCATATGCATTAAGTAAAAGTAGAGTAGAGTAGAGTCAGCTCATTGGCAGACGGTCAATTAACTGCATTTTTTATTTTAGAATTTTACAAAATATTTCTGTTTATATATGCTTGTTTTATATTTTAGTAGCATTTAATATAAGAACATTTTGATGCAACAATGTGCCTCAACACATACTTAATGAAAATATTTTCTACATTTTATAAGTCATTTATCGTAAGAGGTACTGGTATTACAGTGGGTACGTGTATTTAATAAGATTTTGTTATTGATTCGAAAGATTTTTGCAAATTGTACACTAAATGGCGGTAACACTCGTGGCGTTACATCTTCCTAGTATGGCCGAAAGGTCTATACCAGGCCATAAACTCAAAAAAAATCTTCCTAGTATATCAATTTATCTGTGCATCTATGGCTCTATCTGTCAATTTATTTTCATTCGTGCAACGGAAATGTATTACTACCAACCACACCTGTATTTTGTTGTTTACTTCAAGAGCTTGTTGAGTTATATCTAAATATTTTTCTAGTTATACTGAAAGATGACTAAAAACCAATTATTTTTTCTTACACTAATATCATTGTGTATGATAATTAATAAAGGTTTACTGCTTTTATATTTTCTTTTTTGATTATTCCTATTATGATATTATCCTATTGTGACAGTTACAAATTCAATTTTCTAAAATAATTCAATTCCTTTCTTCCAGTTATTGGTCTTGAGTGTTACGTATGTGAAAATCAAGAAGATAATAATGAAAAATGTGTAAAAACTATCAAGACTTGTGAGTACGATCAAGACGTATGTTTGACTGAAATAAAATGGGGTAGTACACCATATTGGTCTCAAGGCGCAAAGAAACAGTATTATGTATCAAAACGCTGTTCAAACAGGACTGACTGCGCAACAACAAGAGAACACTACATGTCGCTTTGCACACATATCTGGTACCAAGATTGGGTGTGTTCAGATTGTTGTCAGGGTGATCGTTGCAATTATTACATTATTGTAAGTAAAATTGACTAGTTGTTTCCTATTTCGTAATTTTATGTCTTGAAGAAATGTATGTCCTAGTCCCAGTTTAAAACCAATTGTTAATTACTACAGAACTACTTTAGTAGCATTTAAGAGTAAAATAAGCTTAAAAAAGCATGTTCTATCGGAGTAGTTAAGGTATAAAATTACCATTTCAAAGAAAGTTATACTAAATTTCAATTACATAATTCTGGGCTTGTTACTAAAACTGTTTTCACAATAACAAACAAACTGAATTTGTTTTTTTTAATAAATAAATACATATATAGATAGGGACAACATCACATACATTGCTCCACACCCAATTAAGACGCTAAAGCACTTGTGATATGGGAATCGGCAACAATGAAGGCACCACAAACACCCAGACCCAAGAGAATGTAGAAAAACTGGTTTTTCTATATTGACTGACGAAATCCATGGGTGTTGTGTATATTTTTTTATCTTCCTGCAATTTCCTAATACTGAGTTTGGTAGAGATCTATAAGAATGAAGTCTTTTCAACCCACTTTCAACTGAGCTCATTTTGGATAACATGGCAGGTAGTGAGCTTATCAACATCTTAATTCCCAAGCCAATGGTTCAATATATTTACACATACATAGCTAAATATTCCTATAAACATCTATCGCTCAAGTGCAGTCATGTTTATCCAATATAAGTCCAATCTAAGGCATAGGCCTTCTGCAAAATGTGGCATGTCATTGATCTGCTGTGTTTTATTCTGATATTTAAATCATGTATCTTGTAATCTGCTGATTACAAAAATTCCCTACCTTCTATAACTCCCTTGGAATGAATGGTTCGAAAAGAAAGAACAATATTTCTATGCCATTGTAAGGAGTATAAAAATTTTATTTATTCCAAAAAATAAATATAAAAATAAAAGATCTTCACTTAATTCCCAATACAGGGGTAGACCGAGGTCTAGTCTAGACATTTAAGTCCCTTCGACCCACCTTCCACCGAAGATATTTTCGGGACAATGTGACAGGTGGTGAGCCCATAGCCGTTTTTTTTTGTCCAAACCAACGATATAATTTGTACATAGGTTTTTAGAAAAACCCATTGGTACGGCCACTTGAGGATAGAACTCGGGTCTCTTGACTCAAAATTCCTACCACCAAACCACTTGGCTATCGTGACTTACTTTATTTTCATATACTTAATTGTTTAAAGTAACTATTTTCAATTTCAGAATGGGAATAATAGTTTAAAACCGATTCTCAGCGTTCTTGTTGGCTGTATGATGCTGTTAAGTCTTTTGAAGCATAAGTGTGCTGTATGATGTACTATAAAAGTATTATGTCTAAACTAAACAGGAAAGTAAAGCATTTTTGTTACTTACCCTTTGTATATAAGGCACCTGTTCAGCCCAATATAAAATATGAAAGGATAACAATATATTTTTTTAACCTAAATAATTATCAGATATTATTTATATTCAGTGTTTGGTTAAATCCATTGTGCAATTGTTCTCACTTAAATCTGTCTTTAATATTTATGTATAAACTTTAAAAAAATTAAGTGATGTAAGCTATTTATACACAGTATAAATTGTTTAAATATTTTTTTTTTATCTTAATTATGTACATTAAATACCAGGATTTTTTTAATCCTAATTAACCTTATTCACACTGTCATTGCCATTTAGCGCAGCCTCTTCATTTAACTTTTTGACTGTATACATAGGTAATTACTTTGGTTTTATACCGACATATAATTGAAACTTTTTTAATCTGGTGTAATAAATAATTTTTAGTTTTTATTAATTACTTAAAACAAGATAAATAATATTTTGTATTACTTTAGGTCTTAATAAGTTTATCTAAGTATTTTTAATTGTTAAAATATAACTAATCACAAGGAATATTGCCATTTCTAATATCAGCAAGATTGATTGTATTTTTATTTATGACTCTTGTGCAAAGAAAATAGACAGCATTTTAATACAATCTTATGGAATAATATTTTAATTTTCTTTAGATTGCAAATGTTTTTTTTAAGATGACATCAATTCACATAGACTTTAAAACTTAAAATACTGTCTTAGTACAAAAAATATCCAAACCCTTAGAGTAGTGTTCGAGGTATCAAAGTATATATAAATTTATGTATACACAAGATTAGTGTAGTCAAATGCAATAGAATATGAAATATTTTAAACAACAAAAATCAACCTTTTTTATCAATCAGTTCTTTTTTTTATATATTTTAGGATATTAATGATGACTATAGGAACATATTCATCAAAGTTTGTGTATTTATAATGAGTTATAAAATATATAATGTAATTAATTAAGAAAATTTCAACCAAGTTTAGAAAAACTAAGATGTTTTACACAAAATATTATTAAAAATAATCAATTCTTTTTTGACCTTTGACAATTTTCAAAGAAATCATTAATAGATTGCAGTGATACATTAAATTTATTAATTTCTGAGCTCTATTTTATTTAGTATGTATGATTTGTTTAGTAAAGCCAATGGAAATCTACGAACCTAAAGAAAGGTAATTTTAGATTTTTGAATTTCTTTCTCTCAACTGATCCGTCCATTTTTTTATAATTTATAATTAAGTGTTTATTTTGTGTTATGACTTGTTAATGAAGTAGTGGTAGTTTCCACCTACTTAAAGAAACATAATTTTAGATTATTATTACCTTTGATTCTGTCAGCAAATCCGTCCATTTTTTATAATTTATACATTAAATGTTTATTTTATACATTGAAATAGATATAATAAATATAAATACCATTTAATTTCATGTGTTTTTTATTCTAGGATTTGTTTACCTATTGCATCCAATACGACACCTTTCATATGTTTAAAGTGAGTACTTTTTCTTGGACAAATCATTATAATTGTAAATAAAAATATTTCAGCATCAAGAGTTACAAATTAATTTTGACTGGTTAATTTGGTATAAGGAGAATATTTTTACAGTGGTAGAGCCACGCATCAGCTTTTGTTGCATGAATGGGCCGGCTCGACCGGGGAAGTACAACGACCTCACAGAATACCGGCGTGAAGTAGAAGTCTAACAAACTTCTGCGTTTCGTCTGGTGAGTGCAGGTAACCAGAGGCCCACAGACCCCTCTCCCCTAATTCTGGGGTCGGGGGGGGGGGCACTCTAAGCAGGCAATGCATCTGCTATGACTCTGGTATTGCGGGTGTTCATGGGCGGCGGTAATCACAATCACTTGAGCCACCTGCTCGTTTGCCTAAAAAAAATATATAGGGTGATTCAACTGCGAACTCAACTTGATGACCTCTAATCCAAAAAAATAAATGGGATATTTTTCTTAGTGTCTATGTTATATAAGGAGTAAATTTGACGCCTTAAGCACCACTTTCAAGACAATATTAGCCCATGGTGAACATCTTAATAATTTTGACCTTGATATTTAACTTTAAGTGAATACTTAGACCATGATTACGAATTTTAACGAATACAGTGTTGAGATTGACTATTAATACATACATACGGCTTGCAAAAGCCTATTATCGAACGTAAGCCAATTCCGTACGACGTTTTTCATTGCGCCTGATATAATTCTTTCCTCCGTGGTAGTGGCATGCACAAAGGTTTTCAAGAGTTTAATTACTGGACGGTTTAAAGTTCGTTAAAGTGCTTTATGTACTTTTTTATTACTCAGGGCTCTGAGATCTGTAATGTCCTGGTTTATATACAATTAATTATATTATTATTTATATTTTTTACTGATAAACTAATATACATAGAATCAAAGCTCGCAGATTAAAGACGGTGCTATTTTGTTAAATTTTGATCTAGTATTTTTCGAATCAATTATCTATTTATTTTATTTATTTATACTTTATTGACACCTAATAAACAATGGACGGACTTAATGCCTTATAGCATTCTCTGCCAGTCAACCCTGGGCGAAACAGAGAATAATAGGCAGGTGTATTAAATGGGTGTAATAAGCTCATTATATAATATAATATGTATATTTACTCAAATATTTATTTATTATATAAGTATATTTCTATATGTATTGTTTATGTATAAACATACATATAAATATACATATAGAAATATACTTATATATACATATACACACATACATACAAATACATACCAACACAAATAACTACTATACTAAAAATAAATAAGGTTGAGGAGATAATAAAAAATGTAAATTTGTCAGCCTGAATCATTTTTCTGAAGATACTCTCGAACCATTTTTTTTAAAGAATGTTTATTGGGAGCTTTCTTGATATCAGGAGGAAGAGCATTCCAGAGGAGCGTGGACTAAACAGTCAAAGAGGAGCTAAAGAATACATACAATACAGACAATGTATAAACGTAACGTAGTACCCGTAAACGTAGTACCCGGTCAAGGGTAGAATGAAGATTTTCAAAATTATTCCTAAGATAGGATGGAGACATTGGGTCATTTAACTACTACTACGCTTTTGACGTATAGTGAGCCATTTATGCTTAGAACGATAATAGGATATATTTACGTAGACCGAAGATAAATCATATGCATCTGTTAAGAAGGCGCTCCAATTTGTTGAGAAGGTTTTGGGATAGATCGGGATAGCACACATCTGCATAGTCAATAATGGGAAGTATAAGGGAATGAACAAGCATAAGCTTTGTTTTTAAAGATAAAATTTTTTGGAGACGATAAAGAGAAAGCAAGATGGCATTGACTTTACGACTGGTCTCCGTAACCTGAATAACCCAATTCAAGGTGATGTCCATATGCAGGCCAAGATTTTTATAGAACTACTGAAAGGTATCAACTCACCATTAAATAACACGGGAGAGAGATTCACATAATCAATCTTGGCTAGCATCTTTGGACTACCCTCGATCTATCTAAATCTGTAAACATGTAATAACATAGCCATAGTCATATCTTACGAAAATAAGGGGATTATAATCTTACGTTGACATCACACGGTAGGTCGACTGTATTCCCCAATGAATTGTAATATTACTGTAATAACATCGTAACGGCTTCTAAAAGTTCTCTGCAGGTCACAGGCCTCTACCGTAAGGAGAATGTTATAATAAACTAGATTTTGCCTTCATGGTTTGGTGATAAAAAACTACCCATGTGTTAAACAAGGTACTAAAACAACTCTAGTAGCTCATTAAAGTAAAACTTAACTAATTCCTTACTACTTATAACATAACTTGTACCAAAAACTAACGGTTAAACTGTAATGAAGCTCCAAGTTCTGTGGGATTATGCCGACTTACTTGATACTTATGGTAACATTATGGCCAAGTTACACAAAATGTTAAATTGTAGCCTGCGTTATTCTGATGTATAAGTTAAGTTTCATTAAGATCCGTTCTGTAGTGACGAACATCTGTCCATTCTCACAGACATTCGCATTAATAGTATTAGAAAGATAATTTGGCATATACGCGCGTAATATATATCGATGCGGACTTTTCCACAGTACATTATCTTCGTGTAACTCCAATGGTTTTCACAGTGCACGCCAAGATAGCTCTCAGAGAACAGACTTACTTAATACTTATTTAATTTTTTTTTTATTAATCTGGCTATAATATTACAATAAGTAATATTATAGCCAAATTAATAAAAAAAAAAATTAATGGGAATCTCCCATTAAATTTCAGAACGCTATCACAATTTTGATAGGATGATACCCCAAAACTCCACTGCTGCATTTATTTTTGCAATTTAATGAACTTTAAAGAAAAAACACACTTGCACTGTCTGCATTACTAGGACAGGTTAAAACATTACGCCGCACCATGGTAAGTGATCTACTGAAATCCCCGGACTCGATCTAGACTTCTACTTCACGCTGGTATTCTGTGAGGTCGTGGTACTTCCCCGTCGAGCCAGCCCATACATGAACATCATACAACAACAAAAGCTGATGCGTGGCTCTACCACTGTACTACCTACGGCTTTAAGGGCAATTCCTTCATTTTTATGTAATAAAGCAACGCGATAGCTATTGGTGTATTAGGTGGCATGAATGGGTCACCTTCAAAAGGGCAACGCCACGGCCTCGCAGAATACTCTAAAATTAAGAGCTGGGCTTGTCTGCATTCCCCTAATATACTTCTGAGTTTCGTCTGGTGAGCGATATATTGGCCTCGACAGGCCCACTCCTATACCATTTCCTGACTATCTATTTCTTAATATATTCTTTAAAATGCTAGATTGAAACAAAACAGATTTTGGAAGTGACATTTATTGCTCATATATAAGATATAAAAATATGTTTTGTGACCAAATAAGATACAAACGTCTATGAAGAGATTATGGCAATGGTAAGCAGGTTTTTGAAAATATTGATATTAAATTAATATTTTTTTATTTTATAAAGGCACTAATTTGTAAATCTTCAATCTTTATAAATCTCCTCACAGAATTTGCACATCAAACCTTAATTTTACATTATGCTATATGTAAATCAGTCAGTATGTTTATCACAAACTCTAGTGATATCACCACTACATTCATTTCTAAATGGACTTTTGAATAAAATTTTATTAGAACAAAATGTTCAAATTCTTACTAAACAAATAAGTATATGGCAATAATGCAAACAACATACAGAAAGGTAAAATAATTATCAATATGGCAGTTACTTTTTATTACTAAACTAATTTATTAAAGTATATGCTATTATTAAAATCTAACTAAACAAATTATGTAACAACACAAACCTAGGAAAATAACAATACCTATGTAATAACATTGGGGACTTATTTGAAAAACTACAAAATCTCATTTGTTGTTCACAAATAGTTATTGAAGAAGTTTTACAAAAAAAATGCTTTTCAAAATATGCATAATTTTGTATACTTATTGCCTATTATTATAAATGACTCCCTGTTTTTGTAGTTTGCTATTGTGTCTCTAAAAAGAACTTATCACTTGGAATGACGTAAAAATGCAAATAAAGATTGTAATAAACATCATATACTATCTGTTCTCCTAATTTCATTTATTTTACATAATAAATAACTTTTACCCTAGTTTTTGAAAGTCATACTGTTGCATTAATAATAATTGTGAGCGTCCGAAAATTGTCTTTTGAACTTATAAAGAATATATAATTTTTAGTTAAAAATATTAGTAGGTATACAACTAATACCTATATTGCTTGAGCTTTAACGTATTGAATAATATTGTAAACCAGTGTCTGAAATTGAACAAATACTATATGTAGGCATTTAGGTATTTAGTAAATAAAGACATATATGTTATAATATCTCTTGTTGCTAATGAATTTGTATCCGAATCTAAGTAGGTAGGAATTATCCTGATAAGTGACAACCGGATGCAATGGGGCCTGACAATTAAATTAGTTTAGGGCAAGAAGGAAAGGTTATGGAATCAGTAAGTAGTGGATTTTTACAGACAATGATAAAAAAACTGAAAAAAAAAAACAAAATTATAAAACAATCATGGATAAATTATAGTTTTTAGTAGTGAACAATAATTAAATGGGGTGTCATTTCACTGAAGATTTTTGAATACAATATTTTGAAAGTGGCATTACTTTTTAATATTGTTGTTATCGCCACATACTTTTTTAAGAATTTATAAGATACATGAGATTTTTTACAAGAACCATTGGTTTTACAAATAATTTAATAATGTACTTATTAAATCTAAGCCACTGGCTAAAATCCTAGCAGTACAATGGTTGATCAGAGAACCAGTTTGCTGATCAATTTGTTTGATTGAGATGAAAGAAGCACCTTCTTTTTAACACTGTAATTAATATGCTTAAGTGTCCTCTAAAACATATTTTAAATCTTCAGGCATCTACATGTATTCACATGGATTAAGCTTTATGATATGTTTTGTCAATAAAAATAACCTGCTTTGAAATTACAAAAAAATTGTTTTTACATCTAAATCCCTCCTAAGCTAAATTTTTTTAAGTACACTGAATTTTAAAAAGTATTATAAACTTGTAATTTTTATGAGCTTTTTTATGTAAAATATAAACTACTGTGCAATCTAGTAATACTAATTTGAGCATGAAAATAGTTGCAGTGTTGAAGAATTATTCAACAGTATCTAAAATAAAGCAATGCTCTACCTACTGCTAATTGAAATTTTAACAATGAATATTTCATTTTAAAGCACTTAAAAAGTGTGAAATGCATTTAAATTTTTAAGAATAAGCTAAACTTTACATTTCATAATTATAAGACATGGTTATACATTTATAGATCAATATTTGCATTTTCAAACAAAGTACATAATAGCCCTGTGTAGTGTTGGACTACCAAGCTAGGGTTTATTTTTAAAAAATACTCTGTATCTTGGAAATCAGCTCAGGATAATGGCAGTTTATGAAATCAGATTTAATTTACCAACTGGCAAAACATTTGTGGCTATCATTTACATTTTAATAATTTACTCTTTGAAACTTTCATTTATGAAAAAAGAGAGTTCACAGTATGTGAAATAAATTAAATTAGTGCAATCTCAAAAACAGATTAACACATTCACAGCCACCTCAAATATGGATTGCAGTTAAGGTGTAAGCTAGAATTACTAACAATTTGCAATTATTGATTTTGTATTCAATAGGGGTAGAAAGCTATGTTTTTAAAAATAAATTAATCTAGAATTTAAAATGAAAACCATAATTTAAACCACATTACATTATATTTTGATAAACCTGCTGGGTGGGTGAGAACCTTGAATGTGTTAATTAAACATTAAAAAGAAAACAACAACATATACACTCTTGGAAAACTTGAAAATCATCAGTTTATTTACCTTTCACACACTAGGTGGAATGTAAGGGGGAATTTTAAAACAATAAACTATAAATCTATATATGATGCTGAATTCATCCAGTAACTATTTCACTAGATTTAGGCTATCAGTATCCCATATTCTTGGCCTATTAGTATTATGATAAATATTCAGTGAAGACTTGATTATAAGACCTCTGTTATTAGGTTTACAATATCTAATCAATTCATTTTTCATATCAGTTGGAGTGAATTCTTGTTGTAGCAGCAATAAAAACAAAAATAATGTGTATATGTGTCTACATATTTTTGGTTTTAATTAACATATATAAAGACTAGAAAAGTTATCTATTTAGAGGATGTTTTGTAAAAAGATCTTTTCTTCCTAATATTCAATTAGCTTTCATTGAATTTTTAATTATATGTAAGTTTTCCAATTACAATTTGTCTAGTTAATCTAGTCTTCACCGTAAGTAAAAAAAAAATTAAATGTACTTCAAAATATGGCAGCGCCAAAAGTTTTAAGGCTTATTTGCGTCATAAAAAGAACACTACATACAATGCCTTCTTAATAGTGTGACTAATTTGCTTTAAATCATCAATTGCTTCAATTATTTGGTAAACAATAAAATAAAAAAGTAAAGTTAGAAATAGGAATGCCGATTCCTAAGAATTTAATATTACCTATTAAAATTTAGGTAGAAAAATCTCATGAATGTTTTTATTTCTTATTGCCAAATACTAACAATCTGGTTAGCATGCTTGTAATGCATGGTACTTGTTTTTGCTGGTGCATTGTTAACATGTCTGGAGTATTAGATTCAAAGTCCAGTGCAACTTTTTGACATACAAATGTAAGAAGCGTTAAAATATCTCTTTCTGTGCCAGAATAACGCAATTCTTCACAAAGTGCTTGCATAAACCATGAACCACGAGTAGTGTTTCGCCAAGAATAGTACCCAGGTACTGTAGAAAAGACAATTAAGAAATCTGCATGAATAGGGATTCTGTATGAAGCACTTGAAGAGCCATCAGTTTCTGTACGACTTGTTAATGTTATTCCACCATCTAATTTATCACCCTGGCATGCTTGTATGAAGAATAGTTTGGGCTTTCCGGCAAGAGTTGGACATTTGTCTGCAGTGAAGTAATACCAGAGATTGTCTGGTTTGTAATGTGTATCTTTAGCATATAACATGCCTAGTTCACCATGCGTCAAAACAGCTACTAGTAAACAATCATAATCAGAGTGATCCATTTCAGCAGTCTGTCTTATATAATGATTAATATCTTCAGATTTTAAATTATGTAAGACTGTAACACGAAATCCTAGATTTTTTAAGACTTTAGACAAGTTGTCACTGTCGACATTAGTACCAGTGCGAGATTTCAGACTGTGAATATCAAAATGCTCGTGATTAAAAATAATTGCCATTCCCCGATATTTATGATTCATGTTATAAAACGGTGCATTGCGGTCCACGGGCATTTTCCCATAGGGCCGTGTAGAAGACGAATCGTGACTACCCCACGCATCGCTTTCATCGCCTCCACCGTTAGGTCTTTGTTCTTCTGCATTGCCATTGTTTTTAGAATCTGGGTCTGACATCTTGTAATATATCTTCTTAATAAATTTTGAATTAAAACACTTATTCGCAGATGACTCGTATGACGATTTTCTCTTATTGCAAATGAATATTCATTATACAAAAAAAGAAACAAATTTATGAATACACCATGCACTTGTCGTTCAAAGAGTATATAATCACTACATTATAGTGTCGTTTTGGATAACGTAGTGATTAGAGATGAGACGTATTTACTGGAATAACTGTTTAATGCGAAGTCTCTATACTCAGTATTGAATATTGCATTAAATGCATTTCAAGTATTTAGAAGTATCGACGACGCGTATCGTCCGAAAGTCGGAGTAAGAGACGCGGAGCGAAACTCAAGAAGCATTTTCAAGAGGCGTTGGATTTAAGTGTGAGTTTATACTTATGCATTCACGGTCGACTTTATAGTAAAGTTTTAAAATTCATTACAACTAAGGTAATATGATGTTCCATAAGTGTACGTAAGCTAACGCAGATGGTAATACTGTACCCTTCTTTTTTTAAAGTCACGATAGCCCAGTGGTTGGGTGGTCGGAATTTCGAGTCAAGAGACCCGTCTTCGATTCCCAGGTGGCAGGCTAGTACCAATGGGTTTTACAAAAACTTATGAGTTCGTACACGTATATCGTTGGCTTGGACATAAAAGACGGCGACGGGCTCACCACCTGTAACGTTGTCCCGAAAATATCTTTGGTAGATATTTTCGCGACAAAGGAGGGTCGAAGGGACTTAATTGTCTAGACAAGACCTCTGTCTACCCCTGTATTGGGAATTGCGTGAAGATATATTTTTTTAAATAAGTTTCATATTTCTTTAGCCGGTGTCGTTAACGGAAGTAGTTTGTTTTTACTACTAATAATTAAACTAAGAATTATTTAATCTTAATATTTTCTTTTATACTATGTTGACGGTTTACACCGTTTGTAATATAATTATTAAGTTTGTTGTTTGTAATATAATTAATGTAATGTTATAAATGTAAATGTTTATTCATTATCTGTAAATTAACTTTTTGTTATACCTAAACCTCAGTATGAAGTCACAATGGTTGATCCAGATTTCTTGCAAATTTTATAGTTTCCCGATGAAATCAAAACGACATTGTCTATGATTTGAATCAGATTGTAAAAATGCATATTTCTTACTACTCTTGGAACAGGTTTGTGGAAGTACTACTTTGGTGTACTCGTATTTGTATGATTCAACACATACTTCATCTAGAACCTCTCATCTCTAGTAGTGATCAAAGAGTATATATATTCACTTAGTACTTTTTTTAATGACTTCACGCAGTGCGTATTGCCACAGATTATGGTAAGGAAACGGAATAGTAAAAGAAAACAATTTAATATCGGACGAAATTTACATCGGATAAAGGATAGGATCAGCAGGTTATAAAACTATCTCTAATACGAAATACTACATTATGGAAAGAAACTGTAATTAATAAAATATATCATATAGAATAAAATTTCTATACATATGTACTTATCATTGTATATTATTTACAGTATGAAATAAACATAACTTTTTATATGCTATATATGCGAGTGGTTATACTGAAGACAGGACAGAATAATATGATTAGAATTACCAATATTCTGCCCACACTCACACATTTCATTATCAATAATATGAAATTCGGTAAGGTGAGCTGGGGTAAACACATGGCCCAATCCAATACATTGAGAGACGATGTTTCCTCTTCATTAAATTTCATTAAAAAAAACCAAGGCTTTAGTGGCATTGTGGCTAGTGGCTGTATGGATGAAAAATATTTACCCTTAATGAAACTGCTCTGAATCCAATGGTCAATCCAAGATTTTCGAAGGAAAGAAGCAGGAAGTTAGGCCAAATCATAATATTTTTTTATGAGTTAGCATCGCCATCCTTAACAGCTTCTATCTAAAATCTAATAACTGAAGAATCTGCAAAATAATGACTTTTAATCGTAGTACTGAATCGACTCAGTGAATTAATATTTATTTATTTTAAAGTTGTTATTAAATAATTAAATCACACTTTTCCGAATACAAAAAATAAAAGGTATATATTACCTTGTCCGAAGAGAAGAAGTGTACTACCCTCCCTCTTAGAGATGCATGCACTAATTCTACTAGATTGTTGCATAATCGGTGGTTGTCGGTGGGAATGGCGACCGGTTGCGTCCCTCGAGATTATAAAAGACTGCTCGAGTGACTTATTTCTCACAGGGAACAGGGGTTCGAGCCGGAATATGTAAGGGCTATTAAAGCCAGACACGGAAGGCCCGGCTTTATATTCTTTGCGCAATTCCGCAGAACGGAGAGAATTCTGGAAAGAATTTACAATATCGACGAATTGATGTACATGGAGGGAGAAGAAAGGCCCGGCACTGTGCCACCATTGCTAAAAGTTTCGGCACTCCTCCCACTGCTGCCACCGATCGCAAGCTTGTGTGGGCTGCGGTGAGGAACACCCAGCGAGAGAATGTCCAAGACCCTGGGAAGATCCGCCAACATGTGCGAACTGCGGACAGGCACACACGTCCAATAACTCGTCGTGCCCAGTATACAGGAGAGAACTCCGGAACAGAAAGACGGGCATGGCGAGCCAAACTAGACCACCGATGGCTCACCGAAACGCAGTGAAGGCGGTGCCGAGTTAGCCAAATCTCATGGCACCGGCCAACAGTTTTAAGCCAAAGAAGGCGCCATCCGGTGACGCCCAGGAAAAGCCGCCCAGACGAAGAAGAAGAAGAAGGAGAAAACTAAAAAGAAGGTCAAAGGGGCGGTTAAAGAGACCCCAGGCCATGCCTCAGGCTCAGGAATCCACACAGGCGCCAAGAAGTGCGGAAAGAACTGTCACTGCGATGACGGCCCTCTCCGTGCCAGGACGTGCTGCAAGCGCTGAGCACTGGTGCCGACCCAGTGCCAGTAATCACAAGAGGCATAGCCAAGCTCCTGCAGACCGAAGACTGAATTTGCAGAAGTGACGACGATCAACTGGAATGCTAATGGGGTGACATCCAAAGTCACACTTCTGAAAACAGCTGCTGAAAGAACAGAAACTCGACATTGTGCTGGTATCGGAAACACACCTTCGGCTACAAGATACCCTGAAAATACCACACTACTGGACTTACCGCCGGGACGAAGCTACATCAACACGTGCGTACCGGGGAATGGCAATACTGGTGAAACGGATATAGTGCACCAGCCGATCCCAGCAGTGTGTCTGCAAGGCATGTATGCCCTGGGAATGGACACGCAAGTAGGCACAAACGTCCATCGAATCTTCGCCTTCGCGAGAAGCTAGAGGTAGGGGCAATAAGAAAACTTCTGGACAACTCCTACCGGACCATCATAGCAGGAGACCTGAACTGCAGACACATACACCTGGAGGAAAATTTCAGCAGCTACTCGAGGATCACACGAAGTTTATGCCCATTGGCACTAACGAGGAAGTGGAGCACCCATGCATTCATTTGCAAGTAACCACACAAGACGTCCTTGAGAAGGCCACCACCCACTCGGCGACCAGAAGGGCTAAGGGAACGATGCCTGCCAATATGTCCTCACTATTGAAGAGGAAGAGACGAATAAGAAGAGACTGGCAGCGCACGCGATGCTCGCTCTGAAAGTACCTGGACGGGCCGGTAGACGAAGAAGAGTGCAACGATTGCGAAGCGATCTTTCCGGAATTGGTGGGGCGTATGATTGGCCAGACCGGACTCAAGAAGGCCCCCTGCGTAGATGGCGGGACGAACGCCGCACTGAGACACTTTCTTCCGAAGAAGAAGACCAGGAAGGAAATCTCTCGCCGTTACCTAAAGGTGGTGGCCTCATTCCTTCGAGACAGGAGGTTCCAGGTAGCCGTACAAGGAGCATCGTCCCACCCTCGCCCCATCACCGCTGGAGTTCCACAAGGCAGCTGCCTCTCGCCGGCTTGTTGTGCCGTCTTCACCGACGATATGCCTATCCCCGATCACTTCCTGCTGGCGCTGTACGCTGACGACGAGGCGTACTTAACAAAGTCGATGAACGCAGCGCTTGCAGTGGCTAAGTTGCAACATACCTTGGACTTACTGCCCAAATGGCTCACAGACTGGAGGTTGTCAGTGAACGTCAGCATTCATCCTGATCATTGTGTCCCAGGACATTCTCCTGGGACTCAATGATCAGGATGCGATGCGAGCCCTAGTTGGCGCGCCTCGGTGCGTACGGAACGCCACCATCATGCGGGACCTGAAACTGGAAACTCTTGAGGAATTCATTAGGCGCCTAGCTCTACGCTCGACTATATTCGAGCGTGCAGACGCCTCTGAACAGGAGCACTTCACGAACATCGCTCTGTTGCACGCTCGACCCCCCGAGGGCAAGGCGCTCCCCACGGAGCTAGCGGCGAAAACTGAGGACGACCTGAGCTCTGCAAAGAGACAGAACATCCAGACGACGCAAGTCACGACCAGCGTCTACACAGACTGTGGCGAAACCTGGGTTAAGGCCGGTCAGCCTTCACAGACTGTGGCGAAACCTGGGTTAACTCATAACAGGAGCACTTCACGAACATCGTTCTGTTGCACGCTCGATCCCCGGAGGGCACGGCGCTCCCCAGGGAGCTAGCGGCGAAAACTGAGGACGACCTGAGCTCTGCGAAGAGACAGAACATCCAGACGACACAAGTCACGACCAGCGTCTACCTAAGCAGCTACAACCACCCGTTGTAAGGAAGTCCGGGGGCCAACCCCACGGGGGAGGGCCCCGCACACACCACACATCCAGACGACGAAAGTCACGACCAGCGTCTATACAGACTGTGGCGAAACCTGGGTTAAGGCCGGTCAGCCTTCACAGACTGTGGCGAAACCTGGGTTAACTCTTAACAGGAGCACTTCACGAACATCGCTCTGTTGCACACTCGACCCCCCGAGGACAAGGCGCTCCTCAGGGAGCTAGCGGCGAAAACTGAGGACGACCTGAGCTCTGCGAAGAGACAGAACATCCAGACGACGCAAGTCACGACCAGCGTCTACCTAAGCAGCTACAACCACCTGCTGGGAGGAAGTCCGGGGGCCAACCCCACGGGGGAGGGCCCCGCACGGTAACCTGGTGGGAGGATCTTAACTGTGCAGAACTGCTCGAGAGCGGTCAACGAAGCCATCGGTCCGCAGGACCAAACCCGAGGACCCACCCATATTGATGGGTGGCTTAAGGACACTACTGAGGAAGGCTATGCCTTGGACAGTCACCCCGACTTCACAAGTCGGAGAGGAAGATCTCCTCGTCATTTCTCACTCATCATCAAACGCCGGATTGCGCTTGGGTTCCGTAAATACGTGTGCTTGGCTGCTCGGCCTCAACAGTCAAACACTTTGCCGGGCTGACTATTGTGGATCGAGTTAGTTATTTCTGGGCGAGAGTCTGCAATTGTGTATTGTTTGGTTTCGTTTTGAGTTCCGTCGCCTGGGTCGGGCGATTGTTAGTTTGTGTCGGGCCCCGTTCCCGCGGGTCCCCCGTTAAGTGTTAAGTGTAATTGTTATATTATTTATTTCGTTCCTGTAGTAAATAAAATTGCTGTGTATGTTTTTGCTTTGACACTCACCTCCTTGCCGTAAGGTGGGGAGACTAGGCGACTTAGATTAGGCAAGATTAGGTAAGGAGTCATGGACACGGTTTCATTCGGCAGAGCAAGAGGTCGCTTTCTGGCGGAGAACTGTCCGAGGGTGGACCCAGCCTGGTAGTCAGATATGCCTCGGCGGTGAGCGGAGCGGGCTCTGCTGAAGAACTGGGAATTGACCACAAAACAGTTTATTTTAAAGGGAGGCAAAGGAGCAGGTGGCACACGTGATGGTAAGTGATTACCACCGCCTATGAACATCTGCAATTTCAGAGGAATAATAAATGCGTTGCCGGCCTTTGAGAAAGGTATAGGCTCTTTTCATGAAGGTCCCTAAATTGTATCGGTTCGGAAAAACCACTGACGGCAGCTCATTCCATAAAGTGCAAGTGCGTGGCAGAAAATTCTTTTGGAGAACAAGAAAGTGATGGTGATCGGTTACCCGGATCTGAGCGGTCGCCTTTCTTAGGGATCGGGTGCACCATAGCTGTCATCGGGACGTCGCCTTCAGAGTAGGAATACCGAAAAAGACGGGTTAGAACCGGTGCCAACTCTGGAGCACACGAAACCAAAACACGGTACCTCATGAGCTGACTGACTGAAAGAAACCTAATGAACTGTGTACTCATTTGTGAATAAATAATAAATATCTTCACGCAATTCCCAATACAGGGGTAGACAGAGGTCTAGTCTAGACAATTAAGTCCCTTCGACCCACCTTCCACCGAAGATATTTTCGGGACAACCTGACAGGTAGTGAGCCCGTCACCGCCTTTTTGTCCAATAATTCGTACATAAGTTCTTGAAAAACCCATTGGTACGAGTCTGCCACCTGGGAATTGAACTCGAAATTCCGACCACCCAACCACTCCGCTATCGTGACTCTGTTGTCTGTCTTTATTACGATGTAATGAAACCGAACCATTTTTGAAGAACCTGATAAGTGGTGGTGAAAAGTGGATCACATACGACAGGAACGTGCAAAGAAAGTCTTAGTTAAAGGCCGGTCAGCCTTCACAGACTGTGGCGAAACCTGGGTTAACTCACAACAAGGTGATTGAAGGGGTATTATTCATTATGAGCTGTTACCACCAAGCACGGGCATCGATTCTGAGCTCTACTGCGAACAACTGATGAGATTGCACTGAGAGAAGCAATACTCGTATGTTTGAAAGAAGCGGCCGGAATTAAACAACAGAAGGGGTGTGGTTTTTCATCATAATTACCCTAGAACTCACACATCTTTAGCCACTGAGCAAAAATTAAGAGAGCTTGGCTGAGAGGTGTTAATGCATCCGCCGTATAGTCCTGACCTTGTTCCTTCAGATTTCCACCTGTTTCGGTCTCATCAGAATTCTGTAGGCAATCTCTGGTTAACATCACGAGAGGAATGCCAAATCCAATTGTCGCGGTGTTTTGATCAGAAGCCTCAAAATTTCTATAGCAATGGGATCATGTCCCTACCTACAAGATGGCAAAAAGTTATCGAAAGGTAATACTTTAGTTAAATGTAAATATAGTATATTAAAAAATGTTGTAAATTTTCTTAAAAAATGCGAAGAAACTTTTTCCCCGACCAATTGTATACCTTTTACTTTCATACAGAATGGTTCAATGTAATTATTTAATAACAACTTTATAATAATGAAATTCCGCAATGTAACGCCCGAGTCTATTAACTATTGATTAATTTATTTATCTTCATGCGCAGTCCCAGACGGGGTAGCCAAAGTGATTGCCAAGAGTCACGATCCGTACACACCTCTTTTGCTTCTTTCAGATTCGTCACTTTCTTCGTACATGCACGTCTAGGTATCTCAGTACTATTGACCCTTCCCTTGAATCATTGTTGAAGCGTGTTCGTCGCGACTCCTGCCAACTCTTTTCAGGGCTGCAAATCTACACAACTGCGCACCCATGCCAACGAGGGTTAGGGCGTCCCTCTCAAGGCGACGCACACCAACTCGACCCCGTTGGTGTAGAAAACGGCGCGCAAAGCGGCGATGCCGACCGCCAGCCGTCACTCGTTATCAAGAGATAAGGAATGAGTTGATAGAAAAATGGAAAGAAAAAAAAAAACAGAATAAGATGTCATGTGTTTGTGGCAGACCAAACGGAAGGGCAGTGGCACCGTGAAGTACCCTGGTGGAGCGTTAGCTCTGTGATCTTTTTTCTTCTTTCTTTTTCTTTAAGGAATAAATAAATTTATTATAATATAATATTATTGTTTCTATCCCTGTAAGGGACTAAAAGTATGGAAGATTGTCGGCCATATTTGAAGCATATTCTGGACTAGTTTTGGTATATTTTGGCATATTTGAATACGAAATATGGTCACACTGTTTTTTTACGTCCGCTAAATGTCGATGGCTAACTATTGGACGTTGATTTGGTTGATTAGACGAAATCGTAAAATTACAATTGTATAGCTTCGACTGGTAACTCAATTTTTACTTAAAATATTTAACTTTCGGAAAAATGAGAGATACTGGACATTTACTATGCCACAAAGTACTACCCACAGCAATCATCTTGGTAAGTTAGGAAAGTAGTAAATTTATTCGTCGACCGCAAAAATTTATAGGTACACGTATCTATAAAGATTGTTTATTTTATGGCTTATTTATGTAATTAATTGGGCTACTCTAATCAATTAACGATATTTTACAGATTTGCCACAGTTTTTATAACCCGACTGATAGCGGTGCTGTTCAGATTACTCAAAGTAACTTAGACATGGTATTAGGTATGTTATAATTTTTTTTTAGTAAATTGACCCTATAATTCCTAACTACAAAATTCTTTTTTATTTTACGTTTCAGCATCCAATGAAGTAGTGTTCATAAACTTTTATGCAGAGTGGTGCAAATTTAGTAACATGCTAATGCCAATTTTCGATGATGCTGCTGATGAAGTAACAAAAGAGAAATATGATCAGGGCAAAGTTGTAATGGGGAAAGTAGACTGTGACAAAGAAGGTGCAATTGCTACAAGGTTTCATATCACAAAATATCCTACACTTAAGCTATTTCGTAATGGTCTTCCAGCTAAGAAAGAATATAGAGGTAATATATTATCAAATTGCATTAAACATGTGCTTCCGCAGTATATACAGTACTCACCATGTTCACTGTACACCCTGAGTATGGTAATGCACAAATTGACTGTAATAAATTGACTGTAAATTAACAAAACTATTTGAGTTGAGATTGCATTGTGTAATGTTTTATTTTATTTTGTTTAGTTTAGATGCATGGTTTTAATAAATCAAATTAATTAATTATTTTACAAAATCCATGGGAAACATATTCAAGAAATCTTTTCTTAACATTTTTAGTCACAATAGCCAAGTGGTAGGGTGATCGGAATTAGACTAAAGAGACCTGAGATTGATCTCCAAGGCTTGTATGAATGGGTTTTTCAAAAGGTACAATTTATATATCATGGGTTTGAACTCTAAGACAGCAAGGGGCTCACTACGGGACTAATTTGTCTAGGCCTCTGTCTACTCCTGTGTTAGGAATGATGTGAAGATTTTTTTTAAATTATTGACAGTAAATTCTTTATTAATATAGTTAAGGATTAAGTCTGTGAATTGATAATCAAGTCCTTCTAACCACAGTTAGTGACTGTGGTTAGAAGCCTATCACTGTCTTAGTTTTCAAGTTTTTATATATATATATATATATATATATATATATATATATATATATATATATATATATATATATATATATATATATATATATATATGTATGTATATATATATATATATATATGTATGTATATATATATATATATATATATATATAACAATAAGTTGCAGTCCTTTGAACTGTTTAAATTTAGAAGTTTAGTTAGTTTAGTTTTAGTTTTAGGTCTTGTTCTGAGTCTAACCATATATGCATGCATATTTAGTATAAACGCTAAATGGTAATTGTTGGATGACTTCTCTGACCTGCATAAATACTGAACAGATGGATGATCCACCTTCATATACTAATACCTTCTCATCAGCGCCATAAGAATCACCTCAGTGAAGTTCATCTACTAAAATATTACTACTTAAAAAGATGTTACTTTATACATAGGATTCTATTATGGAATATGCATACCTTATTTGTATAAGTCATTCATGTATGAGTCCTGGAAATAGCTGTTATGAGTCAGTAGTGCTGCTGCACTGTAACTTCAAAGCGTACATGTTGGACCATTCAGTATATTCAGGTCAGTTTCTTCTATCAGGTTGGTTCCCAATGTGATAACGACCTGCAAGACCAATTCAAAATCCATATATATCCACTTAAATCAATTCAAAAAGTTTAAAAAGCATTTAATTCCATTAAAAATATTGTGTTATTTCAGGCCAACGTTCAGTAGAAGCTTTTGCTGAATTTATTAAGAAGCAGTTGACTGATCCCATTATTACGTTTGGCTCTTTGAAAGAGCTTTACGATTTGAGTGAAGATAAGAGGCACATTATAGCATACATGGATAGAAGAGATCAACCAGAATATGAAGTAATACGTAGGGTTGCTGCTAGTCTTAAAGATGAATGTATCTTTCATGCTGGCTTTGGAGAAGCTTCACAACAGATGCACCCACCAGGTACCTGGTTATCGATATTTTTTAAGTTTAAATTAAATTTTGTGCTTAAATTCTGATGATGAACACCATGTAATAAATTATGTATAGTAAATAATAATAAATAAAAATATAAATAGATAGCGACAACATTACATACATTGCTCCAAACCTAAAGTAGGTAGTTAAAGCCACATGTTGCGAATCAGAATCAATGAAGATACCACAAACTATAAAGTAGTTTTGAGCATTTTTCTTTCATCATATTGTAAAATATTGCAAGTCTCACTGAAAAATATGTTTGATATGAGAGACATTAAATTAATCTTATCATATAAACATCATCTGCCTTCTTGGAAACATTTAAATGTTGTAATTAATTTGTGTCCGCCTTAATATTATTTTGTTGCAATTAATATAAACATTTTTCTTTACACCAGGTCAACCAATAGTTGTATTCAGAACAGATCGAAAAACATCTACGGAGCCTGATGAAACTTACCATGGCTCATTAAACAGCTTTGATGAGTTGTATAGCTGGGTGCAAGAAAAGTGCATACCATTAGTGCGAGAAATAACATTTGAAAATGCTGAAGAACTCACTGAAGATGGTTTACCATTCTTAATTCTATTCCATCATCCCTCTGATACAGAAAGTGTAAAGAAATATAAAGAAATCATCAGTAGAGAGCTGGTATCTGAGAAACGTATGTATAAGTAACTTTATTTTACTTTTATTTATTCATTGTCTTGTGAAAGAAGTGAAACGGTATGTTAGAATTGTGATACTAGCTGTTCTCTCTGGCTATACTGCTAGGGACTATGAGTGAAGATATTTATATGCTTTAGCTTTCGTGATTAAAGCAATGCTCACAGGACTGTACATTGATTCCCATTAGTTAACATGTTTATATTGCTATCAATGCACTTTTATTGGTGATACCAATTCCATAATTATAAAATGGTCTTTAAAAGTAAAAAAAAAATTAACCAGCGTCCCCTGCGGTGCATACTTTAAAATTAACCTCTTTCTTTTACATATTTAGAAAGGGTGAGCAATAGGTCTGGTAATAACAGAAAATAAAATAGAAATGTAAAGAGCCTGTTAGTGGCGTTATCATTTATCTTGTATACTGCCGTAATAAAATACTTTGTTTTTTTTTAGAAAATGTAAACTTTCTGACTGCTGATGGTGTGCGGTTTGAGCATCCATTACACCATTTGGGTAAATCTGTTTCGGACCTTCCATTAATAGCGATTGACTCATTTCGTCATATGTACTTGTTCCCTGACTATAATGATATGGAAAAACCTGGCAAGCTGAAACAATTCTTGCAAGATTTATATTCTGGAAAACTTCACAGGTCAGTATGAAAAATTTTAATGAACGTATTACGACAATCACCCTCCCTTAGGAACCATTGCAGTATTACATAACAGGAGACCCGAGTTCAATCCCCAGGTGGCAGGCTCGTATCAATGGGCTTTTCAAAAACTTAAGTACGAATTATCTGTCACGTTGTCCCGAAAATATCTTCGGTGGAAGGTAGGTCGAAGGTCTAGACTAGACCTCTGTCTACCTCTGTATTGGTATTTGCGTATTTTTATTATTTATTTATTTTATTTATTTTAATTTTATTTACCCAGTTACTGCTATTTAGTGTACAACCAGCAACAATACTATTGCAGGATATGTGATATAATGATTACAAGCCTTTGTCCTTTTTGCTGTCTTTGGAAGATTAAAAACTACTTTACTACAATTCCCAATACAGAGGTAGACAAAGGTCTAGTCTAGACAATTAAGTCCCTACGACCCACCTTCCACCGAAGATATTTTTCGGGACAACGTGACAGGTGGTGAACCCGTCGCCGTCTTTTTGTCCAAGCCAACAATGTAATTCGTACATAGGTTTTAGAAAAACCCATTGGTACGAGCCCGCCACATGGGGATCGAACTCGGGTCTCTTGACTCGAAATTCCGACCACCCAACCACTCAACCACTCGGCTATCGTGACTTACAAAATAAAATTAAAATAAACCTAATATTAACAATAGCATTTCTGTGAGCATCTTGCAATGAAAAGGTGAAAGAAAATTAAGTGACCTTTCATACAATCGTCACTCATCGTAATCATAATGACCTGTTTAGTTCACTGCCTGACATGGGCCTCTCGATTTGGCGATGGCAATACCACACACTGCACAATAACTAATTAAACAATAAATAATTTGTCTAATATTTTATGTGATGGCTATCCCGAGTCCTGTTGTCAGGTGCCGGGATCATGATAATCAAATATATTTTTTAAAGTTATCTCAATGGTAAGAATATATGACTACAACTTATAGAAAACTGACTGAATTGCAATTATTCTTGATAGTAAATTAATGAGAAATTAAAAATATGTCACTTGATTTTTAAATTTGTCATTACAACCATAACTTCAGTCCAGCATAACTAACATGCTTGAAAAAAATAATAATTGTATGACATTTATGACATTTTAACAGATATAGTCATGATAGCTCAGTGGTTGGGTGATCGGAATTCGTGTCAAGTGACCCGACATCGATCCCCGAGGCTCATACCAATAGGTTTTTTAAACTTATGTACGATTTATATCGTTACCTTGGAAATAAAGACGCAACGGGCTCACCACCTGTCACATTGTTCCAAAAAATGTTTTCGGTGGAAGGTGGGTCGAAAGGACTTTGTCTATACCTCTGCCTACCCCTGAATTGGGAATGATTTGAAAATATTTTTGTGCAATATTTATGCAAATTCTAATTATTTCCTATAGCCGAGTGGTTGGATGGTCGGAATTTCGAGTCGAAAGACCCGAGTTCGATCCCCAGTTGGCAGGCTCGTACCAATAGGTTTTTCAAAAACTTATGTACGAATTACATCGTTGGCTTGGACATAAAGGCGGCGACGGGCTCACCACCTGTCACGTTGTCCCGAAAATATCTTCGGTGGAAGGTGGGTCGAAGGGACTTGATTGTCTAGACTAGACCTTTGTCTACCCCTGTATAGGGAATTGCGTGATTGTAATTGCGTGAAGATATTTATTTATTTATATATTATTATTTATTATTTATTTGGAAAAAATTTAATGATTTCGTGAATGAAAAAAGGAATCCATACATTTTGTTTTCAGAGAGTTCCATTATGGACCAGAGAGTCCGCAAGTACAAGTTGTGAACAGTGACACAAAGGTCACAACTCCTCCAGAGTCAACATTCAAAAAACTGGCACCATCGAAAAACAGATACACCCTCCTTAGAGATGAATTATAAGTCAGACGGAATTTAGGTTTTGGAATTTAGAGTAAGACAAGCCACTAACTGAAAAAAAGTGCTTTAGTAAAAACTTCATGTCTTAATTCATTACTATCAAATTGTATTTAGCTTTTTAGTTTTTTTTTTGTTTTTGTTATTTTAAACGTAGCCTGTTTAATATTATTTCATATAATAATATCACAAAGCAATAAAGTACTTTTAAAGCATTTATTATTTAAATAGGAAAAAATTAACTCTTCCATGTATGTAACTTTGACTACTAGTAGTAATCTTGACATGCCGAAATCAGAAAATATTAAAAGAAGTGCAAATCGAATAATAAGCAAATAATTAAATCACCCACAAATGGTTCGTACAATTATGTTAAGGCGGTGCCAATGCTAGATCTTTTAAATTCTGCTCTATTCGGAAAAAGAACCGTGATCATAAAATAGTCTTTTTTATGCGCTAACCACATTGACTAATGTTCATCATTAGGTATACATAGATCAATTTTTTTCACGTAAAAACAGATAAAATGCTTTATAAAAAGACATCAAGCATATGCATTTTGGACAAACGAATTTCAATCTTCTTTATTTCTATAATTTTGCGACCAATCAATATCTCAAATTGTACATTGTACTAACTTATGAGTTATTCACTTAAATCTGATTATAATTTGGGAAAAATACTAAAATTGTAGTTACTTAAGTACAATATTAATTGAATTTAAAAAAAAGAACCGTTTTCCATTGTATATCAGAAAGAATACATGTGATTGTGGAATTTTCAATGTATCATGATGAAGTTATACTTCCTTGGGCATGTTTAGTACAGCCTTATATTAAGAGTCGCAGCCGATTACTCAAGTATGATATGATAACTTACTGCTTTTAATCCTTAAAACTTTTACTATTTTAATATTATATAATTTTTTTAAACTGACAACCAGTTTGAAAAATTTATATAATAGTAATATTATGAAATCTGAGTTTATCCTACCATTCTATCCAACCGCTTTGCTTAGTTCTTTTTTTTAATGAAAATAATTAATCCATATATTTGTCATCAAGCATTTGAAATCAATTGACATTCGCCTTTATGAGATGTGCTAAAACGCGTTTTTCTTTTATTTCATTTGCTTATATTCTAACATGATATCAGTCTGTCTGATCTTTCTATCCATCCAATTTTTTTATTCTTTTTTTTTTTTTTAAGTAAAGGTATTGATGTTTTGATTTTAGAAAGCACTTTACATTCACTTATCTCAAGCTATACCCAAACACGTGTTTATCTTTATCACGCGCCTATTATTTATATGCACTTCTTATATTTTCGTAGTTTTAATCTTCTAAATCTCACTTTTTAATAAGTAAGCAGTTCGTTTTGCCCGAAGTTTAGCAGCCCATTTAGTTGGAGAGAAAATAGGTTAACTTTACTTTGATTTGAGCAGTTAGTTATATTTAATTATTGTTATTCAATCCAATTATTTTAAACTCTATTCTTATTAAATTATTCATGCGATAGGTTTAATACCTGTTACCTTGTCCCACATATGCTCCAGTGAGTGTGTCGAAAGTACTACAATGTCTCGACCTCTGTCTAAACTAGTATTGAGAAATCCTTAAACATTCTAAAAAGCGGGATAAAAAGTGACAAATAAAATAAAATAATTTTGTTACGCCAAAGAAGTATAACTTCTTAAATTCACATAAGTTTTTTGTATATATATGATTATTATTACAACAAAATATGCTTAAATTGTCATCTTTCTCATTTCAAACTATGGGAGATACATGTATTAGAAATCTCAGTGAGTTGCGCATACTCGCAATAATTTTAATGGCTTATCTAAATTAATTTTGTCGAACTTTGCAAGTCGCATGATTTTTATCTATAAACATTTGAATAAATGTAATTTCATTAAGAATCCATTACCATTTGACGGCCCGGTAGCCTAGTTGGGTAAGATCCCTAACTTCGAAGCTAAGCACAAAGGGAAATGTTTTATGATGAATATGAATGTTTGTGCCAGACCCATGAATGTTTACATTGTGTATATATGATTATTTATCTTTGTATAGTTATTACGATTCAGGTACCAAGACGTAAGAAATCATAGTAAGGGATTAGATGATCTGTGTTATAATTTTTTATTAGTACACATATACCACCAGGGGCGTAAAGATGGTTTCAGAACAGGGTAGGTGGAAGACGGAAAAAATAGTTCGGTTTCTTAACTAAGTTATTAAGTTTTTTTGTAGGAAATTATCTAGCAGGAACTACCGCTATGCCAATATAAAAACACGTCACTGTGTTCCATATAATAACTGGTATCATATTGTGATAAATATAAACTGTTTTGGTTAAATAAGTCATATTCATTTCAGCATAATTCGACTATGTTATTCAGTCTGTTTGTTGTTGGGGAAAATAAATTTGTTTATATATAAACGTAAAATCTATACGTACATACTTCAATTAATTATCTGTATTGATAAACTGAAATTAATTTTGGTAATAAGTTAAACCTGAATAAGTATAAATTATACACAGAGAAATGTAATATAAATGCCATTGAACGATTATTTTAGCACTTGAGTGTAATTTAGCTCAGTACTTGAAATTGTTCTAGTTTCATATGTAATTAGTTACAATATGAGTTTAATATGTCATATTTATTTGTATACTTTAAGATCGAGATATAGTGTAACATTAACTTAAAAATTAAATCGAGTTATAACTGAATGTAAATTTTTTAGAGAAATACTTAACCAACATAACCAGTCCATCAAATAATATTTATACCATATATTTTCATGACTGGTAGTGGAATAAATCATCATCTAAATGATCCAATCAATGAATTTCCATTTTTGGACAACAGTTTCCCCTGTGGAACAGGGCTTGTATTATATAACGTAACAGATATCATTGTGCAAGTTAATTTTCAAATTTTCTGAACCAGTTTTCATTGGGGGTCATCAGCAGTCAATTTTCTAATGAAGGCTCAATTTTTTTAGTAATTTTATCATATTCGACATTGAGTGTAAGAACTTGTTTGTAAAATTGCATATTGGAAACATTGGAACATATTATCAAAATTATATGTTGTATGTTGTCCCCCTTTTTTGAATTCAATTACTTTGCTAGTAAATTATTGCCAATAGTATGAGATGCAACATTCCTCAACTCAACAACTTACTAGAAAGATTTAGTTATGTATTTGGCTGAATGTAAAATGTTTGTACAGAATGTATGTTTTTGTGACGTGTGTTGTAATAAAAATTTTCAACTTTATTTTTTTATTATTCATCATCGTCAACATCATCATAACAGCCTATCCGGTCCACTGCTGAACATAGGCCTACCCCAAAGATTGCCATAGAGCGGTCCTGTGCCATCTGCATGCATCGATTCCTCGCAACATTGCGCAGGTCATCGCTTCATCTTGTGGGGGATCGCAGTACACTGCGTTTGCATGTACGAGGTTGCCACTCGAGAACCTTTCTTCCCCAACAGTTGTCAGTTCTGCAAGCTATGTGGCCGGCCCATTGCCACTTCAACGTGCTTATCCTTGCGCTTATGTTGGTTACCCTGATTCTACTGCGGATGTCTTCATTACGGATTCTATCACGCAGAGAAACACCGTGCATAGCCTTTTCCATAGCACGCTGAGCAACTTTGAGCTTCCTCCTACGATATTCTGTGAAGGACCACGTCTCGGATTCATGTCATCACTGGCAACACGCACTGGTTGTATACTTCCGTCTTAAGACTGAGGTATACTCGACGAGAAAATGTGGCGTAGTTTCCCAAACGCCCAGCCGAGTTGGATTCCTCGATTGACCTCCTGAGTCGAAGTTGGGCCTAACCAATCTGACAATTTGTCCCTTGTATACCCTTGTAGACAACTTCGGGCGTAGTGTTCCCAACCACAACCGGCATGGGTCTGACATGGATACTAGGCATGATTTTCGTATTGTATATGTTTATCTTAAGACCAACCTGTTGGGAGACACCATTGAGGTTATTGAGCATAGTGTCAAGTTCCTCCAGTGATTGTTATTATTATGTTCTTTTGATTATCTAAAAGATGCGCTGATTGGACGTCAGACTATTCATTAACTAAATAATAAAATAATAAATATCTTCACGCAATTCCCAATAGGTCTAGTCTAGACAATTAAGTCCCTTTGGTTTTTTCAAAAACTTATATACGAAACATATCTTTGGTTTGGAAATAAAGACGGTCATAGGTACTTAATTGTCTAGACTAGACCTCTGTCTACCCCTGTATTGGGAATTGCGTGAAGATATTTATATATTTATTTGTTATTAAAATCTAAGTATCTCAATACAGATAGTAAAATTGCAGTTTTTTAAGTATAAATTTTCCATTATAGTTAGAGAAAAGAAATTTTCATTAAATAATTTAGGACACAATTATTTTTGTAGGTACCAAACGATGTTTAAACTTATATTCTCTGGTCCTGAGCTCTATCTCCCTAAAAACGTTACGTTCATAAAGTTATCAGAATAATTATACAGTGTACATGTTAGTAATTAGAAATAAAGAAGAAAGAAAGAAAGAAAATGTCCAATCAGCGCATCTTTTATATAATCAAAAGAACATAATAATAACAATCACTGGAGGAACTTAGTACTATGCTCAATAACCTCAATAGTGTCTCCCAACAGGTTGGTCTTAAGATAAACATAAAATATCTTGGTCTAAAGATCAAAATAATAAATATAATACTAGATCATGTACTTATAAATTAATATATCCTTTTCACCGTACAGCTGCATTTAGAGGTAGCTTTAAGTACAATGCTACGAAGTGTTGGAATAATCTGCCGCCTTCATTACATGCTCTCAAGTCGCTTACTACTTTTAAGATTAAGTTTAAACGTATACTGTATAATGAGCAAATAAGTACTATATAATAAATAACAACCGCATTGTAATAGTTTAAGAAGTATGCAAAAGGTAATTATTTAAACAGCCTTTATTGTATTGTCTTTTTTTATTCACATTGTTTTTTTTTAATAATATACCTCAATAACATTTAATTGGACACAACATCAACGATTAGTAGCTATAGAATTAAGTTTGAATCTTTATTTAAAAACAACAAACAAATAGCTTTAGTACATAATTGTAGCTGATATATACTCAAAATAAAAAATACTTATGATAAGCTGTCCGAGTTCCCATAAGGTAAGGGTCGGACTGAAAATCAGTGTCGGGTTATCCCGGCTACAACTGAGTTCGATCCATTTCGTGGTCGTATACTGCAGCACGGATTGTCATATTTGTTGTTTTAGTTTAGCTTGCGTTATTTTATTTTATATAGTCTTCGTGCTGTATTCTGTCCACGAATAAACGACTTTCTTTCTTTCTTTCTTTCCTTTGACCCACCTTCCATCGAAGATATTTTCGGGACAACGTGGCAGGTGGCGAGCCCGTCGCCGTCTTTATGTCAAAGCCAACGATGTAATTCGTACAGTTTTTTTGTAATACCCATTGATACGTGGTGGTAACCTGCCACCTTGGGGATCGAACTCGGGTCTCTTGTCTCGAAATTCCGACCATCCAACCACTCGGCTATCGTGACTTTGCTAAATAAAATACTGTATTTAAGTTAAAAAATAAACAACAATAAGTACAACACAAACTCAAAATAAGTTTTTAACAATTTTGCAAATAAGTAATAAGTTTTTTTTGCTGCAATAAGTTTTTAACAATTTTTTAGAGAGTATCAACCAAAATTGATCTCTTGATACAAAATATAGGTCAATGCGTTAGAGTCCAATACATATAGGTATGAGGGTATCTTTGATTTTTTGGGAAGGATAAATAATAAATAAAAAGTTTACGAATAGCTGTAGGAATACGATTGGGAGCATCGATTTGTCAACCACATCGATGTCCATGTCGCAGCGACGAGTTAGGCCTCCACGGAAAGTCCGTGGAGCCAAAAAAGTGCCGGCAGACTATCTCGTCACGGTTCCTTGAATGAAATCATCCGAAGGGCTTTTGTCTCCACAAATATTATCGGTTTTAGAGCCTTGTGGAATATTTAGGGAGGACGGTATCATGCCACGAGGAGTAGGGCTCTACGATTATAGTAGTTTTTAGTTAATAAGTATTGTAAATATTAACATATTTTTTTTTGTAAATAAAGTATTACCATAAACAAAATAAATATCTTCACACAATTCCCACAGGGGTAGACAGAGGTCTAGTCTAGACTATGAATTCCCTAGGACCCACCTTTCACAGAAGAATAATCGAAAATTTCCACCGTACATTTTGGAAAGGATAGTCTTATGAACTTTCAAAAATTTTTCTAATCAAATTTATGTACAAGAAAGCTGGCAAACAACATCAAGCTAAATGGATTAAAAACTAAAATAAAAATATTTGATTACGCAAAAAGGTCCTGAATTCAAAAAACATAATAAGTCAACTGATATCGCAAGCTAAATTAATGATACTGTACTCTACCTACTGAATATCAAACCAAATCATCAATTACTACTTTTCTACCAATGTTTAGTAATAAGGTTTTTCTACCAGAGAAGAAATCTGCCATAGAAATTCTGTATCTTTTTTGTTATCTTTTTCAAATCATATGCTCGCTCCCATCGCCTTCCGTATGAAAAGTATTTGATCCGCGAGATAATAGCCAAGAACTTATTAGACCTATATATATATATATATATATATATATATATATATATATATATATATATATATATATATACAAGATAAAGCATCTTAACTCGATCCCTCCCAAAACCTTTCTTGTGAGTTTAAGATTGGGGAATTTATCGTGGCCATTACTGGGTCTGTTATTTGTCGCAATATGAATATCTGATTTCTGGTACTTTTTCTTTTTAGCAAAATCCAACTTTACAAAGCCTGAGTTGCTGGGATGGTTGCCTCGATATTATGTTTCGTGGTGTACACTAAAGAATTTAAATTCATTATTTTCCAGCGAACGAACAAGGTAAGTAAAATATCGCGTATAGTTATGAAATATGTAAATTAAAGAAAGATGGCAATTTGGCAAGATAATTCGGGTGACACCATTGTCTGGTTCACTTGACTATATTTTCCGACTTTCGAATTCTCGATCAAGGACGAAAGCAGTAGGCAGTCTGCGGCCTCGGGGTCACATCGGGGTGTATCAAGTTATTACTTTTTTTTAATATTTACTATTAACAATATATAGATTTTGCTGTACTTACACATATTAGAAGTCTTCGCAACCGCATCTATTTTCCGAAAAAGTAGTTTTATAACTATTATACAATTATTTGTTTCTTAGTTGACTTTTCATTTTATACTCATTGTCGCAAAGTTGTTGACGGGTGTGCATTTCAGGAAGGCTTTGTTAGGAATAAAACACCTGATTGTTGCTTGTTCAATGGACGTAATATGACCATTATTTTCAATTATTTTTTAAGATGCTAAATTTTAAAATTAAAGTTGCTATTGAATAACTATAATATTATATTGAATAATATGCGAATGTAACTATTCAATAACAACTTTACAATGAATTTCCGCAAAGTATCTTCTGAGTCAATTACCTATTTTAAAATAATTTACGGACAATCTCTGTCCTAATAGTGATTGATAACAAACGCAGTGTTTATATAGATCCTATTTGGCCGAATATTAAGAGTATATGACTTGTTGTTTATGTCGTCTTTGCTTAATGGTTTCACTTCGAAAATACGTATTTGACATTGGCAGATGGAACAATTAATTTCTCATATCGTTATCTTTATATTTTTATTCCCTATATTTCTATTAATCTTTTTATCTTTTTTCTCATCTATATCTTTGTGTTTATATATTTATCAAACTAGGCTCAGATCCCTCAAATAAAGTTATGGTCACAGCCCCCGAAAAAGTGGCTAAGTACGAGTCGAAATATGAACTCACTCATGATCGAAATATTTTGCATTCTTACAAAGGAGATGCATGACCACCCTGATTAATATTGTGTACATAGTACTGTTCCATGTGGGCAAAGCCAGAGAGCTAGAATTAGAAAATTACCGAAAATGTTTAACTTTGTTCGGTTCGCTCACGAAAAAATTAAAAGTAAAGGCGTGTTTCTTTTCGCTTTTATTGAGGCATTAGACATAATATCATCGGCCTATCGACCTCAATAGAGAGTGAAAATGTGACGTAATTCGTTTAATAGGGTTGCGGGCATACCCATGGTGAATACACCAACAACGGTGAATTCGTGCTTTTATCAAACATATATGTACACTCTTGCATTTAAAGTACCTATTCTGTACGAATAGTTAAAGAATAGTACTTTTGTTTTACCCATTTTTAGTAATTTCAACGAAGGGTATTCGGAACAATAATTACCTAACTAAAACTATGTAAAATATAACCTGTATTAAATAAAGAAATATCTTCACGCAATTCCCAATACAGGGGTAGACAGAAGTCTAGTCTAGACATGTAAGTCCCTTCGACCCACCTTCCACCGAAGATATTTTCGGGACAACGTGACAGGCGGAGAACCCGTCGCCGACTTTATGTCCAAGCCAACGATATAATTCGTGCATAACTTTTTTTAAAAAACCCATTGGTACGCATTGGCTTGCCACCAGGGAATCGAATTCGGAATTCCTATCACCCAACCACTCGTCTATCGTATTAAATCGGAGCACTTATTAGAATATTTTATCGTATCGAGAAAATTTGCCAGTAATTAATAATCCCTATGAGAGAGTGCTAATCTAGGTACTTGTATCTCCAAAAGCATAAACTTACAGATTATGTTAACAATTTGAATATAATTTGGTTCTTAACGCTAGATGGCGCTATATTTAGTAGCGCCACCTAGCGTTAAGTGGAATTAAGTTCATTATTTATAAAATTTTTCTGATGACGTCTTTACTTGCATACATACTTGCATACATCTTGTATGTTATCCTAATTTAGTTTTATATAAATTTGGTTCGGGTAAAAAATAAATATGGGTCTGAAGGTCTAAATTATTAGCAAGATATCTGATAGTATTATAACATAGATAGTAATATAAGTAGTAGTGTAGTAATATAAGTAGATTAGGTAGTCAAAGACCTCAAAATTAGGAAATGCTTGAATATATAAAAATGTTAGCGGAATCCTTTGTTAGTGGAAAGTGTTAAGTGTTTATAAGTTGCCTTTTAGCATACCCGCCTACTTTTTAAACTCAAATTACTTTAAACTAAAAGGTAAACGGTAAAACGGTATCATAAAATGTAACTAAGAGATAAAGGTAAATAAATAATTACAAAAACTAAGAGATAAATTTTATATCTACTTTGGCGACCAACAGATGGCGGGATAACCATCGAACTCGGGTCTCTTGACTCGAATTCTGATCACCCAACACTCGATTATCGTGACTTTTTTAAATCTATTTGGCAATGCTTTTGCAAAATACGATCCTGGCATCCTCACGATTAATTCTCATTTTCTGCTTATGTCAAGGTACTGTAAAAAATCGGTTACTTTGTAGAGAGTGAGAATGTCCTCTCTCCCGAGCGACATTAATATTCACAATTAGCGGACGATTTGCAAGTTATTGTTTTCCTGCTCTTTGTGATGGGTTTCGTGACATAAAAATTTTAGGCGCTTTAATAATATTGTTCTGTACGGGGCAAGTGTACCGGCTCATGTATATCCGTACTTAACAATGACAATATAGTTACTAGAGGGAGTTTCTATGATTGTTTGCTCGGCTTTTCAATTGGCACTAAGATTTTTTCTTCCTACGGGTTCTCTACCACGGCGTGGCACTCGGAAGCTCTTATAGATTATTTATACGCTAGACCAGAATTTAAAATTTTTGAATGAACTTTATGAAATTAAGTTAAAAATTTTCAACTACATTTTAAGAAGTTAACGATATTGATGTAATGGGCAAGACTTCTCTGCTCGGACCACTCTACATATCGGATATTTTAGTTTTTAAATCGTTACTGTACAGTGTTTTTGTATACTGAAATCGAATGTCATATAAAGGTCTTATGATTTAAGCGTCATGGGGGCAAAAAATTGCAAACATGTATACGGGTGTCAAATGTGTCATTAACAGGGTTTCTATGCCAAAAAATTTGTTATGTTAAACAAACTGCGCTCGAGATGTCCTTTTTACTTATGTAGGGCAATTTCGGCTGTCACTGAGTAGAAAGAGACTTGTTTGAAGACCGCCGCTGCCCGGCAGGGAGCCGACGCTACGCAGAATTCCCTTACCTACTTTGTAACATTTTGGATTGATTTCTTTGAGAGTTACAAGTTTTAGACTAAGGATAAATTTTAATTCAAAACTTCCGTTACAAATTATTAACATTATTATACACACGATTGAGTATTTTTTAACAAGTATCAGAATATTGTTATTAATCAAGGTTAGAAGGAATTTTCGTAACAGTACGGATAAAATAAAAATGTTTTGTTGATCAACCACGTACATAATAATTGAAAAGTTGAGAAGTAAATGTATACTAAAATTCTCTCATGACAATATTGCTGGACGAATAATAATCCAGAAAGCCTAGATCTTCTACGCAACTACACTTAGTTATGGCTTTTCGCGTTTTGCCATAGGTTATAAGTGAATGTAATTGATGGTGAGTCTAAATTCTTTATATAAATTTATTGTTACTTATCTTCTTCCAAAGTCCCTGATGGGGTAGCCAGAGAAAGCAGACCGCCTAGTGTCACGATCCTTACAAACCTATTTCGCTTCTTTCAAATTCATCATTTTCCCTGTAAATGCACGTCACGGTATCCAAGTATTATTGACCCTTCCTTCTTCGAGCAATTTTGCTCACATGGTCTTCGAATGTTAGTCTCGGCCTGCGCCAACACCTTTTAACATTAATTTTCGCGCTATGCACTTTTTTCACCATTCGGTCTTTACTGATTTGCTTAACGTACCCATACCATCGAAGCAGGCTCTTATCAATTTTAGTGATAAGATTATCTTTAAAACCTGCCATATTGCGCTATTCTTCGTTTTAGTTTTCAGTCAACCAACACGCCAACAGCACGCCAACGCGTGCGGCCTTACGATGCTATAAAGAGAGAGCCACATTTCGCTGCTATATAACAAAATGGGTACCATTTGCTTTATGTATCCGTTAACTTTATTCCCAGCAGACATATGTCAGTACACGCCTAATTACATCTTCCATCCCGGCTAAAAATGTCTTCGGTGGAAGGTAGGTCGGAAAGACTTAATTGTCGAGACTTCTGTCAAAACCTGTATTGGGAATGGCGAGAAGATAATTATATATTTATATATCATCCGGCTACAAGCGTTTTACAAGTATACAATTTCAATCGCCTATTCTACATTACTGATTTACGCATATTTCACACTTCGGCCTATCTTCATCTCTTTCAAATATCAGAGCCTTAGCATTCATAATTATTAGGATTCAAAATGGGTAACCTAAAAAAATATCTTCACGCTATTGCCACCTGGGTATCGAACTTGGTTCTCTGGACTCGAATTCCGATCACCCAACCACTCGGCTATCGTGACTTACGGATACCTTTATTTTCACATTCCTCTGTGTCTAATGTCTGCAGTTCTACCTCTGATGGTGCAATAAGCACTGCATCATCAGCATACAGCAGACAATTTTCTCAGGTGTCATCCAATTTCACACCCAAACAACTATCTTTCAGCTTTTATAAACAGTTGTCGAGATACAATATGAATCGCCAGGAAAATATTATACTTGTTTTACGCCCGTTTGGGACGCTGAACATCGGACAGGTCATGCCCTGCCCGCTTTGTTGTCACAATAAAGTGACTGCACAGCCCTTAGCAGTGGGCTATCCATACCGTACCCCGACAACAATTCACATATTTTCATACATACTACTTCTTCCATGTTTAAATCCGCATTGTGCATCCTATAAAAGTTTTTACGATTTCTCTTGAATCGTACGTGTCAAAACCTTCGTGAAGTGATTAAGCTGTAAATTTATATAGCCATAAATTTATTGATACAATTATTCCAAATAAGTTTGGATTCGACTCTCCTACTTCCAAATTCAGATCACCCAATCACTCAACCGCAGCTTCACTACGATAGATAATACCAAGTTGTGAATTTCTGTGTTATTGCTGGATTAAGTCACCCTTTTCATTAAATGGGTTGCAATAAATATTTCCAGTGATGATTTATATGATGATAGTTTTGATCTTAACAGCTAACGAATCAGATGCTAAGCTATGCTAATAAATCTATAATAAAATATTATTTACGTGGAAATCACTCTGATGTTACGAGTGAAAGCTCATCGGTAGTCACCATCAGGTTAAATAACTGCTCCTTGGCCACCATCTCTCAAAAACAATTACGTTTTCAAATCAATGAGCCTAATACCAAACCAACCAAAACCAATCCAATATTCTAAAATGTATAAAAAATAAACATTGACTGGAAAGAAGAACACAAGGATACTTTATCGAGTTAATATTAAGCTATATGATTGTCGAAGACTGAGGCAAAGACAGAAAGAAACATTTACAGCCCAAATAGGTCACATAAAAATCCCTCCATCGCAGATCACATAACATATAATAAAAAAATAACAATGAATATGAGGAATCGATCGATCGAATCAAAACGACGTGTGCATTAAACGTCTTACCCCTTAGTTATATTTTAGCTTAGATTTAGCTTTAGCTATATTTTTAAAATAATATTATTTAGTAATACATATTATTAAGCAAAAGCAAATTTTCGTCTAACTTTTCGAAACACTTTGGAAGTTCGCACGATGTCAGTAACTTCTTTTCAATAAAGTTAACGCATTTTTTCCTATAAAATGGTAAAAATGAAGAAGGTTATTCACAAAAGACTAACAAAAATTCTTCGCGAGTGCGAATTTGTATTGAGTATGAGCATTGTTGGAAACAGGTACTTCGGGTGTCATGTTGCAGCTTGACAATAGAGATACACCGATGTTCACTCCTTCATGCCTTCTAACTTACGCAAAATTGAGCGGAATTCCGATCAGATAACACCAGCGTCCGCTTCCATACGATACTTTTATAAAGCTTATTTGTAACATGAAAGATTTTTTAATTCTTTTGTGCTTTCTTTTAATCGCATACCACATTTTTTGGGTTGCACAAATGCCCTTTTTTAATTCTGAAATTTAACCTTAAAGGTAATTCTTAGTTTTTATGTGTCTTATATAATATACTGTCACGTTGTCCCGAAAATATCTTCGGTGGAAGGTAGGTCGAAGGGACTTTATTGTCTAGACTAGACCTCTGTCTACCCCTGTATTGGGAATTGCGTGAAGATATTTTTTTTTTAATTTTATATAATATACCCCTTTTTTGTTGTACTTAGAGTACTAGAGGAATTTCAGATTAAGAGTATTGTTAAATCACTTTTATAAGAGATGGCCTTACAGCGGTGGTAACTCTTACTTGTAGCCATAATATACTATTATGGTTATAAGTTATCCTAAATATTAAACGAGATTCGATAGAAAAAATTAAATTAAATATTAAATACAAATAATGACTTAATTTATTATTTATACGTAAACAATTATTTTAGAGTTTGTACCTATATAGATAGAATTTGAATGTGAAAAACTATCTAAACACAAAATAAGGGCCAAATAGTATTGGCGTGGGTAGACGTTGTTTTACCTATTTAATGACATGTATTATCAAATGAAAAATCGGAAGTCGCTAACGGTTTGCCCGTTAGCGACTTTCAAATCTTTTAACGTAACCATTAGTGTTACAATAGTGTAATAAATATGATAACGTATTCTATAATACTAATATTTATAAGTCACGATAATATAAAGTCACGATAGCCGAGTGGTATGGTGGTCGAAATATAGAGTCAAGAGACCCGAGTTCGATCCCCAGTTGGCAGGCTCGTATCAATGGGTTTTTCAAAAACTTATATACGAATTATATCGTTGGCTTGGACATAAAGACGGCGACGGGCTCACCACCTGTCACATTGTCCCGAAAATATCTTCGGTGGAAGGTGGGTCGAGGGGACTTAATTTTCTAGACTAGACCTCTGCCTACCCCTGTATAGGGAATTGCGTGGCGTTATTTATTTATTTATTATTTCTATCAAATTTTATTCCAGAACTAAGAATTCATATTTACCGTATATTTTGTTTTGTTTTCATACTTTCAATTTGCATTCAGCTTTCTCATGATCGTGATGTGGGTGCTTCGTCGACCGCTGTGCCTTATAATGGGTGCAACTCGACACCAGTGTGTCGGTATTTTGTACAAGTCTCTATTAAGATCAAACTCATTCAGCGGCTCGATCGGCAAAAGACAGGAAGTGAAGGACAACGTACGATCGAACCAATTACCCGCCCACGTTATACGAAACCCGTAATTAGTGTAAAATATCCGACTCCTGAACGGAAGTGTGCCGTTGTCTAGACCTAGAATGTACAGATGCAAGATTTCAATGGAATTTATCGTTTAGTATGTTGTGCGTAAGTATTAAGAATATTTAACCGTTGTTTTATTTTTACCATTTTTAGGAAGTGTCTTTATGGTAATGCAATTAAAAAAACTCGGACTTAGCCTTTTCAGAGTGTATTATTCAAACTGTATTTCATCTTATTTATTTTAATTGCCGTTGACACTATTTTAAGGTAATAAGTTACACAGATATTGACTATTTTCACTAGCTTCAGGCATTTGGGACACTACAGTTAACTCCTTATTTTATGTTCTCCATTGCTCAGTATTCGTAATAATCACCACAAAGTATGAAAAAAACAAGTGCATAATTAGATAAAAGTTCTAAGAGTTACAGAAGTCAGAGGCTTTGTTCCTTATTCATTCTTCATGTGAATGCATCTTTTTTTTAGATCACACTTTTAGAAAAAGCCAGAAGCTCTTAAGATTTATGGCGTGAAGAGTGCGATCATAAGACATTAGTAGCCAGTATTGTCCGCAACATGTGGGCTTTGTTAAACACCGGTGGGACACAGTAGCCCGGCGAGGCAGTGTCTAGTCCCAAACGCCGATCGCCATTGTTCTATCGGCTCGTAAACATGTCGACAGGTTATTGCATTTGTTATAAAGAGTACAGGTTTAAAATTTATACATTCGTAGTTTCTACAATCTTAATGTACTTACTATTATTATGTTAGGTGTTTTAATGTGTAGTAAGAAAAAAGGGTAGAAAAATGTAGCTCTCGTTCTAACGCCAATAGGTTGTGGATTCAAGTTGTCAGGTATACAAATAAACTAGATATTTAAGAGGAGTACAATCCATACAAGTCGGTATCAATAAAAGAAGATGATCTTGTGATAAAACATACTTTCAACATTATATAATATGGGATAAATTTTTTAGAACATTTTTTATGTAAATGCTGAAAAATAATCAAAAATATTAAGAGAATGAAATCGCGTAGCGTAGGTAGCCTATAATCAGTAACTAAAGTTCCGTTCGTAAAGAGAATTCAACTTAGTCTCAATAACATACCTACTAATCTTATATTCAGTTATAAAAAAGGCACGATAGCCGAGTGATTTGGTGGTAGGAATTTCGAGTCAAGAAAACCGAATTCGATCCCCAAGTGGCAGGCTCGTACCAATTGATTTTTCAAAAAACTTATGTACGAATCATATTGTTGGCTTGGACATAAAGGCGGCGACGGGCTCTCCACCTGTCACGTTATCCCGAAAATATTTTTGGTGGAAGGTTGGTCGAAGGGACTTAATTGTCTAGACTAGACTTCTGTCTACCACTGTTGGGAATTACGGGAAGATATTTATTTATACTTATTTCATAAAACCTTATTTTTTAAAATATGTTTTCTTATAAATATGTTGTCGCAGAATTGATATTACTCAGTATCCGATCTGTATTGATCAGCTTATTTACTTGTCAGAAACAATTAGGGCTTTCCTTAATACGGAGATAGGCACCCTATGCAATTTGGTGGTCGAATTATCGCCTCTATTAATGTATTTATTTCTAAATAAATAACATATACATCAGATTAATGGCTTCTACTAGCGTTTAATAGTTATCGATTGAAGGACAACCACAAATGGATTTCTTAAATTTAAATACGCATTTATATATAATTAGCCCTTGCTTTGTATGGGTAGCAGAGCATAAAAACTACATATTCATTCCATGTTAGCATTATAAACTTTGTATAGAAAGCTTTAATATTGAATTTGCTATGATCATAAAAGCGTAGCAATATTCCACCCCTTCTTTTTAGAGGCAACTAAGGAAAAGCCTCAAAATGTGAGAGATAGTGGGATTGGGAAGCATCAGCGTCTTAGGTGAGAGGGGTCTGATGCTGCGATCGCCAATCCGTTACTAAGCTTGTTACTTATATACTTACTTATCTACACGCACAAACCCTGACGGGGTAGCCACAGAGAACAGGTCGCCAAGTGTTTCGCTTCTTTCAAATTCATCTTTTTCTTCATACACCCAAGTCAAGGAGGGTCAAGAGTACTCTTGACCTTCCTTCGAGCAATTTGCTCACGTGGTCTTCGAAAGTTAGTGAGGCCGACACTAACTTTCGAAGCCTCGACACCTTTTAATGTAAACTTGCGCGCCATATATGTGAACAGCTTGAATTTTACAGTTTAACTAAGCTTGTTGATTGTGCCATATTCCCTTATGGGAGAGCCCTTTGTCTTGTATTAAAATTTTACACTCCGTTATGTAAGAAACAAAACAATTAAGTCCTTTCGACTCACCTTCCACCGAAGACATTTTTGGGCCATAGTGACAGGTGGTGAGCCCGTCACCGTCTTAATGTCTAAGCCGACGATATAAATCGCAATTAAGTTTTTGAAAAAAGTCATTGGTACGAGCCTTAGGGAGCGAATTCCTTTTACCAAAGCATTCGACTATCGCGACTTCAAGTTTGTTTATTCATTAACATTAAATAAATTTTGTGCTTCGTCCTGAACGGTGACGAATTTTCCATATAAATATCAAAAACAAAACATGTAATGTCTCGACGAAATATCAAATTACAAAAGGCTCCTCGATGACTGAAATACTTGGCAATAGAGGGCTTATTTAGGATAGTAAAGTTAAATACAGTATAGTATGACCCCTTTACGAAATGAAATGTTTCAAAACTATGATTTTTCGATCTTTGAGGATGATATATGTTCTGCAATAGAAATGTGACTGAATTGGTGGATATAATGTTCGAAAGAAAGTTTTTTTAACTTTCATGTTTACTATCTTACTATGTATTCTGAGATATAAAAAAAAGTTACATAGTCCCCCACACGAGAGAGCGGTAAAACAAAACCAAGCAAGGCAAACGATTTAACAAACTGCCATATTTTAACAACGTGTAATTAAAGGTTTGGCTCCGCTCGAATATGCATAAATCATACGTCAGCCGCGAACTGCCGACCGAAATAGAGAAAAAATTAAAAACATTAATGTGCCTGGGAGTTCGGAAAAGAGAAACAATAAATAAATAGTCCTTGAAAAGATAGTCATATATCGAGATAGGAATCTATAATTTAGCGTAGATAAAGTACAACATAATACGTAAGATCATAATGTAAAATCGATATCTGTATCTGTCATCTTAACTATTTTATTATATCTCATATATATTATAAAAATAAGGCATGGGAGTGACAATTTGAGTGGAGAGTCCGAGTTTTAAATAGAAAAATAACAGAAAGTTATCAGTAAACTAGCCTCTATGAAGGTCGTAAAACTAGAAAAACCTGATGATTTCTTGTATTTACGCGAATACTACACATCTAAAATAAAACGAGGTCTCGGGGGGACCCGTGACCACGGTTGCTGTAAAGCATCCGAAACGTCGGGAAATAAAAATAGTTTGTAAAAACTAATTAAAAACGCGATAAAATCCGAAAATCGTTTTATTTTAGATAGAAAAACCTGTCTCATTTTTAAAGGAAATATAGGAAGAATCTCTATGTATAGACCTTATATAGCAGCAAGCATAGGCTTGCTGCTATATAAGGTCCATGTATACTAATGTGGGACCTATAAGATTCCACTTAAGTTTGTTACGTTTAATTCAATTGACTTAGGTTAAAAACCAGCATAAAAATGAGAAATTTGTACTCTATAAGATAATATCAGTATAATTAAAGGCAATATCAGTATAATTATGCAAACATCTTGTTACATTACTTACTTTTATACTTTACGCCCAGTCGTCTGCAGGATATAGGCCTCTCCTGTTAGTAAAATTTTCTCAAATAACCACGTATAAACTTAATGGCAATCTCTGTATCAGACAATTCGTACAATCTGGTATTTTGCGTTATGTTTATCCTTTATGAAGTTCGTACAACTAGAAAAACCTGTTTCATTTTTAAAGGAAATATAGGGAGAATCTCTATTTCTATGCTTGCTTCTATATAATGTCCATGTATACTAATGTGGGACTTCCATTTCCGTGGAATTTCCAAAGCCTATAGCTTTTTTGTTTTTCGTCAGTTTATGGTTTCGTCTTGTTAGCTGTTCATGTTATGCAAAGAATCCTTCCCCATCCCCGTATTTCCACAGAGGCTATATTCTGATCAATAAAGAAATATTGAGAAGTGTAAAGTCCGGGGGAGCATTTTCTTAGTGGTATTAGAAACTTATTTTTTATGCGCTTGATTTATTTGAATAACTTTTTTGGTTAGCTATTATGAAGTTTAAGTAATATTTATGACTGTTACATAACATACTGAATGTAACTTTTAAAGTTTTGGAAAAAGCCTTTTCGACTACGTTATCATAATTGACACTAGCGGTCAAATGAATAGTAAACATAACCTTTGTGACATAGTATTTATTTCATATAAGAGGAGTCACAAAGCCATAATTCACGGGCGGAGCGAGGTGTGTCGGAGGCTGCGCTGCCGGGGGTGCGGTGCGGAGTGCGGGGTGCTTGGTATACGGGGTGCGCGCACGCCGCTTGCGGGGTGCCTGCGGGGCCGGGGCGAGGTGACAACCGCTTGTTACGTCTATTCCAAGCCAGTTATTAAAAACGTCTCGGCGCGAGCGGTGCGCCGCCCTGTAATTATCCAGTTGAAGTTTCGGTCGCGCTACGTTGTCACCACTGTCACTGGAAATGCAATACGTAGATCCGCCCGCACAACAGGTTCGTCCGCCCGCCCACGCCCTATGTTTATTGACGCTTTAATAGCATTTTATGATGGACGTAAAACAATTGACGAAAAGTAATCATAAATTATTAATAAATATTTTTGGAACATTTGTTTCTTCTATGAAGTACTATTATTAAAAATTTAGATATTTAGATTTGATATTTAAACCAAATGGAATTTCCAAGTGTTAATACAGTTCGTGGTTGTTACAGATGATGAATATGATGGGCGGTTATGGATGCGGATACAGTCGAGGCGATGCACTGTCCCCAGCATCGGATTTATCGTCTTGCAGTAGTGCATCATCGGGACCGTGGTGCGGCGCAGCGGCTGCAGCGTGGCGGGACTTACAGCCCTACCCGCCGCAGTATCCAGCCTATTGGCCAGCCCCTGCAGCAGCAGTAACAGAGGATGCACGGGAACTACAGCGACGTTGCGCGAAGTGTAGATGTCCCAACTGCCTCACAGAAGCAGCCGGATTCGGCCCGAATTATGGAAAGGACGGCGCCAAACGCGAGCACATCTGTCACGTTCCCGGCTGCGGAAAAGTGTACGGAAAGACTTCGCACTTAAAAGCTCACCTACGCTGGCATACGGGCGAGCGCCCTTTCGTTTGCAATTGGCTTTTTTGTGGAAAACGATTTACGCGGTCCGACGAACTTCAAAGGCACCTACGCACGCATACTGGTGAAAAAAGATTCGTATGCCAGTTATGCTCGAAGCGATTTATGCGTTCGGACCATCTCGCTAAACATGTGAAAACTCACGCTAATGCGTCACGAAAGAGTAAGAAATTGAAGGAAGACGAGAAAGATGACGCTACAAAATTGGACAAAAAAATTGAACAAACGCCCGTTTCATCAAATACGATTGTGACTCCAGTGTCAGTGGGTAGCACGAGTTACGGAACTGTGCCAAGTGCTGCTGCAGAACAGAAACAGCAACCGTCACTGAATTACAGCACAACCGTCCCTTCTACAAATGCTGTTAATGTTTACAATAGTAGCGCGGCGTTTGGTAGTGGCGGTATTCCTACCAATGGTTGGTATCCAGAAGTTCATCAAGAGGCTCTTTACGCGCGAACTCCAATGAGAGATCACCGTTTTTACCAACAGTATACAAGCCCTTTAGGTACATATCAATGTTCTACTAAAAACAACTATGCCATGTTTCATGGACATTATAATTTACAACCCCCAGTCGCTATTGGACAATAAAAGTGACATTTTAATAAAAAATTGCATGTTTTAAAAGTGATAAAAATACATTAATTACCTATTGTTCAGTGTTTAGTTAAAGTTAAAAGTTTTTGTTATGTTACCATACTATCTTATTGTGATTTATTGTCAAGTAATATTTCAACCATTTAAGGTGAAGGACAAGCCGACTCGCTACTTTATTTTTAAATAAAAAATAAAATAAATTAGTTCATACATTGTTTGTTTTTGACATATTAAAATTCCTCATTACTGTTTTATTATGAATATATTTTATGGTATTATTAATTAAGGAAGACTTAAATAAAATTTATTTTTAGACACTAAAGGTTGCTATATTATACTAAAGATAATTGAGAACTATTAAAATATGTTAAAATTCAAATTTTCTCCTTCTCTTGGTATTTCTAGAAAATTAATCTAGTTTTAAATTTATAATCTTACTGAAAACATATTGGTTTTGATTACTAAACATTTTATTTAATCACCCATTTAAATTTTGTAATTTCATTTTATTTTTCACTTTAGCAGGAATTATTAGTGCATAACATTTTTCAATTTTAAATAAATTCAAATTTTATAACTCGCTGTTGTATTCGTCCGTTGTATTCATATACGCAAGGATTATACTATAAGTCGGACAGGCTTATAATACAATACACATGAATAACATTTGAAATAAAATTCATCCCCAGACAATTTATTATTTTATTTATTTATATAATAAGTATATAATCATGTTTATATAAATTATCAATATCAATCATGATCACTCGGGTTGCACGTTATCATATCTATTCCTTTTTAATTTATTAATTAATAATTTAATTAACATCTGATAAATTAATATTAAGTGTCTTAAACACAAAGGAAAATAATCAAGTGTCCAGTTCCGCGGAGGCCATCTATTTTAAAATCACTCGTCATTAGAAAAGATCGCAATCGAAAAATCTTAAGTTTTTGATTTATTTACCATCGTTAATTTTGCAGTAAGTGATTTCTGTCAAATGACAACTTTTGAATAAAAGTTTTTATAAAGTGTACCGCAACAGGGACGGAGCGAACAGCTTTAAAAATGTGCGAAATAAAATACGAGAATTTGAACGACTGCGTTAGTGATTAAAAAATTTCGACTATCTACAGATAGAGACGACTTTCGTGGACGAGTGGCGTACGCACTGGTTTTCATGGTGTTGCCACCTCAGAGCTCCCGGGTTCGATTCCCGGTCGAGTGAATGTAGAAAACAATTTTTCTACACCTTCTCGGGTCTGGGTGTTTGTCTTACCTTCATTGTGTTTGATTCCACACTACAAGTGTTAAAGCGCTTAGCTTGGGATCAGATCAATGAATGTGATGTTGTTTTTATCTGTGTATGTATAGAGAGATTACTTCCACCCATTAATCTCCCAATACTCGGTTATTCTCCACCCTCTCTGGGGGATTATAAAGAGGTCTAAACAATAAGGGTACCGTATTATTTCCACCGATTTATGTATTATTTATTTTTATTATTTATTTGTATTATTTATTTATTTTTATTAGTATTTAGGAAAACGTGACAAGCGGTGAACCTTTCGCCGCCTTAGTATTAAAGCAAACGATACCATACATAAGTTTATATTAATGAGGTTCATATTTACATTGATAAATACATACAAACTTCCATTGGTCGAGTAAAACATTCATATTCATCACACATTTGTTTGACCCTTGAAGAATTCCGACCCGCCGTCTTTAGGGTGACCTAACTACAAATCAAAAAGGCAGCGTTACTACTAACTGTCATACATATGAACGGAATATGAACAGAATGATGATAGCAACAGCGTGCCTGTTTTTGTTTTAACCAGTACGATTGTCTTGCTTGACGATGTGGCCAAATCTTTTTACTTAAGAAGCCTATATCTCACACTGAGCTATATACATACATACATACATACATACATACATATATACATATATATACATATACATACATATATATACATACATACATACAGCATACATACATACATATACATACATACATACACATACATACATACATACATATACATACATACATACATACATACATACATACATACATACATACATACATACATACATACATACATACATATACATACATACATACATACATACATACATACATACATACATACATACATACATACATACATACATACATACATACATACATACATACATACATACATACATACATACATACATACATACATACATACATACATACATACATACATACATACATTCATACATACATACATACATACATACATACATACATACATACATACATACATACATACATACATACATACATACATTCATACATACATACATACATACATAAATAGGGACAACATCATATGCATTACTTTGATGTCAAAGTAAGCAGCTTAAGCACTTTAAAATGGAATCAGAAACAACGAACGTTCCATAAAAAAAACCAGACCCGAGAAAATTTAGAATAACTGTTTTCTTCTTTGATCCGTCCGGGAATCTAAACCGAGATCTCAGAGCTGGCGACAGCATGTAAACCGGTGAGTACTACGCCGCACGTAAGTGCAATAGTTTTGACGGAGGTCGTCAAAACTATTGCACCTACGTATACACATTTTCGATACCTTATAACAGATAAGGTATCGAAAATGTTGAGTGTCCGCTAATTAATGAAAATCGTAATATATAGTCACGATAGCCGAGTTGTTGGGTGGTCGGACTTTCGATTCGAGAGACCCGAGTTCGACCCCCAGGTGGCAGTACCAACGAGTTTTTCAAAAACATATGAACGAACTTCATCGTTGGCTTGGACATAAAGGCGGCGACGGGCTCACCACCTGTCACGTTTTCCCGAAAATATCTTCGGTGGAAGGTGCGTCAAAGGGGCTTAATTGTCTAGACTTGACCTCTATCTACCCCTGTATTGGGAATTGCGTGAAGATATTTATTTTTATATTAATAATATCCTCACGCCATTCCCACGGTTGTTGTCCCATTCATACAGGGGTAGATTTTGACCAGCAAATTATTGAAGTGATTTTTATCGAGCATATATTCATTAACTTTTTCTTTCAGTCGTTCGTTCGACTATAAAAGTCCACTACAGAAGGTTAACCTCTACCAAACTGCAATCACTATTGTTAATGTCGCAAAAATATCTTCAGTGGAAGGTGTGTCGAAAGGACTTATTGTCTAGACCTCTTTCTAATACAGGGGTATTGGGAACGGCGTAAAGATATTTTTTATATACACATGTCCTATTTTGTTTTCTTTATCCTTTTTTTGTCAAGTTCATGTTTTAATAAATATAATAAATAAATATCTTCACGCAATCCCCTGTACAGGGGTAGACAGAGGTCTAGTATAGACAATTAAGTCCCTTCCACCCTCCTTCCACCGAAGATATTTTCGGGACAACGTGACAGGTGGTGAGCCCGTCGCCGTCTTTATGTCCAAGCCGACGATATAGTTCACACATAAGTTTTTGAAAAACCTATTGGTACGAGCCTGCCACCTAGGGATCGAACTTGGGTCTCTTGACTCGAAATTCCGACCACCCAACCACTCGGCTATCGTGTCTCATCAGTTCATGTTTTGGAACTAGAATTTGATAACTATTATAAGTGAAAAGAAAGCTTTCAACAATGTTTTTAGTGTCCGCTTCTCGTCAATAGATGACGCTAGTTGTCGAATCACTGTAGCGGTCCGCGGCCGGGCAGTAATTGCGCGCGGCTATTATCTGGGCGGCGCTCGCCGTGCATGGCGGCCGGTGCGAGCGGGATGCACTCGATAATACGTAAAACAAAACGAGGGAGTAATAATGGTAAAAAACGAGCAGCACGCAAATTATAGTGAGAAATGAGGCAGCCGGTAGCGGTGGGGGCCGCGTGGTGCGGTGGGGGCTGGCGTGCGGCAGTCGCGGTCGCTCGGCGCACGCAGATCGCACGCCCGCGCCCGCGCCGCTCGCGAGTGCTGTGAGTGAGTGACATGCGCTTCCAGCGCCGGCGCCATGAGCGGCAAGCCCTCCTCCTCGCCGGACCTGCTCATGAATGTGAGTCCAGCTGACAGCGTTCCCAACACACACTAACCCACAATGTAACACGGCAGGATTGAAAACCTACTAGTGGTCTACATCTAATGTCATCCTCGAAGACCATATAACTTCTTGTCCTTCGTCAGTCTGGGTATTTTTTGCTACGGATGTTAATTTCATAGGTCAATCTTACTGATTGTCGTCAATGTATTTTGTCGATTAATATGGCAGATATTTGACTTCTAAAGATTTCATTGCATTAAGCATATAAGACTTCTAAATTTTAATGTCTCAATGATCAAGTTATACGTATATAATACTAAACATAACCAGAAAACGTGAAGCCCACCCGAACTACTTAAATAGAGACGTCACGACTACAACGCGATTCATTCACGGTCCAGATTCTTATCCACATAACAAATCCCGGTTAGGCAAGCTTATAAAACAGTCTGTTAGACGGGAGAGCGCCCTTGGGTATTGTCGATTTAGTACGCGCCATAAGCGGTATTACTCACGACGGAGACTGCGTCCCCTGTGCCCTAACCTCTATTACTATTCATGGCGACCGCCCTCGCCCATTCCGGTGGACCCGCCGGAACTAAAATGCTTGAAAGTATTTGAGTTTGTGAGAAAAATGCTTGAGAGTTTTCATAATATTCTCAAGATTTCAATTCAAATTTGTAACCGTAGATATGTAAAAAATAAGTCAAATACTTTATCGCCTTTGTTTAAATATATTTATCTTATAAATTTCCATGTCATCGTCGATATTCTAGTCTTAGACAAAAAGCCGAAGCAATTATCATATAATAAACAGAAAAACATATGGCAAAGCAAGTATTAAATTTGAATGAAATACCTTTTCAATACTGTTTTGGATTGAAAATTAATAAGGATGACGTAAATGGTATTGTTATTGTCTAAAAATTGTCCATTAGATTAGTTCCGAACATTACTGGCAGGTCGTAAAACTACTGAAATGTTAATTCAATTAAGTGAAGTCAAATAAATAAAGGTCGCGCCGGCACTTTCGACCGCCGTAGCCAATCCTTAATGACACATAGAGCCTTCATCCATTTTCTACTCAATTTCCTTTTCATATTAGTTTAATCTAGAGGCAGGACTACTGGCGCCAAAAATTATGCCGCGACGGCCGTGTCGGACGCGACTAATCTTTTTAGCGTTATATTGTAGTTCGAACGGCTCCTTTGTGCGGTGAAAAAGGAAGAAATTTATGTGTTTCGGCATCGTGTGAGTTTTTTGTGGGAATGTAATTAATAATTCGGCGGCAAAACTAACAGTGTTTTCGTTGCGGCTCTGCGTGAATGATTGATGTTTGTGAGATACTTGCAATAGGCGCATTAAATGAATTTACTAAGTTTGACTTTGTTTGATCATTAGTAATAAATATAGTAATATCTTGAAAGTCAATTTACTTTTTAAAGTAATTAATGGTTTCAAGTAACAGCCTAGAAATGCTCGACTAAGGCGTTTGCTTATTTTCCAATGAGTTTTTGTAGCCTTTTAAATTTTAAAACAGATCGCTGTTAATTAATTATTAATTAAAACGCCATTTTATAACTTAATTAGGGTACGTATGGCCTATGGTACATAATAAATTTAGTGTACCTCTAAGTTAGATTTAGATAAGAGTATATTCGCATAATTTTAAACTCAAAATCTCAATACAAACGCCATGGCCGAAGGTCTTGGTGGTATTCACGGTACATGTAAAATAATTATTTTCGGGCGGTCAGGTTTCCGCATGCTGTTTTGCTTTACTGCCAAGCTCGGGTTAACAGTCCAGAATTTTAACAATATTTATGTACATGTAAGGTTTTAATACAAATTTCACTCATATATTTTGTCATCTTTCTATTGTGAAAAATTTTTAACTTCATTTGATATACTGCATATAAAAGAAAAAAGCTTTGTAAATGCAATTGGCTATCGATAGGTAGTTAGATTGCCATTTCGAAAAATTTGCGGATCGGTAACGGATACCGGCGGCTAAGGCACAAGGTATTTGGTACTGCTATCGCTAATCCTCAAACCAAGCTTGGCGATTAGAAGTCTCGGTCCACTAGGTAAACAAAAAAATATTTGAAATAAAATTTGTAATTACGCTTTCATTTATTTGTCCCAAAAATGTCTTCGGTGGAAGGTGGGTCGAAACTACTAAATTGTCTAGACCTCAGTCTACTCTTGTATTGGGAATGATGTGAAGATTATTATATATTTATTTATTTTATTTATCTTCACGCACAATCCCTGACGGGGTAGCCAGAGAAAACAGATCGCCAAGTGTCACTATCCTTACATACCTCTTTCGCTTCATTCAGATTCATCATTTTCTTCATACATGCACGTCGAGGTATCCGACTACTCTTGACCTACGGCAGAGGAAACCACCACGCCGCTGTAGTCACACCATTCCCAATACTAAGCTACACAGATGTCCAGACAATTAAGTGCCAACGTGACAGGTGTTGTGCCTTCATGTCTAAGCCAAAGATATAAATCGTAGATAAGTTTTTAAAAAACCGACTCGAATTCCGATCACGCAACACTTGGCTGAAGAAACCCGAGGATGATCCCCTAGGCTCATAGTGGCCACAACCACTCCAGGTGGCTCCTTCACGGGAGAGAACGAAACTTCTTTCTCCCCTTCTGGATAGATGACTAAGAAACTTAGAAACTTAGATGACTAGAAAATGGTTGCGTCTACTTCCGTGAACATCTTACATGGGCCGCGAATCCACCTTTGTTATACCCTGGAGGCTTCTGGAATTTCAGGCATGCGTGTGCTTTAACGAGCACCAGCTTATCCGTAAGTCTGCCGAGAATCTGAACTTTGGCTCCACTGCGCATTGCAATTTCACCCGCGGAGGGCAGGGGAAGCAGTTCATATTAATACAACCATCAGTGTGAAAAATCAAGATGAATAGGTACTCTACGAGCTAATCTACTCTACTCGACTTTATTCTAATCGCTACGTGTACTTTAAGGTCCAGTCTAATGATGAATATGTATCGCACTGGCGTGAGTCTCCAATATTGCTATTCTGTAAAATTCATCCGCTTTTATGGGAATTCTATTGGAATACTTCCATGTAAAATAAGTTGAAAATATGGACAAGCATGCTAATATTTACCGATATGGATTCTGTACACCCTTTCATAACGTGAAAATGAAAAATATAATGAGTATCTATAAATAAATTAATTAAGTTCCTTTGTCGCTAATTTTCTATTTTATCTGGACAGCAGGATATAAGTAATTGAAAAAGACAGACTACTTAGCTGCCGTTAGGCCGTACCGTTGAGGCCGCAGCCGGAGTGGCACTGGATCCAACAACATTTTAATTGGCCACGCGATGTTGTGCCGCGACTTGTCCAACTTTTGCTCTTCTCTCCAAATTGCTCTAAAGTGCATAATGAGCGATGCGTGCTATCGTCGTTTCCCCGTACGCGAGGCAGCTCTTATTTCACATAAATAGTTCAACTCGGCAAACTAATACCGATTCTCAGTAGTGTAATTGCACCTGTGACAGGCTTCCGTCGCCTTCCAACTCCGAGCGGCTGGCGGTCAAGACACAAGACACGCCAAGTGTTCGTAGTCTAAATAGTAGTTATTTCGCATTATCAGTGTGGCGTACGCATCGCGGTGCGTGCGCATGCTCTGAGGCCATTTGACATTTAGATAACTTTTTCATTTCTTGCAAGCTATTTAGGTACGTACTACTTACGTATCGGTGTAGGACATATTTGTTAAGGCTCTCATTGACATTTTAACAGAGATAGTTATAATGTTAATAATATATTCAAAACAAACAGTTTGTGTCTGTGCTGAGATTTATTAATTACTTAATTAATTTATTTACTTTGTGCTGAGATTTGATCATTAAAGAAATTAAGAGTTGGTTCCTCGCTATAAATTTAATTTAAAATTTTTTTTCCTATATGATTTTCTTCGGTGATATTCATAGGGTATGTGGTTATATTTGTCATTTTAAAACTCTTTCTTCCCAATACTTACTTATTTTACATCTTTTATACAATGTAAAATAAGTAAATATATAATTAATTAATTTTACAGTAAATAAATTATCTCTATTATTATTAAGTGATGATAGGCGAATGGTTGGGTGATGGGAATTCGAGTCAAGACACCCGAGTTTGATCCCCAAGGCTCGTACCAATGGTTTTTACAAAAAATAAATTACGATTTATATCGTTTGCTTGGACATTGATGTTCAGATGGAGGAGCCTGTCGCCATCTCAGTGTCCTAGGCAAAGATACAAAATGTATATAAGTTTTGAAAAACTCATTGGTACGAGACTTTCTCCGTGGAATTCCTCCACTCACGTATACCAATAAAACTATTAAGTATTTAAAAAAAAAACCCATTTGAAACAGTGACCGGAAGATTTTTCAATAGAAAAAATGTCATCACTCTTTTTTCATCACTGTTTAAATTATTGCTTAATAAATTGATTAACACCCCAATTTCCGCAGACCTGCTATCACGATACTAAATATAACAAACATAAACTTGTAGAATACAAATGGGAGTAACATTAATTACTCAAGTTGAATTATTTATATCTAATTATAATGTAAACATGTTGTACATAAAATTTTTCTTAAACGATATTTTTTTTTTCAAACCGGTTATGAACCATTGTAATCGTTATATTACATAACTTTACAATATTTAATTAAAGAACTGTTGAAAGTAAATAATTGCATTGGTGATAATTGATTACACTGTAATGAAATGTTTCACATGAAATGCCCTCAGAGATTATAGTTTTTTGATTAATTGGTGAATGGTCATTTTAATGCAAGATTCATTAAGATATTTGTTAATTTTATTTATTTATTGATTTATGTGACAAAGGTATAAACACTATGAAAAAAGAGTTTTAGAAGCTTACTACTTATTCTATATTTATTAAAAAAAGGCTAACTTTATGCGTACACTATACATCGTAAACATAATTTATATAAAACTTATACACAAAGTACATTGACAAATACATATATTATTTATATGGTTGTTATAAGTTTGCTTCATATTTGTCTACCTATAACCCAGGTTTGATCCCTGGGCGAAAAAAATGTTAATTGCGACTGTGCGGAAATGTGCGGAATTAAGATAATCTGTCTGTTAGATAAAATACATACATACATACAATAAAATATATTTCAACCAACAAGCATTGAATTAAGATATTTATTATCCTTAGGCAATGCTTTTGAAAGAATATTTGCCAGGCCTGCAATGTATTAGAAGCACTATGTAAGTTTCCTTGTATTTACATTAAACGACATATGATTTTCGTTTACTTATTTTATCGTGTATTTTTTTTACTTTCCCATAATAATTCTAAAATATTCTATATATTACATATATTTTCTTATTGGTCAGTGTATGCTCTGCGCCAGGAAGGATTCTTTTATATATGATAAGGCCGCTATTTTGTTTCGGTCTATTTTAAGACATCATTTTCTGGTGCATATTACAATTTTGGGATGGTTATTCCACCATTGCCACTTTCAAGGCTTCTTTTAACCACAGTTTATAACACCCATGGATGAAAGAGAGTGTTAAATTAATAAACGGCAAAATTTATCGTTCTTAGAAATAGAAGCTGAAGATGATACAATTTAGACTCTGTTCCAGCTGAATTAATTGCTCAATTCACTCATTAAATCCGAGATCGTAATTTCAGATAGAAAAATTGACTAATATTTTAGGATACCAAATAACCGGATAGTATGTTAGCTGCGTACAAGTTTTGGCGACCGAATATTGTTGCACAGATTGCATTTCCTATTAGGAAAGCCAGTTTCTCTAGTCAGTGGTACATACAACCGAGTCCCTTCGACCAAGATTTTAACGGAGCTCATTTTAGGACAATATGGCAGGTGGTGAGCCTGTCACCATCTTTAGCCAACGATATTATTCGTACACAAGTTCTTTGAAAAACTCTTTCGTACGAGGTAGGCTCTAAGATCCTGGGGATCGAACCAGGGTTTCCATACACGAATTCCGATCACGCTATTACTCGGCTATTGTGACAATTTTGTATTTTGTTTAACCACAGTTGTGTGTTTTTACAAGTTGATTGCTTTCTTTGTCTACATATAGATACGTTGAGTAATTAATAATTTTAAACTTTTTACTAAAGTATAGAATTTTAAACATAATATATATACAATAGCTTAGTTTCCATCATAACAATGTGAAGCAACTATGTGAAAATTATTCGTGGGAGCAGAAATTTCTACTTAAATGTCTTTTGAAACTCAAGTAACATATTTGTTTTGTTAAAAATTTACGTTATAATACTAACTAATATTATAAATGACAAAGAATGTGTGAAAGCTTGAAAGCCGCGGGTAAAAGCTTGATGTGTCAGAATGTTATATTCAGCCAATTGCGTCCAGACTCGAGATCATTGGCGATGTCAACTTGAAACAGGTCCGCTGACGTCAGAAAGGGTCGGGAAATTACGAAGCTGCAAAGGTATCTTATAATTATACCCCTCGCGCAACAGGTTCTGCGTATGATCGCATGTCTGTGAATGAGCTACAATTTCTTTTACTTTGCTATTCTACGTTACAAATTGAATTAATATCTGAAGGTTTATTAATTTCATCTATTTTATATTAAACACTATTTGTTTATTCTTCATTTCGCTTCTTGATTAAGAAATTTTTATCCAGGTAAATTTTAATTGACTTTGTGCAACGCATGTATAATGTAATAATGAAAATAATAATGAGGATAATTGTAATAAGTATTGAAGCGTTTTGTTTATATTTTTAATTTGAAGAGTTTTGAAGCAAAAATTTCTATAGTATCGTCGTTGTTTCAATAAGATTAAGCAAAATACAACAGATAGCGCGACTCATATGTTTTTAATACTTGTTTATGGTTGCAATATATCATAATCATAACGAAACATCATATTTGCCGCCTGCAAGCGGACGGGTGGCCATCGTTTCAGGCACTGTTTACTTATGTTATATTGCTGCTTAGTTTTTACTGATATTTTTCGAGACGATTATCTTGCTGTCTCACACTTTCTTTTAGTCATCTCTTTAGACACTCAGAGCAACAAGCAAAGGAATGGAAAATTGTTAAGCCGTTTATTAAAATTTAATTCGACTTGTTATTTGGATACCAGAAATTCTATTAAAACTAAATAAAGATGAAAGAGTCTTTTCAAGACTAGAGAAGCCGTTTTCTTCTTTTTCTTACAATATATCTTGGAGTTCTAGAACTTAATTCTAATTCACTTGCTTATTACTATATTCATTTCAATATTTCATTATCTTTCAATAGTCGAGTCGGGTAAACGATATACATATATCGTTTCCTTGGACATAAAGACACGTTGTCCATAAAATTATTTATATTCCTTTAGTATATTCCTTTAGTTTGATTTCGGAGATGAAGTTTCCGCGGACAGAAGCTAGTATTTAATGATAAAGTTTCATTAGTATATTTATGTCTCGTCTAAACAACCCTCGAAGTAGTTAATTTCCGGAACAAGTAACTTTGTCGGTGAACATATATTTTTTGTCATAGAATTGGAATTATTAACATAAAAAAGCCGTAAGTCTTTTTCGAGATTTGGCGTAACTTTGTGTGCACACGTGCCGGACATAGCCGAGATACTGGTATTTGATAAATTACTTTATTTCCTTGATTTAAGATATTCTCTAAGGTTTTTATGATGAAGTGTGTCTCAGCGGTCAACGAAAAGTGAATGAATAGTGCATTCAATTGTAAACTATTTGTAATTTTAAGTAGATAGATATTTTATTAATCTTCTTACATACCACATGATCGAACTTTAATAGTAAAATAATAAAAAGTTTTACTCCAAATCCGAAACCAATATCTATAAATAATAAACAAATATCTAACAAATTTGTAGGTGGATTAATACTTACTAAATAAATATAGCTCAACTATGATTGCTATGCAATAACATCCGATCAATTTGTATGTCTACATTTACTTCTTTAACCATCACTATCAGATACTGTAAAAATGAAATGGAATTACGGTCTATATCAGTGGAAATTCTATCATCTTAATCTGAGTTTCCTTCGTACTTTTTGAGCAAACTTTATGATTTAGCTGAATTTATAAAAATGTTAGAAGATATTGTTTTGAGACACCAAGGTCGAAAATAAAAGAAAACATAATATTCTATCACTGAACTTGAACTACATAAAATATGCCACCAACGCCTAAAACGCGACACGTGTAATTACTCGAAAAGATACATTGTTAGTTCTAATGATAAGTGGCTACTGCAACCTGAAATACTCAAAGACCTTTTTAAAAAGATGCGTTTATGAAGACTAAGATAAAAGATTATATTTGCCCTACACTGGTTCTCTATATGCTTTAAAATACAGCACAAAAGATAGTAGCACTGAACCAAAGAATGCATTTAAAAAGTATTTCATTGTTACGTGATAGTTTAGAAGCTGTGGAAGAGAGGTTGGATTGTCTTAGGGCCAGACAAGATATTTAGACCATTTGTTTTCGCATGCGGAACTGCACAGCATTATTTATAATTAACATAAAATAATATATAATTATATTAAAATTACATATTAATAATATTCTGACATCTGTATTATATAGGGACACTAAAAGAGTTTAATTTAAAAATGTTGACTGTTTAAAAAAAGATGCTACAATTTTTATATTGCATCACTTCACCCTCAGCGTCGATACGAAAACATGCATTTTCTCACTGCCCCGATATTTCCACATCATTAACCGCTACATAATGTTTCCGCAATTCTCGCTCATGTTTGACGTTTGTGCACTTTTTACCGTTGTTGAACTCAGCTGGGCTCATTTATGATATTTATTGCCAGTAAACGGCATATTCAATATAACAATTATTAAATAGCTACTGAAAACAGGAGTTTTTTAAGAGATATTATTTTGATCGTATTATTGATGTGAAATGTTCTGATGTAAGTAGTAAATAAAGTTATAACAGTGTTATCGAGGTATACAGGGAAACAAAATTGGTAATGGATGGCAAATATTGATAAATATTAGCCTACTATTACCAATTTAGTTTTTGTATATTTCTCACGATGAAAATTATCTTTCAAGTCAATAAGAACAGACTTTTTTTTATTGGTTATGATGTTCGTATTTTGTAGTATAATAGTAAGCCAAAGTACCATTACAAACTCACCTTCACCTAACATACTTGAGGGTTTAGGCGGACAAAGTATAATGTGTCACGATTCTTTTACGCTATTATCATGCATAATTTTTTTCATACGAGCACGTCAGGATATCCGAACAGTACTTTCGATGGCTCTTAATTGCTCTTCGAGCAATTTGCTCGCATGGTCATTAAAAGTATGTCGCAGTGTATCTTGAATAGTTTTTGTTTGTATTTTCTTGTCATTTTTTGGACATTAGTGGTTCACTATTTCGTTGAACTCTAAACTATATGGGCCTAATTTAATTAATTTAAGTGAGCCTTAAAAATATAATAGAGAAATTTTAAGAAAGTTTACTTTACTTCCTTTACTTATCTTCACGCACAATCCCTGGCGGGGTAGCCAGAGAGAACAGATCGCCAAGTTTCACGATCCTTAGATACTTCTTCGCTTCTATCAGATTCATCATCTTCTTCATATGTGACCTCTTGACCCTCTCCTCTTCGACCAATTTCCTCACATGGTCTTCGAAAGTTAGTCTCGGTCTACCTCGACACCTTTTAATATTAACTTTCGCGCTATATATTTTCTTCACCATTCGGTCTTCACTGATTCGCTCAACGTGCCTAAACCATAGAAACTCGCCCTTATCAATTTTTGTGATAAGTTAATCTTTCAAACCTGCCAAGGTGACGCCGCATATTTTACGAAGAGTTATTTTTAGGAGAGTTCCATTGCATGTCCACTGCATTAATCTTGCTTTTATGCTTCTTCTGCCATACCCTTTACGACTTGCGCTTTGCTAAACGCAGTCAGGGAACCGTTGGCTTTCTTCCCGGCAGCGACACGCCTGTCTACATCTATATCACATCTTCCATCCCGGCTAAAAGCATTACCCAAGTATTTTAGACAAGTATTCACTTGTTCTAGACATTCTTGATTTACCCATATTTGACACTTCGTTCTCTCTTCGTCCCTTTCAAATACCTTAGTTTTATTAGCATTCAAACGGAGACCTTTATTTTCAGTCTAAAAAGCTTTATACTCCATATTTTTTTATTATGTGATTGGTATTTATTCTAAGTGTTGGAAAATATTTGAAGGTTTTGCATCAATTAATTTTCTGCAATAATCGGCGTTACCGTTACTTTTATACTGTGTTTAAATTTATTTTAGAAGTATTTATATTTAGAAGTATTTTTTAAATATACGTTAATTGTTATTAAGATTTGAATCGTGATTTTAATTTACATGCAATAATATCCATATACATACAGATATATAAAAATAACCCCTATGCAAGTTTGTATAAAAGGTTTTATTTTAAATAAGACTTTATTGGAAAATTTTTGCTTAAATTATAGCTGATGTATTAAACGATTAAGATTAACAATATTAAAATTATAATAATTTAATTAACAATATAAAAAAATGAAATTCTATTTAGTGCAGATTAATATAACAATATTATATTTATATGTACTAAATGAAATTATGTTAATATATCCTATTAAAACATATTTGCATACTGTGATAATTCTTAGGAACTACCATATCAAATTTTACATATTACATAGAAATTACATATAAATATTCATATATTCGAAGGCTACTGCAAGTGGGAGTGAATTGGTAAGGATATCTACTGGCGTACAGGAGTGGCATACTTTCATATTTACATGGACGCAGATTAATTTATTAAAACAATTTATTAAAGTAAAGCGCTAATAGCTAGTAGTTCTCCATTTAACCATTAATTCCATCATGACAATTATAACGACCTGTAAAGCCCACTGCAGGACAGGTCTCTCCCGTTCGGGAGGGTTTGCCACAGTCGCCACGCTCGACAAGCTTCATCTCGATAATTGGTAATATTAAAAAAAATATTATTTATGCCTGACATTTTCCAATATAATAATTATACTGGGACACTCTATAATCAGTATCAGTGATATCTATTATAGTAGTTATGATTTTCTATATTAAATAGTTTTTCGACTTTTTGATGTACATCGATTTTTTTTTGCCAACATTTTATTAGTGTGTGCTGAAGATATTACACAGACTAATATATCTTCCCCTCAGACTATCCTGAAGAAAGTTTAGAACAACTTCTAAATTTTGGCTATAAGATAAAAGTATATATTTCTTTATTTGGCAACTTGAGCGCCGCGCCCCAAGCTCGGCGATTATAACTTCGAGCGCCGATCAACATGAAAATGAAGGGCTATAAATTTATTAGACATAGTGTCGGCTGGCTCGCCTCAGGCATGAATTATATGAAATATGTTAAGAATTAACCATTATCATACTAAGCATTCTACGTGGATGAAAACAACGTTACTCGCGTCAATAACTAGTGAACTATGATAATATTTTCAAAGAATCAATTTTATAAAAACGTGATTCGATTTACAAGTTACGGAATAAGATACTCAATATATGTTAATCTTGTCATTATACGTAATTATAAGAATAATTTTATGTATAATCATGTTATATAAATTTGCTGTCTCGATTGTTTACGCATTTAGCTCAATTATAAACTGCCATACCAATTTTAGATAAAGTTAGTTGACTATGATATTCATTATCATATATACATATAAATCCTTGTGCTATATATTTGTATATAGCACATAGATTGGACAACATCACATACATTGCTCTGATTTCAAAGTAAGTAGCAAAAGAACTGGAGCAAGAAAGGTACTTTAAATACTCCGACACCCAGACAGACATTACATCAATTTGTCTTCTTTTCAATTTGGCCACCAGTGACTAAGCTTGTCGCCGTTAGAAGATAAATGCCGATACCGACCGGTGATTCTAAAACAGATATCGCCAGGTTGGTTCTGAAGGTAACTTGTAAAATGTAAATTTATTGCGCGATGTTTTACATAAATTCACATTGACCGCTACATATCGCTGACCTTACATTACATCACCGTAATTACGACCGCCACAATTATTATAATTTTCTTATAATCGTGTTCATGACGACGTAAAAAAAACAATTTCACAGTGTACTTCGAGTAGATTTATTGCAGTTGAGTGTGATTTTATTCGAAATCATGATATACATCGAAGGTTACATACAGTCAATGATCTGAGTTTCATTTTAGACATATTTTTTTTTAAATCTTTAGTTTTTAAAACATGAAATAAGACACTACAAAAAGTTTTTCTTATCACACAATATTTTTCAATAATTAAAAATACATTTATGAGTTATGGTACAGTCGTGGTAAGATCGTTAAGAGAAGGCATAATTATAACATAAGCATCTGCGTCCTCACGGTCACGGGATCCTTAGACCTTTCCGCATCTAATCATCGGCGATTCATCTAAGGAACAGGAAAAATTAATTATATACCGTCTTCCAAAAAATTACACACGTTCGTACTTTTAATTACAGACTAAGTTTTGTGATTTATCATATGCACACGTGTATCGATAATTTATCATATCGTAAATAAAAAAAAAGTAATTGTAGTTATTTATAATAATAGTAATAGTATTTAAATAAATATACTACTTTTATATTATTTTGTTATTAATAAATAACATATCTAGAAAGGCGTTAGTCCACGCTATTCTATTTTTAAATAGCAATTCTTCCATCGGATCTAATTGTTAAAATTAAGTTTCAATTCGTTAATTGCAAAGAGTGAAATATATGATTTCCACCCTTATCGCGATGTGCGCGCGAATGCGAACACCTTTCTTCTAAGTAACTACTAATAATTATAACTATAAGCTGTATAATTATGTCCTTTGCCCCATTTATTCTGATAGAATTATACTGTATAATTATACAGCATGACGGCTTAAAATTCCACTTGAAGTATTCCTTATTCTTGAATGAAATTATTCGTCTATTTGGAAAAGTGGAAATTTAATTGAAATGTTTTAAATTTCTAATCAAATAACACCTGAAATAGGCTTTTACGGAACACGAATTGAAGATAATGGCCAAGTATAATTAAATGTTATTATGAAAGTTACGTAAGTGTACGTACTTGGTACATAGGGTGAGTTATACATGTAGCTGTTGCAACTGCAGATAATATTAAGTCTATAAATGTTTGTATTACATTTGTTAGTAAAGAACGATATAATATAGACTATAGTTAGTAGGATTACCTCAATTAAAAAGTTATATATTCCATAACATTACTCTAGTAAGAGGAAAAGAAAAATTTTTAAAGGATTTAAATCATTAAATTAATTTAATGATTTTTGGTTAAAAGATTATTTCTTTCTAATTGCTCGGAACTTTTACTAAAAGACACTAGATTGAAGAGCTAATCAAAGTACACATCTTACTGTGAGGTTTTTTTACCTTTCTCTTCTATTTTCATATCAGATGGAGAAATTCAATACCAGATTTATAACGTTATATTTATTATCTAATCCCTAAAACCAGGAAGTGTTTACCTCTTACAAATTCACGGAAGCGATCTTGTGAACACGTCATCAAAGCCTTTGCTCTCGACTTAATGTGACTTTCATTGCCTTCCACTCCGGGTTTCATTGTGTTTGGTACCCTCTTTTTACCCGGTGAAGAAAATGTTTGATGTTACGAAAAATTAAGGACTACACGTATTGTTTGTATAAAACGTATTAATATTTGTAAAAGGAACGTAAGAAAGAAAGTGTTTAAGTAATTTTTGTCTCGAATATACTACTTATACTCGTATATACTATCAACTTTGTTCGTATGGTATTTCGGATTAATTTTCTGACTTTCTTAACAAAGATTCCGAAATTATGAACATCCTCCTTTGATGAGGTCGGTGAAGAATATGTATAATTTTCATTTGGTGGAATTAGATGGTATTTACTTATAAGAAGTCCTCATAGCCGAGTAGTTGGATGAGACCCGAGTTTGATCCCCAGGTGGTAGGCTCGTACCTCGTTTGTCCACCACAGTAATAGGAATAGTATGAAGATATTTTTTTAGATATACATATAGCAGCTTGTATATATCGACTGTTACTGTATATAGGTCCATGGGATGCAGGCCTCTCCAGTAGCGGTCGACAGTAGTAGCTCCTGACACGGGATAGTTGGCCATAATCGCCACGTTTGTGAGAGTATTGGCAATCACAATACCAAAAACTTCGAACTCTAATCTTTGCTACCTGTCTCCGGTCTGCCTCATTTCGGTCTTGTATTTTTGAAGATGGATATCCGTGTCATAGATGTGCTTCATTTCGGTCTCGAATTTTTTTGAGATGGGTATCCCTGCCATATATGAGCTTCATTACGGTCTCGTATTTTTTCGAGATGGGTATCGATAGCTAATTTTTTTGACGATTTTTTATCTAGTCTCCCTTTGGAAAGTAACGGAGTAATAATTTTTAAGCTCTGACTTTTTAAAGATGACTCTTTAATAAAAGTTAATGTGTTATGCAATCAGAAACAAAGAAGATAACACAAACACCAAGACTCGAGAAAAAATAGATGTGTTTTCTACATTGTTCTCTCCTACTCAGAGCTGGCGACACCATGAAAATGACGAGTGACGCATACGCCAGTATGCGTCACTCGTCCACAAAGGACATTAAACAAATATATCACCCCCTATGATTACGTGGGCTTCTGGTAGATGGAACTAAGACAAATGCCTTTAAATTTCAAATAGTTACAGACAGCATACACATTTGATTAAAGAATGATTTTTAGAAATGTCGTTCCTAAGTGTATAAGGGATAAATGGTTGAAATTATTTCCATTATTTTCAACGTCAGTAGTGAGAAATTTTATATACGTTGTTTTAAAATATATATAGACATAGTATCAGCTTTTCAAAATTGTGTCTATGGGGATACTAAGTTAATTAATTAATTTAATAAGCTTATATTCGAACTTCTCCGGCGTTTAACTGAAGAAAAAATTAAAATCTACATAATTACAAAAAGGCTTCTTACATAAAATTGACAATACAGTACGACACAAAACTGACTGATTAATTTTTTAAAGCAAATTCTGAACCGCTAAAGGCTACAAACTTGAAAATTTGACAAATTATATATTTCAACAAATTATGATTATGCAAAAAATTATGATTATTCAACAAACAAATTTATGAAGTGTGTCATTTTCAAGTAAGAACCACAATTTTTTTTTACTAGCCTACTAGCTAGCTAGTCAGGTTCATCCTTCATACCATATAAACTTTGTACCCTTTTTTATCTAATGATAAATAGACATTTTTTTTACTTTTGACGGATCAAAGCTTCTTACATAAACTCACGACACTTTTTGGCATAAATATAGTGATAATATATAATGCTCTGCTAAACGGGAAAAGCCGTTTCGCGCGCTTGTGTATTTATACAAAATTATCAATATTGCTTTTTTTTTAAATAATAAAATTAAGATTAGCCACAATACCTTTACAAAATGTCAGAGATTATATTACGGTTTTATTTAGAGGAATAAGTTTTATATACGCCCGACAAGAGCCGAGTACTGACGGGATCAGGGATAAAAAGAAATACGTATAACTTTGTTGGCCTTACCTGTACCCGTCTAATTGTCCTTTCGTGCCGAAGACTATGAATATTACAGGTGTATTTATTTTTGCGGTTTTAATCCGCAGTAATTAATCTACGTAAAGCTTTATAAAGTCATTATTTTAATTATTATTTATTACAAAATTACAAGAACTTTCGTAATTGCAATTTTACTAATGAGATGTATTGCGATAGTATTTTACGTGTCTATAAATAAATAAATATCTTCACGCAATTCCCAATACAGGGGTAGACCTCTGGGTCTAGTCTAGACAATTAAGTCCCTTCGACCCACCTTCCACCGAAAATATTTTCGGGACAACGTGACAGGTGGTGAGCCTGTCGCCGCCTTTATGTCCAAGCCAACGATGTAATTCGTACATAAGTTTTTGAAAAACCCATTGGTACGAGCCTGACACCTGGGGATCGAATTCGGGTCTCTCGACTCGACATTCCAACCACCCAACCACTCGGCTAACGTGTCTATGGATACATTTTTTTATATTTTATTCGTATCAGGAGATTTGAGTTAGATCACCAGGTGGACATAATTACGAGTAGGTACACTAAAAGGGCTCAGACTCACCTCTCACGGTGTCCCAAAAAAGCTCCGCTGAAATAGGACACTATCCTAACATGGAGCAATACATGAAGATAAATAAATATGTAATTTGCCTACGAATTTCTATGTAGCTCAAACTAAAAACAAAACACAAAAACTCCACACAGCATACATAAATCTAATTATTTTAACATTATTCAAAGAAGAGCTTTAAAGACTTTAGATAATGTGGACTTGAAAACTGGCAACAGTTTTCAATGTGGTCATCTTGTATGCAGCGGCATGTACAACTTGGGATATTTTAGTATCGATATATTTTTTCGGCATTCTCTCGTCTTATGAAATCAACAACAATCTTTCGACTATTATTAGGGTATAATTCTGTGGTCACAGAATAAATGTACTATGTGCAACGTCAATGTTAAAATATTTTAATAAATAAATTTGGTAAACACGTACTTCACAACAGGATTGTAACAAAACAAACAATAACTTTATATTATGTTTCCGTGCGGGTCGGTACAGAGTCAAATCAACCATATGTCGGCGATAGGGGCCGGCGGGAAATGACCGCGGCCATTCATCACACCACCACAAATAGCACCGCGTTTTCATTTTCGCTACGACACTTAAAGACCTTACACCAGTCTCTATAGAGCTGTTTTCGCTTCGTTTACTTTGACCTTTTTTAACAAACCCGTGAAATGCGATATTTTACACAAAAGGGGGGGGCATGTGGTCGGCGTAATGATCAGCGAGTAATATTTGTCTTCCGGCTTGCATTAGGTAATGAACCGTAATTGGTTTATTAAAGCTCTTCTTGGCACATTCTTAGGCGTGAAATAAATTATATGCTCTAGCGTTGTCATTTCCGTTTTAAATGAATTTATTTACAAAAATGTTCAATTTTTTTACTGATGTTTATGAAGTCCCAGGTAAATTTTATAGATAGTTTTCTTTTGTACTTATCAATACTCTACAGGATTTTTTTCTCAAATGATTTTAACATGGTAATTTTCGAGGCATCCACAACAGCCAGTGACGTCAGCCGTCGCCATGTTTAGACGCAGCCGAGCGCGGATTAATTTTCACCACAATTACGCGCTCGCATTACTAATTGAGACATCAAAGTCTCCGGCGGCAGTCGGTCCACTGCTCTCGTGACAACAATAAAGTCGCTTTGGAGCTAAGTTTATGTTGTTTACTTTCATTTTATAAGTTTAGAAGGTCTAATATCAAACGTGTCTAAAGGTTTTCCTTGCATACAAAGCGTAAAAATTTCTTGAACATGACGAAGCCTATATTAATTAGACATATTGTATATACATAAATATAGAAAAGAAATCTCAGAATTTACTGATTACAATTTTGTTGTTACTCCATGTCACAATATTACTTGGATTGTACTTTTGAAATACAGATGTAATTGAGGTGGATACGAAGATTTACAATTTTAATGTTATACATAAATTGGCAGCAAAATATATTACATACATGTAGTTGACAGGGTTGCCACATGAAAAAATGCATTCGAATTTTTTCGAATACTTTCACATCAATTTTGTATTGGTTATGGAAAGATAATACAAAGTGTCTATAATATACATACAGTAAAAATTGCTTACGTTACCACTTTTCACAGTTCACAACTTTCCATAGTATTCAGAATTTGTTGCTTTGTCCATAACCAACGTAGATGGCACGATTAACGTGGTTATAGGCTTTCTTTCAATAAATCTTTATATGTGGGATCTTAGCAGTGACAATTCCGCCTTACTGCTTCAGTGCTGGTCGGTGAATGCACCTAAAATCATCTAAATAATTCATATAAATAATATAATATTTTTAAGCCGTGTGGGTTCGTTGGTGGTCCCTCGTCAAATTTCGTTGTCTTAGCAGTAAAAATTGTTATTATAATTTCCAGTAGCGCCGACCCGGGATCGAATCTGGCTTTCACGTTCATATAGCCTGCGTCCCGATTGCTAGGCCATCATATCAACTAAATACGTGCATAAATATATTTATATTCAATATAGTTAATTGACTCAGGCGTTACTTTGCGGAAATTCATTGTAAAGTAGTTTAAAAAATTACTTCGCAACCCTCCGAATGAAAATATATAAAGGTATATGCTACCTGGTCCGAAGAGAAGAAGAGCACCACCCTCCCTCCCACAGATGCGTGCACCAATTCCACAGATGTGTGCACCAATTCCTCAGATGTGTGCACCAATTCCACTGTATGCACCACCACCACTACACTCAAACCAGGTAACACACACCACCACCGAAAACGCGACACGTGTTTCGCCTCAAAACAAGGCATCCTCAAGCGAGTAGACTCTACGATGAGCGACCGCAGAGTCAAACAACATATTTATATTCATCGCTATCACAACTACACGTGGAAGTCCATTACAGGACTTATGCTTCTCCTGTACGAAAGAGTTCGCCATACCCACCGCACTTGGTAAGCCGACTGATGATCGCCATACCAGACAATTTGAAGGCTTTTTTCCCTTTGTATACAAAGATTGGTACAATAGCCGACACTGCGCGGCATTATTTATCATGCGATAACACACTTAAAATGAAGAAATACACTCAGAATGAAATTCTAGAAATATTTGTAATAATTGATAAAAAGATGTTTAAATAGATAGGAAACTGTCATCCATGTAAGCTCAGGCCTTGCACTGGCGCTCGAAGGCTGGCGGCGATGTGCCGGTTATAGCGGTCGACCAACCGCAATATGGGGTCACCAGATAATGGGTGCGCAATTACGCCTGCATTACCCACCCGACTCGTTGCTTGCACAAATATCCAACTTCTTGTTACGATCAAATGTCTCAGACGTGACTTGCAATGTTGCCACCAACAACACGCATTATTTAGATACGATATAGATAGACGGAAATTATTCAAAAGCGCGAACACCGGACTACGATTTTCCTCAAGGGCGAAATGGATAGAGCTTATAAATATCGAAAGAGTTTCATAACATTATTCTGCAATTTACGTGTTTTATGGAGTATTACCGCTGTAATCTATGTTGCGAATTGTACAATTTAACAAATTAAGGGTATTTATTCAAATAAAATTATTTCACAAAATATAAACATTTTATCCCACCAACGTTGATAAACGTAAAATATTAATACAAGTATAAAATAAAGATATTTAGTGTTATGTTATAAATTACTTTCTGAAACACAAATATTCAAATATATACATACATTAAAGTATGAGAAATGGCATGATTTAATATTACTGTGTTTAAAAAAACCTAATTAAAACATATCTTCTAGACAAGTGAGTCCTGTTGACCCACCATCGTTATGTATGATACAAATCATACATAAGTTACGAAATTTTTTATTGATTTTTAGAGCATATTTATGCTGAACTTTTATGTGATTAAATTAAAGAGAAAAATGTTTTTAAAATTTCATCTGACACCGGCGGGATTCAAACCCGCGACCTCTGCCGATCCATGGCCTTCGATTCATAAGTTAAAAAAAAAACGATTTGCGTGAGTCCATCACCTGGGGATCGAACTCGATCCGAGTCGAACTCGCGACCTCTACCGATCCATGGCCTACGATTCATAAGTTTAAAAAAAATCGAACTCAGGGTTGGAACTCGGATCTCTTGACTTGAAATACGATTACACTGCCACTCGGCTATCGTGACTTCTACCTAAATGAATCGTCATAATCATAACGCCCTGTAGAACCCACTGGCTTCTTCCGTACGCGAGTGTTTGCCATAATCGCCACGCTGAACAAGCTGATTGGCAACCTTGCACCTCCGACCCTAAATTAATAAAATCAATCAAATACGGTTTTGATTATCCCTTATGGAATCTGTTAACATTGACTGCAAGTAATATGTTAGACAAAGTGAAGCCATTTAACGCTTCATTATATTATTTATTGATACAAGTTTTAAATGGGAGAATAAAGTGAACATGCGAAGAAAGTAAGGCATAAAGTTTAAGCGGAGTAACGTTTAAGAAGTCAAGAGGGGAACAATCGATTTGGTGCGTCAAAGTGCAATTTGCGTAGAGGCAGTTCCTCCGGCAATTTGTGTCCGTCGCCTTCGCTTGCCGTTACTCGGTAAATGCTACTGGAATATTATGTAGCCTGTGGTTGTGTTCCCTGTTTAAAACGCGCGCAGTCGTCCGGCCGAGTGAGAAACATGCTAATTATGGGCAATTTTCAAAATCGATCGTCGAGCTTTTGCACTCGTTGTGGCTTCCTGCGTTAGCTCGTTCTTGAGAAAATGTTAGTAAATATGCGGTGTTAAACTTCTCGCCATATACTCACTCCACTTTATTTTGTATTTGATTGATGGAATGAGCACTGTCAAAGTTAACCAGCGCACTTTCTGTTAGGCGAGCGATGCATGTATGTAATTGATGTTAGTAAAATTTTTGTTTTTATCTTTTTAAGGGCACAATTGCGTATCTATCATTGGTCTGTCTCAAAACGAATATTTATTGAAATCGCTATGATACACTACTATTTTCGAGACACCTTCATTGGTTGAAAAACATAAATTTGCGAGTTTCAAGGCTATTACCTAAGTCTCTTATTACGTAAAGGCGATGAAAAAGTTTGGCAGATGTTTATGCCGATACCACACGGCAGCTATCTAGGGTTACCCAATTGACTGTATCAAACGCAGAAGCTAAAAATGAGAAAGTATTGTTACCTGTAGTATAAGAATAGTTAAGCCGGCTCTTCACAGGCTTTACGGATTGTAACGGTCTACTGCAGAACATAAGCCTCACCTGTAAGGATATTTGATGTAATCATCAAGCTTATCAATCGGGTTTGGTATAGCAAAACCAGACAAAACGTTCATAGACGATCCAGTCCGATACCGGTTTGCTAAGTTTTCCTTTGTATTTTTCGAGATTATTATACAAGTCGGTACTATCGGTAGCCAATGCCGTTGTTTTTCTATAGTCACGATCCCGAAAAAACTAAAGAGTGCAGTATGACACGTCGTCGTACGTCGAACTATGCAGAATGCACATTCCTAGCTATAATAAGTATTATCCCAATAATAATAACGAGCAATATGAACAAGGAATACAAAAATGTTATGTTTTGATGCTGACTATGTTGCAGTTGTTGTGAATATTTGAAATTATCTAATCTTGGAGTATAATTTTGCATAGGCTACTATTTAATAAAGAAGCTGGAACTTACGGGTAGATGCATGGTCGTAGAGAAAATTATCGGCACGATCCATAGCTTCTAGATTGCATCTCAATAATGCTTGTTCGAGAAATCGTCTCCGATTACGAGAAGAGCGTGCGCGCAGCTACTATTTGCTCCTTACGGGAATTCGACCAGAGACATTCAAACATTTATGGGAGCTTTGCTTCAATCTATTGGTTATAGCTCGAAAGCAATACACGCTATGGAACTATGATGTGTTATAAAGTTTCTCTTATTATAAAACGGTAGTGTTAGCCGCTGCAGAACAAAATTTATAAATATGACATCTTAAAATAATGTTTATTGGACATTAGTTATGCATTTCTTCGCCGCTGAGAGTGCGTCGGTGACCGTCGAGAAGCGGTAATTGATGACGTCGCGGGCAGGCGGCGTCCGCCCATTTTCCGTCAATTTTCGTCACTTGAATGATGGTAGATGGTCCCGCCCACAACCACTCACCCCCCTCCCTACCTCTCAATTCCCGCAGGGACACAGGCGTGCGGCACGCGCCGCGCTAAATTTAAATGGGATGAACTTGTAACACACGGACGCCGTCAAGGAATTTGAAAGGCATAAGACGTTCATCATATATCATATTCGTACGTGACACTAAGTTTCTGACACGTCGTCATTCAAATTTTAAGCTAAATTTGCTAATGATTCAATTAGTCATCGTGTTTTTGCTTTTAGATGTAACTGAGAATAAACCAACGTTTGAGTTTAGAATGGAATCGTTCAATACGTATTTGATGATGCTCAGCCACATAAAAGATTAAAAATAAAAAGAAGTTGAATAAAAAAGGTTTAATTTAACACTAGATTCTGTCCACAATTTCGTCCTTGTATTATCTCGAAATTACCACGGGCCTTTAATTTTTCGGAATAAAGTTTGCCACTCAGGACATCTTGTACAAAAATAACTTAAACAAAATCATTTTTCGAGTCTCTTCACAGGAACCATACAGCTTCCTGAAGTGAAAAGTATATTTTCTGTTAATTTAGTTAATAAATTATCTGTATACCAAATGTCATTCAAATGTAATTAGTTTTTTTTGCGAGATTTGTATTAAACTTCCGTACATATAAAGTTTCATATTTGTAATATTAGAAGGAATAGTATAATATTACAGCTCAGGTACTCAGTTAGGGTTGTGTTTTCGTATGAACATTCCCCGTGTCATATAACTATGTCGGGTTAGGTAGTCATATTAATATTAATTTTATGTGAAAACACTTACCACGGGTTGAGCTAAAGTACTCACCAAAAACTTATGCTCGAATTAATGACTACGTGCACAACACAAGTATAATAAATAGCTGAGTACGTGAACAGTTTATCTCCTCCCAAAGAGTGCAGGTACTTAAAGACAAAATGCTACCTTATTTCCCCTCGTTTTGCGAAATCCCGAGGGGACATAAATAGTCTCCGGAACATTTAATGAACACATAAACCGAAGAAAGTTAGTTAACAAAGTGATCTCGCAGTTACCATGGTAACACTTCGTCGATAGTGAAGAAGAAAGTAGACCTTGCTGACTTCTTATACAAGTGTATGTATTATTAATCACGCGTTTGTTAATAAAAAATCTAAGGTTTACACCTGTTTAAAAACTATAGTTACATTTAGAAACGTCTAAATTATTCGTTAAATACTAAAAAATCCTGGCTTATAGTTCTAGTGGTTAATAAGTTAATAAAAAGAATTTAATGAAACAATTAAATAATTTGTGGCACAAAATCATGGTATATTCTTTACTTTTATCATTTAAGAAGTGACGATAGTCGAGTGGTTGGGTGGTCGGAATTTCCAGTCTAGAGACCCGAGTTCGAGCCCCAAGTGGTAGGCTCGTACCAATGGGTTTTTCAAAAACTTATGTACGAATTATATCGTTGGCTTGGACATAAAGACGGCGACGTGCTCACCACCTGTTACGTTGTCCTGAAAATATTTTCGGTGGAAGGTGGATCGAAGGTACTTAATTGTCTAGACTAGACCTCTGTCTACTACTGTATTGGGAATTGTGTGAAGATATTTTTTTTAATCATTTAACGAATCAAAGCGATCCGGTACTTTGATTTGACGGAAAATTGAAGAAAGGTGTTAATTAATGTTTCAGCGTTAAGATATTAACTGTTTATGAGTTATAACATAAATCATTGTTACTGAAAAGATATTATTACAGTCACAGACAATTAATTTGCACTCGTAATTAAACATTTGATTATAGAATCTACGCATTTTGCGATAAAAAGACAGAATTGCGTCTGCAAATGACAAGATTTGCAATTCAAACGAAATATCTTCACGCCATTCCCACTACAGGGGTAGACAGAGGTTTTGACAATTAATTCTTTCCAACCCACCTTTCACTGAAGACATTTTTTGAACAACGTGAATCGTGATGAGCCCGTCGCCGTCTTTTTAACCAAGCCAACGATATAAATCGTACATTAGTTTTTGAAATAACCCATTGGTACGAGCCCTGGGGGATCGAACTCGGGGTCTCGTGACTCGAATTCCGATGACCCAACCAATCGGCTATCGCGACTTATCATTTCAAATGTCATATGAATCAAAATAGAAACCAATGATCTGCTATCTCTATTTCTATTTGAAGATACTAGATACTACCGACAGGTGAAATAAAGTGTGTAGGAGTGGTACGAGCCTGCCATCTGGGGATCGAACTCGGGTCTCTCGACTCGAAATTACGACCACCCAACCACTCGGCTATCGTGACTTTTTTCGTACCAATGGGTTTTTTAAAAACTTATGTACAAATTATATCGTTGGCATGGACATAAAGACGGCGACGGGCGGTGAGCCCGTTTTGTTTTTGATATTTATATGGAAAATTCGTCACTATACAGGATGTAGCATAAAATTTATTTAATATTAATGAATAAACAAACTTGAAGTCTCGATAGCCGAGTGCTTTGTTTAAAGGAATTCGAGTCAAAAGACCCGAGTTCGCTCCCTAAGGCTCGTACCAATGAGTTTTTCAAAAACTTTATTAAGATTTATATCGTTGGCTTGGACATTAAGATGGCGACGGGCTCACCACCTGTCACTTTGTCCCGAAAATATCTTTGGTGGAATTTGGGTCGTAGGGATTTAATTGTCTAGACTAGATACTGTCTACCCCTGTATTGATAATTGCGTGAATATATTTATTATTTATACATAAATGTTAAGTAACGCCTTTGAAGTTGCTTAATTGATGTAGAAATGCTGAAACTTGTTTCAAACGATTTATGTATTACCGGGGTTTGTTAGTTTTATAATAGGTAACTTAATTAATACCTTATGTTGTTAATAGGCGATGACTTACTTTTACTGTAAATTTAACATTTTAGCGTTTCATAAAAATAAATAACTAAATAAATATCTTCACGCTATTTGCAATACTGGGGTAGACAAAGTTCTAGTCTAGACAATTAAGTCCCTTCGACCCATCTTCCACCGAAGTTATTTTCGGAACAACTTGTCATTCATGTCATTCAAACATTTTGGTATTACATCATTATATTTTTAACAAGTCCCACGTTACAAGTCACTGCCCTTTTATTTTAGTTTACGAAGCGGTATTTTCGGGATGTTGTTTTATAATAATTCCGACGTAACAGTCGCTGAATTGAATATTCATAATGTCCCATTGAATATCTGAGAGTAGAGACAAAGCGTGATATCACTGTGGGCCGGTTGACGCAAGCCGTTGTAAATCGCGCGGGGGCGGGGCCAATCGATACAGCCCGCGATAGCCGCGCTTGATTTGTACCCACCAAATATAAAAAAGGAACTTGTTCACAAAAAGAAAACCGACTTCAAAAATTAAAAATGAACATGTGGTATCGATAAACGCCGCGAGAATTAGAAATAAGAGATAAAATCTTACTGGCTGGGAATAAATATACACTTAAAAAAAAAAACAAGAATAAGAATTTTTGTACCGACAGCGAAAAGTTTCGAATAGGGTTGTTCAGAGTTCAGAAAGCGACGGCGTCACGCTGCCTACACACGACGGAAACGCTCCGCTCATGCATTATTCAAAAGCAAAGGCAAATACAAATAAATAGGCACGAAATAAATACAAACAGTCTGAATGGAGCCACGTCGGTGGGCGGGGCCGCGCGACATAAATATCGGTCGAGCGTCATAAGAGCGGCGGATATCTTGCGGGCTATTTTGGACGCGACGTCTTCGGCCGTTGTCAGCTACTTTATGGGGGTGTACGTGTTACTGGATACATCTATCTTTATGTGCCTGATACGCGATGAAACAATCTGCGCGTGTCTATGAGGTCAACGGCTTTGAACAAGTAATTGTTTGAAGAAATAATAATTTCGACATTCTAAATCGAAAAAGTTTATGGAAATTACTAGGGTTTCATGGAGGTCGTCGAATTTTTATGATGAATTGGCGATTACACCTACATTGTACCATATCAATTTTTTTTCGCGTAAAAGCTTCTTATAATAGCTTTAGTAAATGTATACTTTATTTGCAAGCAAAATAACTATTAGCTATGGTAATTTGACCAATTCAAAGATCGCTTTAATAGCAACTACGGCTAATGTTTCCTGGCTAGTTAGGAACGGCGGTAAATTAGTAATCATAGCCCGGTTATCAAATTATTTAGTAAATACTGGTTTTCATGCAACTTATTAATTCATTTTATAATGCGCAGCTGGCTTTATAATATCAAGCAAGAGAATGAACAACCGGGTACTTGCATTATATATTAAACTGTATATTTTATAAAACGTGCACGCGTATAGTTTAGGCACATGCAGAAGAGTCGCCAATTCTCTGGGCTCAATTTACGTTCAATTTATTACTCACTGGCCACATGAAATTAACATTTAATAATTTGCAAAAAACTTATCAACAAAACACATTCGCTGGATATTTTGTAACCGTTAAATTACCCTTCAAAATTATTCCATTAGCATTTATTGTGATTGCATTTGACAAATTTTTAATTAAAATTTGCATTTAATTTCCTCTTTTTTATTCCAAACCAATTTTATGAAATATATGTATTATGTGCAATATCGTCCTGTTATATCAGTTACTCCCAATTTGCTTATCTTTGCTGCAGATTTTATCACGTTTAACCAATAATTTCATTTCTACCGCCTGGTAAGAAATTTTGAGCATCCTGTTTCGACCAGGCGAGAAGAATAAATATAAAAAAAAATGTCACCATGTGCTCTGCAAAATGTCAATCATTTTCAAAAGACATATTTTAATAGTTCTTCTGAACTCTCATATTGCTTAATGAAATATAATGGACAAGTAATTTACAGAATATAAAATTTTAATTGTAACTTCCAGCTTAATTTAGCCAACTATAAGGATGATGTTGAGAGTGGAGTGTAAAGACTTTCCATTATCAAAAGTATCAAGAACCGAAACCGAAAGAACGATCAACCTTATGTTTTATTTGCGCTTTTTTTTAATTTCACACACATTATTTATAAATTTTCTCTATCTTAGTTCAGTTAGTAGTTAGTAACATCTTAAATAAAAGGTAAGAATAAATGTTACTGCATTAGCTGGTCTAACTATTTCACAAATAAATAAAAGTAAACAAAATACATTTGATTTTCAATTATCAAGGTTATCCTTCCACGCGATTAAACTTTTTAAGAGCTAAAATAAATATAGAAAAACTTAAGTTTAAACGAATAAACCATTATTTGTGGCCGGCAATGTAAGGGTAACATATAGTTTTATCCTTAATTACGAGTTAAGATTTGCGTCAGTGCAGTTGCAGTAATCAGAGGCCAGCAGTGACCAGTAGTGAAATGAGCGTGATGTGGAGCACCCGGCAGCAGATCGGGTGCGCACGGAGAAGGCGTAATGGACGGCTCACGAGAGCGCTATTACACTGCAACAGATGCCTGAGCGCCTCTATCTACTACGAATCATTGCAAACCATTCCTTTGTAATTACTTATCCTTACTTAATCGTTCATAAGTTGGAAAACCAAAGCTAATATAAATAAAAAGCTATTATAACCAAAATATCTTCACGCCAATACCTATACCATAGACAGAGGTCTAAACTATTAAGTTCTTTCGATCCGCCTTCCACGGAAGACATTTTTTGAGACAACGTGAGTGGGTGAGCCCGTCGCCGTCTTTATGTCCTAGCCCACGGTATAAATCATACGTAAGTTTTGAAAAGTACGAGCCTACCATACTACTATACTACCTACATGGGGGTCGAACACTAACCAAACGAACACTATCTATTTAACGTGACTAACAGCTTTAAATTTTAGTGTCAAATTATTTTATTTAAAAGAGAATCACATCAAATGTAATTCAATTATTTCGACCAACCACAGTTATTGGTGACTGTGAAACTTAAAAATGTTATGACGATACAGGTTGTCCTAGTAATATAGTCTGCAGTTTGTAGGGTCGTTAACCTTTTTGACCTTTCCGTTTATATCTTAATCCTCGAAACTAAATACATAATGACACCAATTTAGTTTTAAAATTTTAGCACGAAAATCTCATCAAGTCTGAAATAATATTGTCCTTTAAGACTCGGAGTCCTTTGCGGACAGGATTTGCGGAATAAAAGGCGGTGTTATTATGTTGGTAAAACAAAATTCTCATAATGGCCTCATTATGTGGCGAAAATTGCCCGAGAGCTTTTTTTGTGTGGTCATATAAATGTATTTGTAATAGCTTTTAGAGATATTGCGAAGAAGCGAGTCAGGAACCGGGCGGCGCCTGATAACCGAAACTTAATTTATTTTCATCTTAAAAAAAACGAAATTATCCGTAGCGGCGTGGGAAGAGGCCCTGTCGCCGACGGCCTCTATTACGTCATTATTTTCTATTAGATTTTATATTAAATTGAAGATTAATTGTAAATCGATATTGATAATATCATCAATACTGCGACAGTGAAGTTTAATTTAACTTTATAACGGTTATTAAGACATTTCAGATCGCGTCGCGTTGCATACTAATTAATCGTATTATTGAATTATTTTTTTCTGAATTAGAGAGATAAACATTAACAACCTATTTTATTCTACTTACGACTACAGTAATTGTGTAAATGTGCTTGAGGTTAACAAAAGGTGCCCGAAATAAATAAGGGAGTGGTTGCCTAACACATTGCTCTTCAACAGAGAAGGAGCTTAATACTTTGTCACTGATTATGTATGCGTACTAATTAAAAAAAAATCGATCAGATTCTGTCAGTCAAAAGCTTAACAAAGGCCTTTCTACAAGTAGGCGTACAAGTCGCAAAATATCTTGTTGAAATAATAATACTTATAACGATCTGAAAAATTAATATGAAGAGTGTATAATCTTTCTAAGAGAAACATTGTAATTTTTATAGAGTAATGATATTTTACACTTACTGACATTATAACACATGCATACACATAAACACTCCATATGTCACAAAATATAGAGACGCACATAACTACATTATGTCGACTGCTACATATAACCCTCTTCTTTGGAAGGGTTTGACAAAATCACCAAGCTTAAAAAGTAGATTGGCGATCGCAGTACCAGCGTCGTATCTTGTATCATCGAAAGTGTCATACCGCCACCTGACGTTGACGATTATTTTTCAAGGCTTATGAGCTACAATGGTAGCTTCATGCGACACCCACAGGTAGAAAGGGAATGGAATATTCCTAATCTGATGCTAAAATTATAATTATACATAATTAATTTTGAAGTCGAGACAGCCCTGCGTTTGGGTGATCAGAATTCATGTCAAGAGACTCGAGTTCGATCCCCAGGAAGAAAGCTTGTACCAATGAGTTTATTCAAACTTATGTACAATTTATTTCGTAGGCTTAGGCATACAGAGGGCGATAGGCTGTCAGGGCTGTCACGTTGTCCTAAAATAAGTTCCGTTGAAATGAGAGTCGGCTAGGCCTCTGGCTAATCTTGTATTGAGAAACGCGTAAAGATATAGCGTCTAGTAAATCTCATTGACTTATTTTGAATTTACTTTGAATTTTTTACTTTGAACTAGTTTTTATACATATTCAAGTCCAGAGATCCGAGTTCGATCCCCAAGGTTGATACGTGACCAATGAAAGTTTTTTCAGAAACTTATGTACGATTTATATCGTTGGCTTGGACGTAAAGAAGACGACGGGCTCACCACCTGACAGTTTGTCCCAAAAATGTTTTCGGTGGAAGATGGGTTGAAAAGAATTGTCTAGACCTATGTCTACCCTGGAATTGGGAATGACGTGAAGATTTTTTTTATTATTATCATCCATTGTATTCAAGAGTATTAAAATTCCTTGAATATTATAGCTGTATCTTCTTTTTGTTTAGTTTTTGTTTTTGTAGTTTTGTTATATACATATAACAAAACTACAAAAACAACTTCAGTCACTAATAATTATTTTTTTTTTCCTGTTTTCTTATAGATAATTTGTTTGTTACATACGAGTATAATCTGGTAAGTCTTGGATACAACTGAAAATCTACTGTGTGTACTAAGCTGAACCTGTTATCTCTTTTGATTATATTTAAGTAAAACTATTTGTTATTTGACCGTGTGGTAACGGTGTAAGAATATTGCCACTCCCTTTCTTCCCGTGGGTGTCGTAAGAGGCGACTAAGGGAAAAGCCTCGAATAATATAATGGCAACCGATAGATGGCGGGATAACCAAGTAAAAATATCTAAAAATATCCGACCAAATAATCAGACCAAGATGGGCAGCTGCGTCTGAGGTGCGAGTGGTCTGCGGTCGCCAATCCGCTTGCCAAGCGTGGCGATTACGGTAAATCCTCGCTATGGGAGAGGCCTATGTCCTGCAGGGGACTTTAACAGGCCGACAAACAACAAATACATACATAATATTTGTTATTGGTTTGTTTGTTTCTTTTTAGTCGTCTGTTTTACGTCTTCGTGCTATTTACTATATAAGTATATATAAGTATAATAAATACATACATAGATAGGTTACAACGTCACTTACATTACACTGATCCCAAACAAAGCAGCTAAAAATACTTGTATTATGAAATCAGAAACAAGACCCTACCACACGTGGTACCTACCACAAACACCTAGACCCAAGAAAATGTAAAAAAATGTTTTATACATTGTTGACCGGGAATCGAACTCGGGACCACAGAGCTGGCGATACCATGAAAATCGTGCGTGCGCCACTCGTCACGGGGTTCTTTAATTATATAAAATATTCATTAAATGACATGGTTACTCATGGCTATAAAAAGGTTCCCGTCATTTGCTCCTAATAAAGTCTCTGAATGTTAATGAATCGATTCGTTGTGAGATGTGTCATAAAACGAGCCACTGGTTCGGGTGTCGCGGCCGTAGCGCCGCGGGAGGCCGAGGGGAGCCCTAATTGATTTGTGCCCCAGGCCACAATCAAAACAGATCGTATTTTATAAGACGTATCCTACGCAGGGAGGGCGAGGGTGCACGCGAGGACGCTCCAGTGGCTCAGAGAGATGAGCTATGCTTGCATTCGAAATTCGATTCCGGATGAAACTCTTTCAAAATTATTTCATAACTAAATATATTTAAATATAATATTAAAATTTTATTAAAGCTTGATATGAAGAAATAAGCGACCAAAATTATAATAACAGTTAGTAAAAGTCCATTACAGGGTATAGGCTTCTACCGTAAGGGAGGGTTTATCATAATCGCTTCGCTTGGCAAACGGTTGTCCGTCACTGGCTAACTTAATTGTCGGGTATTTTTCGAGATGGTTATCGTGCCATCGGGTGGCATACATATTACGATTTACAAGGTATAGTCTTCCTATGTCACGTCTTATGACGTCCATGGGAAGAAGAAGGTAAATTATTACTGCGACAGCACACACAGCACGGGTTCGTTCGATGAAATAAATAAAGTAACAGAAAAAAAAGAATCAATTAAATAATAAAAAATAAATAAATGAGTAAAGCTACCAAGCTAGCACGCGTTCCATTTGCAAATTCTAATGTGTTCAGTGATCAAACACAAGAAAATCAAATGATCATTTGATAAATAGTCCCCGGGGGTGCAGTCGCTTTGTCGCACTCATAATGCGGTCAACTTCTGCACCCTTGTCACTCTTCTACCCTACGCCAAGCATCTTGCACAAGCGAGAGAGCGTCAAGTATGTTATGAGCATGGGAAATTTTGCAGTTCAGTTACGCATATTATTATTTTTTTCTATACACCGTCCGTAGCCTAATGGATAAAGGTACGGACTCCAAAATATAATATCACATGGACCACCGACCGACCATTCGAATATTGTCGTAAAGTACTACTAGTAGACTCATTGCAGCTTAGGTTAGAGGAATGTTAAGCGAAGGTGACATGGGGCAGAGAATCGAATTGTGATTGGAGAGAGGCCTTTACCCCGCAGTGAAATAAAAACGGTTAATTATGAAAGGAAGCTAAGAAGTCCATTCCTGCCCAGTATTGACCATTCCCGTGTTATCTGCGTATCTGTTTATTGATCTATGACGTCGTAATTCTCAAACGAATAGACCAATTTTGTTACAGTTTTTTCTGTTTGAAAACTTAGGTAATCAACATAACTGAAGATCAATATCATCAAGTATTTTTCAAATTGCGGGTAATATTGAATATGTGTATTTATTTCTACTACAAATTGCATAATCTTTATATTTAGTATTATGATAAATACGTAATATGACCAATCCTCTACCGATAAGTATTGCTTTGGACTACTTATAAGCTTATGCATATAATTAGCAATTTAAATGGTTCTGCAGTGATGGAATTTATGCGTAATATTTGATAGCTACCTACAGTTGGCTTAATAAGAGCAATAAATTTTCATGTCTATCGATTTTATAATGTGTACACTATTAGACCATGTTTAATTTTCACTGTGAATTTGTAGAGTGCGCAGTAAATAGATCAAATGCCGGTCATTAATCAACGTGGGCCTGATTCGACGCGACGGCACGAGGGAGAGCTCCTCTTTGATGCAATAAATCTTTCTGGCAACTGCATTGCGGTACATACGCACTGAAAAATTGCCGATTGAAATAAACATGCCAAGGCGATTACGCCCACCGATGTGTTTTACTGGAGCGACTCGATTATGGATGTTTATCATTCTCGGAAAACTTAATGCGCTTATTAAATGACGATGGAAATGAATTGTGGCGCAGAGTTTTTACAAAATTTGTATAAATTATAAATGTAATAGTTATAACTCTTATCTTTTTAATAAAATATTTGGCTTCAAGAATCTATTCTAAACTTAATAAATAACCTAAGGAAACTTTTGGATTCTAGCGGCGATGCATATCTCCGAAATTTTATACTTTCCGTACATGTGGGAAGAGGTATAAGTAAATGACTACGTAATAAAAGTAGGAGAACGTTCGTTACCCACTCCAGCGCGGCTTCTTGTACTGTACTATATTATACTATCGACTGCACTATATCTTCAATATATATATAAGATTATTATTTTATATGTTATTTTACTTGAACGCTGCGCACGCAGTTTATTCAACCGTGCTGGCCCGGTAATAAAAACTGGGACATTCATTTTCTTAGACGAGTGTTGGATACTACTGCAGGACTCAAAAAGTGGAAAGGACTCTTTACCCCTTCCCACTTAGATTCGCGTGAATAGTCAAAAAATCCAAATCAAGACCGATTAGATATGGCGTTGGAAATGAGATTCTAAGCTTGTTTTTCAATACTAGTGAGTTATGTTCACTTTTCACTAGGAATATGTGCCGCAGTGGCTAAGGATGTTGTGGCGACAATACAGATTATCAGATGAAAATTTGTTATATCCTTTCCTGATTATTGTCCAAAATTCCTTTTCATGTAAATTACTGTAGACTTTTTTCCTAACTATATACTTCTATAATTTTAAACGTAATATTTTTAAAAAAATTACGAAACAAAGAGTATGTAACCAGTGACAACTACAAATGTCAAATAACGACGTGTCTTTAAAAACTAAATGGATCTGTAGAGCGCTATGATTGTGTAGCGTTGGAGGCACGAGCTGTGCGGGGAATGCGCCTGCGTCGCCCACGCTGTAAGTCATTGTATGCAAATGGCAGGTCGCAGGTCGCTATTCGCGCTAGAGTCGGCCGGCCCAAACGTGGACTCTCCTTTTTTTTACTTCGCTATTCAGTTAATTTTTTGTAATCTGGACCTGCATTTTATCATACATCTTTCAGATAATGTATATGTTAGATAGCTAGCAATATACACTAATATAAAAGAAGGGGAGAAAGAGAGTTGTGTTTGTCAGTCTGCTACCTTTACGAGACACCAATGTCCTTGAATATAGTAAGTAGTTAGATAGCTGACTTGATCGCTTATGTGAGGATACATACATTTATTTATTGTACGTATTACATATATCACATGCAACTTCATGCCAACGAATACAGTAAACATTTCCCTTATACAACTTTAATATAAAGCAATAAAATGTAATACTATGCATTCTAATAATTTTAAGAATGACGATAGCCGGGTGGTAGGGTGATCGGAATTCAAGTCAAAGAATCGGAGTTCGATCCCCTGGTGGCAGGCTCGTACCAATGGGTTTTTACACAACCTTATGTACGATTTATATCGTTGGCTTGGATATAAAGACGGTGACGGGCTCACCACCTGTCGAGGTGTCTCAAAAATATTTTCGGTGGAAGGTGAGTAGAAAAGACGAGGAGAATGGCATGAAGATATTTATTATTATTATTTTATTAAGTCACGATAGCCGAGTTGTTGGGTGGTCGGAATTTTGAGTCGAAAGACCCGAGTTCGATCCCCAGGTGGCAGTACCAATGAGTTTTACACAACCTTATGTACGATTTATATCGTTGGCTTGGACATAAAGGCGGCGACGGGCTCACCACCTGTCACGTTGTCCCGAAAATATCTTCGGTGGAAGGTGGGTCAAAGGGACTTAATTGTCTAGACTTGACCTCTGTCTACCCCTGTATTGGGAATTGCGTGAAGATATTTTTATTTATTTTTTATTATTTTATTAGGTTTTTAGTTATCTGAGCGATGATGTATACCAGAATCAAAGATTTAGGGCACAATGATCACTAATCCATTTCTGAAACGTGGCCATCAAACGTAAGTATATTGTTACGCGGTAATCACACAGCACATGGTGTCAACAAAGTTATTTTTATCAAAATCAGATATATTGGTCTTTAAACTCTGTACTCTCTGTCTATTAATCTGTTATTTAAGATAGCGCTATGAAGCTGAAAATGTTGGTAGATCGTGTTTTTAAAAATTTTAAATGTAGCAATAACTCATAGTGCATAAAATTTATTAACGAGAACCGGCCCCGAATCAAACTGAAACTTTCGAACTTTCGATTTCGTATTGATAATTCAAGATTAATTCCAGACAAAAATTTATACGAGTTTATCCCACAGAGTCCTTAGAATGAGATAGTTCATTATTTATTAAGAATATTAGTCAATTTTTATTTAGCCGAAAAAAATGCGGACAGCAAGGGCCGGGCCGAGCGGCCGCCTGCAATTAACTGAGGCAACCCTGTAATTATGGACAGTAAATTTCTGGACGTGTCCTGCCTGAATATTGTTCTATCTTGGCGCTCAGGATTAGCTCTCTGCCAAACGTTCGTTCTGTTATGAAAAAATAAACCAAAACTAATAAAAGATTTTAGAATCACGAAGTTATTGTGACCGAATTTTACTTCATATATTTATGATAGTAAATTTATTTCATATATTAAAGTGTATTTGCATTTTTAGTTTAGTCTTAGGCGATAGATTGAAAAATCACAATCTTCACGCCATTCCCAAATACAGAGGTAGAAAGAGGTCTAGTCTAGACAATTAAGTCCCTTCGACTCACTTTCCACGGAAGACATTTTTCGGGACAACGTGACAGGTGGTGAACCCGTCGCTGTTTTTATGTCCACGCCAACGATATTAGTGTACGATAATTAAAAAAAAACATATTAGTACGAGCCGGCCACCTGTGGATCGAACTCGGGTCTCCAGATTCGAAATCCGATCACCCAACCACTCGGCTATCGTGACTTATCATAAAATTCAATCATGAATTTATAAATAATAAATGTGTGGACACAGGTACTGATACTATTCAGTTTTATTCAGTATTATTCAATAGAATTAGGTTTTAGTTTGCGAAAAAGCATTACTTTTATTATACTGGTAAGGTTATTGTTTTATTATACTAATATTTACGTATTATTTTAGTTTTAAATTATTATTTTTGTATTTTATCGCGTTTTTAATTCGTTTTTACAAAACTATTTTTATTTCTCGACGTTTCGGATGCTTTACATATCCGTGGTCATGGGGGGATCCCCTGTAAAGCATTCGAAATCCGAAAATCGTTTTATTTTAAATGTGTAGTATTTGCGTAAATACAAGAAATTATTACTATTACTATTTTTGTATTATTCACAATAGCCGCGTAGTTGATCGGAATTTGAGTCACGAGAACCGTGTTCGATCCCCATGTGGTAGGCTCGTGAGTGTTGTGTCGTGAGTGTACTACCTATGAGTTCTTTCGAAATTTATATACGTTTCATATCGCTGGTTTCGACATAATGACGGGGACAGGCATTTCGCGCGTGCTACACATCATCATCGTTGAAAGGTGGGTTGAAAGAACATAATTGTCTGGACTTCTGTCTACGCCAGTATTGAGAATAGCGTGAAGGCGTGATTTTTTATATTTAAATTACTTACAAATTATCATTTTCTATTATATATTTACTATAATACCCCTTTCCTGCTAACTTTTTCTGCTCATAATCCATCTCCGTTCCAAATTTCATTTTCATTGGTCTAGTGATTTTAGAGATTTTGTGATTACACAATATAATGAATTGGTGACATTTCGCTTTTATATTATTGATTAAATTAAGTAACATATACGTATAAAAGCAGCAAATTATCTTTGAAAACCCGAATTTCTAAATAAAAAACACAATTAAGCTTCATTTAAAATTTCCAGTATCGCAAAGAAATGAAAACCACCAAGTTAATTGCATATGGGACTTATCTACTCTATGAATCGTTGCAGTGACTCGTAAACTCACAACTAGCTTCACCGCCACGATTTGAATAGACCAATCGAAAACATCCGATTCAATGATCATATTAAAGATATGATAATTACCCACATTTTTATTCAAAGGAATACACCTTTTCATTTAACAGTCGAAAATTGGAATGTATTTTAAATATAAACAGGTGTCTTTCTCAACATTTATAATATTAAATATTCAAAAGCTCCGAACTAAAACCAGTACATACGTATCCGATATCATGTCTGAAATGTGTCGATCTCTGACCCTCTATTCATTCACAATCAAAATCATGTCGTGACACACACTGTCTTGTCGTGTTTCGACGTAATTTCGAGACACAATGGAATTCCCGCCATGACTCAGCAGAATCTGTTGCCCGTAGCCATTCATTCAGATGTTGTGCCACATAAGAGTGAAGTTCATATACACAACCAACAAGAAGTAAAAAATAAAGGAGAACTTTCGTTGCGGGTAAAAACCAAAGTTACATACGTGTATCGTAAACACGTGGAATTGGAATAACTTAATATTTAAAAATATCCATTAAAATTATCATTTAGATAATTATCTACACAGCACATATTGGAGAAATGATTTAGTTTTCAAAGAATTCCTCGTCATATGTGTCGTTTAATAATAAATAACATAATATCTCTGTTAAGCGCTATGTCCGCATGACTCCTTTTACTATATCTCAACTGCCAGGACTACAGATAATTATTTAGGTTAATTTTGAATATATAAATTTACTTTGTGTTAATGCATTCGCAAATATATACTTTCCATCCTGCATACGTGAAAGATACTTAAAATTAAGCGTAAATAATTAAGTACCGGTCTTTGAGAAACTATGTGCACTCGATTCGCTGTGTTCCTTGGAACACGCTAATCATGCTTACGATCTTAATTTACCAAAATCGAAGCGAGATCTCAATTCATGTATTCTAAGTTTTTTGAAATAGTTTATCTTGAAGTCTTTGTTAACACTTATTTTAAGTGGGAATGAAGTAATCGTGGATGATTATTAGGATAAATTTGTGAAATTGTTATTATTACAGCAAATAAAACCATTAGCTACCAATTAGCTTACTTTACAAAGATTATTAGACTGAGTACATTATCGCACCATTTTGGTATCGCAACGTACTGACACATATTTCTCTATCTGGTTTTATCTTACGTTCAAGTTCTCAATAATGTAAGAGAGTCTGTGAAAAGTACACAAGGAAAAAGCTGAAAAAAAAGATTGTTTTGTGATATCGGTCAAAATAACATGAAACGTTGAATTTTTTATCCTTCCTTATGATGATAACCCTTAATTTTTGTTATGAATTGAATGGGCCATGTTTAAATGTGATTAATCCTAAATAAGTAATAATGTTAATTGAAATCCGGGATTTATTTGAGGAGAACAAAGATTGGATATTAACAAGTCAAAATATTAATTTAATTTACAAGTACACAAAGAAAAGTATCATAAATATGACAAATAGTAAAGGTGATAAACGTTAATATTCTTTTGAATGTAGCTCGTTACGTAAATCGAATTAGAAGACGAAGTAAAGGAACTGTTGCTCCAGGCTCTCCTTATAATTGCGGGGTTTCACCTAAAAACCTTCAATTATAAAATAATAGCAGATGCGGATGATAGTAATAACAATTATTATCGCGCACGCTGGCCGTCATTATCTTTGAAATATGGCCGATGATGTGCTCGGTATGCAAACTTTGGTATCCTGCAGAACGCACGTGACTAGACCGCGCGAATACTGTGCCTTACTTTTTTCATTTCACATTTTATTTCGCAATACAATATAAATAAATGGAGTATACTATAAAATATTAAATATTTAAATAGTATTACTGCAACGCTGAGACACCTAAATGATCCAGTTTGTTATATTTGTGATGCTAAACAATATCTCTGGTCGTAAATTAATTATTTTATATACGACCAGAGAGTAGTAGTAGTAGTAGTAGTATATAGTAATCATTTTAGTCGTTTTAGTAATAAATTGCTAAAACGTCTAAAATAATTGCTTTTAATAGATAATTAATAGGATATTTCTGAATAAATCGACGGTACCGTCTAATCACATGTCGAAATCTAGGTCCATGTGATCTTATGTTTAGTTATAACGCACCGATTATTCAAATTCTTGAACAAGTAGACGTCTCCGCCTCTTTGCAGTCGCAATCTTAATAAAGACTTCCTAGATGCACAACAAACTAAAGTTATTTTTATGAAATATCGTTCTTCACGTGTAAGTTTAATTAAAGATCGCGTTTAATTAAAGGTAATTGTTTGAACGGTGAAAGAGCGAGATGAGATCAGTGTCGACGGCGGTCTGAAATGAGCTCCAACCCGTTTAATATAATTGCGTTTTGATTATAATTCTAGTCGATGTTTTGGGCAACTCACGTTTTTATTATTTTATAACTGTTCGTATTACGTGTGATACGGTATGGATTTTCGTTTTGTAACGTTTTGAAGTGTGTTAATACATTTAACTAGAGCAATGTCTATTCAAATAGTGTGTGCATTGCAGACTGCGCGATATCTCTCATCCGTCGGTGCTCTGCCATCATTACATCGGCAGCTCAGTCGATTAATCATTGTTACTCTACCGGATAATTCGGCGGTTGATTTAGTGAAAAGCAACAACATGTTATTATGGGATAAATCTCTATCTAGAAAAGCTAAGAAGGCCTAAGCTCGTCTCTGATTTACGACGCCCCCGGCAATCGCCGAGTTGTGTTTGATTTGTTATTCCCCGGGAACTTTGTTGTTTTCATATTTAGTTGAATTTAATGAATGGCTTAAGAATTATAAGTTTTATTTTATAATTATAGTCTGTGAGATCTTTAATAATTGCTTTTAGTGTAACAAATATTTATATCGGATTAGTCGAATCATTTTACAAAATTACAAAGTTCTACAGTTTCGCTGTACAATTTTATATAATTCGTCTTTGATGATTAAAAAGGTGATACTCATGTTATATATCCGATAACGGAAAACGACTTACCCTTTAGTATCTGTTCAGCCGATATACTTGCAGGCAGATAATATCTTGATTTATTACGGCTATCTACCACCCTTACTTTTCTATAATCCCGATTTCTACTTTCTCATACTTTCTTAAATGATAAAAATCTTTAAAGATTTTTTAGTAGTTGTAGTTAAAATTATACTTTTTCAAAATAAAACCTCCGTAATTAAGAGAAGAAGAAAAGGATGTGTTGTTGTTGGTAAATTAATTAATCAATTTATTCGTAATCTAGAAGATCTAAGTAATAATTAATAAATATATCGCTGGGCTATCTCGAGTATTTAAAGGCGTAGTCCGACGTGGAAAATTAATGAAGTCTTCCGCAGAGTGTTTCGCGGTTTAATGGATGCTATTAATTTTATCTCAACAACAGGGCATCGTCGCGACGACGCGCTTGTACGGCCACTCATAGCGTCTCTACTCGAAAATTAATGCATGAATTTAATTATAGATAAAGCGTTAATTTATTAGGTTTTTTTTTTATCCAGTCGTCATCAAGTCTTCTTACGACACATAAATACATACATAACGGCCTATTAAAGTCCAGGACATAGGCGTCTTCCATAGGGAGGCCATAATCGCCACGCTTGGCAAGCGGATTGGCGATCGCAGTAGCAGACCACGCGCACCTCAACGGTGGGTTTTGGTCTCATATTTTTATGGATGGTTATCCCGCTATCTATCGGTTGCCAAAACGATATTCATGGCTGTTTCCCTTAGTCGCCTCTTACGACACCTACTGGAAGAAAGGGAGTGGTAATATTCTTACACCGTTACCACACGATAATTTTCTTATGTTCGGTGAATTATTAAAAGCCTGCATGTAACTTAAGTTGTAATTCACATCTTGCAAAAGTTTTGTTATTAGTCTTCTGTTTATATACGATTTAATACATGTATCACTTGTATATTTACCTCTATTTCTAATAGTGTTAAAGCAGCCTAAGAAAATTTCCCATCTAATTAAACTTGAATCCTAGACGTGGTCTTTCAATGAATGCTATATGAGGAGATTCGAAGAGATTTACTTGCCAAGCGTGGCGATCATGGCATACTCTCGCAAACCGGAGGGGTGTATGTCTTGCATTAGAATTTTTCAGACCGTATTGATGAATATAAAATCATTTTCATGTTATGTTGGCTTCTGAGTTTATGAGCTTTTTTCTTTCTGTTTATTATGCTTAACGATTCCAGTTTTTTGTCATTGTAAAAAGACATTTACAGTGGTAGAGCCACGCATCAGCTTTCACGCATCATCAGCTTCAGGTATTGCGGGTGTTCATGGGCGGCGGTAATCACTTACCATCACGTGAGCCACCTGCTCGTTTGCCTCCCTTTTCTATAAAAAAAAACATATCGAGGGCTATGTTCAGCAGTAGACTTTTAATATCCTTTTTTCGTATCACACACACTTTCCTCTATCGCTAATTTTATTCCATTAAGTTAAAATCTGGCCGATTTCGCCTATAAAGGCATTATTAAAGTTCTACAATACATAACGGACAGTAAACGATCACTGCAGTACATAAGCTTCTCCCTTAAGGAAGAAATGTCACTACGCTTGGCGAACAGATTGACAATCGAAGTACCAGACAATTTCAAGTGTTGGCTGCTGCTGCACATCACTTGTCTGCTGAATTTTAGTTTGTGCCATCTTTTCGGCGCCGTTTTAGTGTCCAAGGCTGCGTTACAATATAATAACATACATACATATTTACATAGTTAAAAATTCATGAAAACATATAAACGGGATACGAACCCGTTACCCTTACTTTTGTATGCAGAGTCGCTACCAACTAGGCTATTGGGTCGTTATTAACAATATAATAATACATTGCTCTGATCCAAAAGCATAGCCGAAGCACTTGGAATCAGACAACCAAGCTATCATAAACACCCGGACCCGAGGCAATGTAGAAAAAGTGACTTTGTATAATTGACACGGTCCGAGAATCGCACCCGTAACCTTAGATCTGGGGACACGTCCACAGAGCTCATACAAAATAAAAAATTCTGTTGTCAATTTTTATAAGGTACCCTTAGAAAAGAAATCAATAAATTTTGATAAGACTCTTGTTATACTATTTAAGATTATGAATATAAAATATTTTTATTCTTAATTTGACAATATTTAATGCGATGAAAGTGCAAATAGTAAAATATTACTTAAGAGTGCGCCCGACACTGCTTAAAGTTTAAGCATGGAGTAAGTATTCAATAAAATTTTCTCCGTCGTAAAATCAAAGACGGTGCAGTGAGCGGCATTCATCACAAAAACATCAAGTAGGTGTCTCGACAAGTTTACAAAAGCTCGTAAAAGCTCTCAACTATTATGTTGTTGTTGTTACAAGGTGGAAATACTATTATTATATGCGTTTGCTGATTCATTTTGTTGTTCGGTAAATTACGATGCGATGCTCTCACTGTAATGTGCACTGACTTGTTTCATGTATCAGTATATCGACAGTTAGATTAAATTTAATTTAGACACTATACTGTTAATAATCTCTTAAGATACTGATACCTTTAGTATGTTGCAAATAGCAAAAAGTTAGTTTTAAAAAATATTTTTCAACAAATTATCTTAAATACATAATTTTTTTTCACAATCACCTGTATAAAATCCGCGGTTCGATTTGAATCTAAGTACATTCCAAATTTAAGTTCTTTCACTAACACTTCGATATTTCCAAATACAATTCCCTTTTCATCGATAATCCTATTATAGATGTAAACATTTTCGAGGACTGACGTGTCTATATCATCATGTCAAGTGAACATCTCTAAAGAGTGACATTGCTATTGTAAGGGGCCACTTGCTCAGTTCCTATACCGAATTCAACGGAAACATTCAAAATGCACACCTTTATTCCGGGATTAAGCGAATTTTGCATAGGAAGCGGTCGTCAAATGTCCCTTCATTGAATAAGCGCATTGAAAGCTCTGTGAATGGAGCTAAGCGAACTTCAACATCAACAATACGCCCGTATCGAAAAGTAGGAATCACACGTGTTGTGAATGAGATTTGGACAATGTCTTGTGTATATCACGTGAGATTATCTCTGGTCCAATAAATCGAATATGTGCGAAATGTTCGTTTTATTTACAATTCAAAATAAAAGAATTATTCGCTAAGGCATATTTTTTTACCAATCTAAGGAGGATATACTGTTTCATTTTACGTGTGACCAATGCCCAAATAGTTTAGCTATTACAGTAAAATAGATACCAAAATTATCCAATATGAATTTGAACACTATTTTGTGAGACCGTGTGAAATGTGGGTCAAAAGTGCTTAATCGTCTTGACCTCTGGCTACCCCTGTATTGGGAAATGGTTAAAGATTATTATTATAAGTCTGGTAAAATGTATGCAGTCGATACTCTGAAGCTTAATTAGATCTACATAACACGATAGCCGAGTGGTTGGGTGGTCGGAATTTTGAGTCAAGAGACCCGAGTTCGATCCCCAGGTGGCAGGCTCGTACCAATGGGTTTTCAAAAACTTATGTACGAATAACATCGTTGGCTTGGACATAAAGACGGCGACGGGCTCACTGTCACGTTGTCCCGAAAGTATCTTCGGTCGAAGGTGGGTCGAAGGGAATTAATTGACTAGAATTTTTCACTGATCATTCCTCTCCACTCTCCATCCAATGTCTAAGACAGTATGAAGACTTGTAAGAAATTCAATATTTCTTACTTATATACGAATTGTAGCGTTTCTATGTCTTGCGTGTAGGTTGGGTAATGGCGATAGGCTTATCAACTGTAAGGTTGTCCCAAAAATAAGATTTGTTAAAGTGTAGGTCGAAAGAATTAAAAATTGTTTAGAAACAATTTATCTATAAAAATATATTGTTGCCATTATTATAGGGATATTACAGTGACTTGTTATCAGTTCACTTCGTGCAAGCCATGGTTTCGCGCTTTGCGGGTTTCATAGCTCAAGCTAAACATAAGCTATTTAGTTCCCCCTCCCCATGATATTTTATTTGTTTAAAAACATCTCTTCTCTGTGGTATTGGCTAAAGAATGCGCCAGTAACAAAACTACCACATATGACCCATAAAAATTTACTAAATTTACGTTTAAAAAAAAAAAGATTAAAAAAAAAGTCACGGTAGCCGAGTGATTGGGTGATCGTGACTTCGAGTCAAGAGACCCGAGTTCGATCCCCAGCCAGCAGGCTCGTACCTATTGATTTTTCAAAAACTTATGTACTAACTATATCGGGCTCACCACCTGCCACGTTGTCCCGAAAATATCTTCGGTGGAAGGTGGGTCGAAGGGACTTAATTGTCTGGACTAGACCTCTGTCTACCCCTGAATTGGGAATTACGTGAAGATATTTATATTTATTTATTTTATTTTACCTAACAAGAAATATTAAAAAAAATGTTTGTCATTATTTACCGAAACATTTAGCACATAAAAATAAAACAAGAAAATTTTACATTCTTTAAAACATTTATATAATGAGTGGTGTCAAAACGGTGCTTGTCAGCAGTCCCGCAAGCATTGTAGCGGAAGTAGGTGTAAGATTCCAACCGGATCTGTTGCACCCCTTCATTGCTTCACGAGAGTCCCGTGCACATGTATTGTGCAATTCGTCTATTTGAATAGAAAACCTGAGCTGTTCGTATTCCATATTTAGTATTGCATAAATACAAACATGTAACGTGTAAAATTCTTTTGCATTATTACTCTAGTCGTTACAATGTATTTAAAGTTTTTTTTTTTATCCAAAAATAAAAATTTTTTGATTTCGCGATAATAGAGCGGTTGGGTGATTGGATTTCCAGTCAAGAGACTCGAGCTCGATCCCCTGGTGGTTGGCTCGTACCAATAAGTTTGTTAGTTACATACAATAAAACAATGATTTCTTAAAGTTTAATTTTACAAACTAATTTTTAAAATAATTTAACCCTTTTACAATAATCATTTGGTCAAGTATTTCTAAGGCAGTCTTTGATATAGTCTACCATTATCTGTGAATTTGTTAAATTTTTTACTGGTACTCACATGTCCCTGAATTTATATGGTTTTATTATTTTTTTACGTTGCAACATAACTACAGGAAATCAAAAATGATACAGTAAAATATTCCATTAATTTCATTGTGAGTGCAACTCGATATGCTGGGCGCTGTTGGGCGGCGCCGAGGGCGGGCTGTGCCAGATGCGCACGCGCCGTTTTGTTCGCAACCTCTCACGCCCAAAAATCCGTGCTACGATGCGATTAAAGCGAGTAATTAAAAGTTTTATAATTTTCCGTAAAAAAATTAATACGATGTAGTATTTTAACTTTATAATCTTTTCAATATAATATGTGAATGTACATGTAAAAGAACTGCTAAAAATAGTAAATAAGTCAGTGTTTCAAGGATAGCAGAGCATTACTATCAAGTCTGTTTCTAAAAAAACAATTCATGTTTCTTCTGATGAGAAATTGTCTAGACCTCTGTCTATCCATGTGTAGGGAATGGCATGAACATTTTTTTATGTCATATGTAATATTCTCTCAATTTTTTCTTCAATAAATATGCAAGATATAAATATGATTTTTATTGATATCCTATTGCTTAACCTAAAACTAGTTTACTACTAAAAATTATGATATTGCAAAAATTATCTTTTACTGGAGGCCATGCAGACAAAGTCGCGGGTTAAAGCTATTTTTTGTATCATTTTTAATAATTTTATTTAGGTATAAAAAAACTCATATAAATAGTAAATAACTCAGTGTTTCAAAACAAGCAGAGCATTACTGTCCAGCCTGTTTCTAAAAAAAAAACAATTTATGTTTCTTCTGACGTGAAATATTTTAAAGCTACACGGAATAATTGAATTCACGCGTCTATATGCGTATTAGCAACTTTCATTTACAAAAGTATAGTGAAATAGTAAGAATAATAGAATAACAGTGAACTATGAAAGGAGGAACGCCACAGGAGCGTCGCAGTACATTCGAGATTACAATAATTACGCGCGCACGCGCCGCGCCCACACCGCTTGCGCTCTAATCACTATCATTTGTACATGTTATTCTATATGCTATACAAAACATTTCTTATGTTATTTGTGACATTTTATGATTTAATATAATAGCTCAAAAAACATTGTAAAAGAAGAAAGAATCACTACCAAAGCTGATTCATGAGTTGGATAAAAGATTTTTGGTGTTTATTTTATCTGATTTTGTAGTAGCAGTATACCTATTTTGACCCGTTATTACCTAAAATATGCATAAAATGTTAATTTTTTTAGGCTTCAACTTCAAACATGTCTATAATAAATCATGACAGCTTTTAATTGGCGTATTGTCCTTAAAGTTGGTACAGTTTTTTAAAGTTAGGCGAACTTAGTACTTATACTAACACAGCTTATATTTTTTTTCGTTTTGTATATAACTTATTTACTACAGACTGTTACTCTGAATTAAAATATATTATTTTTATTTTAATAAAGATTTGTAACATAGACAGGCAGTGCTTTCAAAAATAAATAAAATTGTCAATAGTATGTGTTATGTAAACTTTATAGTATTCATGCATAGACCAAAAGCTTATAATAAAAAAATATCTTTACGCAATTTTGAATACAGGTCCAGACAGATGTCTAGACGATTAAGTCCTTTCGACCCACCTTCCACCGAAGTAATTTTTTGGTACAAAGTGACAAGTGATGATTAAGCCCGTCACCGTCTTTGTATCCAAGCCAACGATATTAATCGTACAAAAGTTTTTGAAAAAACCCATTATTACGTGCCTGGAGGATTGGCTTAAGGTAGCTTGACTCGAATTCAAATCACCCCACCACTTGGCTATCGTAACTTTTCGCCATATTTCACCTAAGCTTATTTGGATTTTCACCTAACTTATTAAGACTGTGGCTGTTCGAGTCAAGGATACAAATTCTTAAATAAGTTTTTAAAAAACTCCTTGGGACGAGCCATCCTCCTGGGATTTGAATTTGGATCTTCTGATGCGAGTTTCTATAGCACAATTTCGAAACATATTACGAAAGTGTAAATAATGTTTATTTATTCATGTATCAATCTCGGTATTTAAAAAAAAGCAAGATTAGGTCTTTTCGACCTACCTAAAACAAAAGATATTTTTAGGGACAACGTGGCAGGTGATGAACCTGTCACCGTCGTTATGTCCAAGATAACGGTATAAATCGTACATACGTTTTAAAAAAAAACCACTGTTAAATGCCTTGGGGGTCTAACTCTCTCTTGACTCCAATTAGATCACCCAGCCACTCGGCTATAGTTACTATAAATATAATGTTTGTACATTGTAACATATAAAATTATTAAAATAAGTTTTACATTCCCAGTTTGTCGAAACAGCTGTTACAGTATCACGTGATCATATTTCGCGTGATATCAATGGTGTAAAATGAAAGTGCATCCTGTTATATGAGCCGTATCCGCCCCCGCACAGATTGCGGACGTAAAAAATGGACCAATTTTTATAATAGTCGCTGGGGTAACGATCACAATGTACTTTATTACGAACCGGAAACATTTATTACTATTGCGGGATGAAAATGTTCGTAGTCGTTATTGAAGATATCTATGCTGATGATATCAGCTGATCAAATTTAAGACTTTAAAAATATACTTTATATTTACTTAATTCTTTATTTTTTTTCTATTCCTAACTTATTTTCTTAGCAGCTACAAAAGTTCTTTGCAGAACGTAGGCCTCTCACGTGCGAAGTATTTTTCTTTATCGACATGCTTGGAAACGGGTTGTAGATATTCACTATATACACATACTCGTAAGAGATAATTACATTACTATCACTATAGCCAAATGGTTGGGTGGTCGGAATTTCCAGTTAAGAGATCCAAGTTCGATCCCCAGGTAGCAGGCTCGTACCAATGGGTTTTTCAAAAACTTATGTACGAATTATATCGTTGGCTTGGACATAAAGACGGTGACGGGCTCACCACCTCTCACGTGGTCCCGAAAATATCTTCGGTGGAAGGTAGGTCAAAGCGACTTAATTGTCTAGAATTATTAATTTATTTTACTATCAGTTTTCGGTTAGCTTTATCTTCGTTCCGGATTTTTTCTTAATGGTTGCCCTCCGCAGGCGATAGCCAAGGAAATTTTTAGAACTTACCCGTCAATTTTCTCTGCTCAGTGGGATTTTAGTAAGTTTTTCGATTTAAGAAAACGGAAAAAAATTTAAATATAATGTGATGCGAGACCTGATACATAAATAAATAAACATTATTTACACTTTCGTTATATACTTCGAAATCGTGCGATTGAAATTCGCTTTAGAAAATCCCAAGGTAGATCTTCAGGAGGATGGCTCGTTCCAACAAGTTTTTAAAAAGTATTTAAGAATTTGTATCCTTGACTCGAATACCAAGACAGAAGAAGGCGACAGGCTCTCCAGTCACATTATTCCAAATAAGTTTACCTGAAATATGGCGAAAAAGTAACGATAGACGAGTGGTGGCATGATCGGAATTCGAGTCAAGAGATCCAAGATTGATCTCCAGAAGGGAGTCCAATTTATACCAATGGGTTTATTCGAAACTTATGTACGATTTATATCGTTAGCTTTAGACATAACGATGGCGTTAAGCTTACTACCTGTCACGTACCAAAAACGTCTTTGGATCGGACTTAATTGTCAAGACCTCTGTCTAACCCAGAATCGGTAATGGTCGTAAGTACAAAATTGTGTTGATATTGGGTTATTTCAGTCACAGAAATAAACGCTACAGATCCTATGTTTATCAAGTTCTCTGAATGATTACGATCATAAGCAATAAAGTAATTGAAATTATAATTGATCATAGACAATCATAATTTTTTAAAATAGCCGAAAATTTAAAAGATTTGATAATGAACATGAAGAATTTATATGTTTTAAAAACAATAGCTACAACGCTCAAAAGTGCCTTAACGGTTTGTACTTAGTAGTTTTTCGTGTGCTATATGGGTTCCGCCCTACGCGGCCGCCCTCCATTCGCGCCGCCCCGAGTAAACAAACAGGCAGCGCATCGCGCACCACGCACCAAGCACCACGCGGCTGTAGAATGAGACGGAGAACGACTGAGTGAGACGGCGTCCGCGGCTCGCGAGACCCCAAAACCCTACAATTAGTAGGCGAGATTCGTTCGCTGCATCGATTCGTTACGAGATAATTGCTCCGTACAATTTTTAGAAGCAAATGGAAATATTGTCGCGTGTGAACCAGTGACGGCACAGTGAAAATTCTCATTCGTATTGGAATCTAATGGGCCGCAATGAACTGCGCTTACTACCAACAGCACGGGGGCTCACACCCCGTGCCACATAATGCTAACAATAATTACTTCAACGAGGTAAATATTTTTATAATAATTAATATTCAATTAATTAACCAAAGAATAAAATTATTTACTTTGGCCTCATGCAAACAATTATACGTGCAATTTTTCTCTCAAAAGAGGAAACGGGAAATTTAATTTATGATGCTGTTGCTATGATATCATATTTTATATTGTTATAATCTTAGGAAAACCATAAATTTTATCACTCATCCTTAACACAGATACAGAAGAATACTAAGATGACAGCATTTTTTTAAATAAATATTTAATAACAATTCAACAATATGACGATAAAATCAAAGTAGATGCAGATATTAATTAATAGTAGTAAAAACAGAAAATCAGAAAAAAAATTATAGCATTCATCTTAGTATTTTGTTTCTTTTATTCATCAAAGTTTGAAATTATCAGAGAAGGATTTAAAACCAAAGCCAATTTGGGATGCGACACAATTTATGATAAAAATATAATTAGTCCTATGCTATAATTGTTGTAGAATTCAAGAATAAATTCCTAGAGAGATGTAAATAGAAATAATAATAATAAAATAATATAGTAGTAAATATAAACTAAATATTAAACCGAATATGAGTCCAATTCCAAGAGTGTTCGTAAAGAATATTTTCGATTTAAACTGATTGAACAATTTATCTTAATTACAGACAAAAACAATTAAGATACAGTATTCCAAATTATTTATGGTAAGCATTTATGGTTTGTCATGAATTTAAATATTTAATGAACTTGAATTAACATATCTGTATCTATGTTTTAAATATTTAAACCAGTCATAATAATTTAAATTGCTATCTTTATGTGTATATAAATTAAAGCGGAAAGCCAATCATTCGTACATAGAGTAATAACGAAATCTGTAAAACAATTTGACGGAAAAAGAATGAAAGAAAATGATGTATCGAATGTATGAAATATGTAATTAAAATTGGAATGAAAATTTGGAAAGGAAAATTGTTATTTTTGAAGTAATGCAAACTATCATAAGGATGAATGAATTTATATATGCCACATAAAGCCATGCATGAAGATTTAGGCATGGCTTTATACATATATACATAATACATGCGGGCGAAACTGCATTGTGATTTGAGATTCGATACTGTTTTACTTCCCAAGTTCTTACTGGTTACTCTATGGCTGAGAAACTTCATCTATGTAAAGAGCAAAACAGTCGCTGTTTAAAGTTGAAGTTCGTTTTATTTATTCGTGTACTTTGCCTTAATCTTGCATAGAGATCTCGAATAAGATCATTTGAACGTGTTAATAAGATCCGTTTCCTCAATTCATTATTCTTTTAACAAATTAGGGATCTCAAGCTTTTATAAAATGCATTTCACCTCGCTTGGCAACGTTAACAAACGCACAAAAGGCACTCGACGAAAATAAGCAAACAAAGCACACCTTGGCTCTAACAAAGGGCGAATGGGAATAAAAATATTTAATTGGTATGATTACGTATGATTATGGCGCACAAACACCTCCCGCGGTCTCAGCCACACCAGTCCCCGACAGCGTATTTCCTTTCTTCTTTTGTCGTTATTCTTGTCAAGTATTAGGTACTATTATAATATTTTATTCATTTGTAAGCCGTAATCAATAATCGCAAAAGACTGAATAGAAACAGTGTAATTGAGAGAGCTAATTTTTTTTATTGGTGACATTACAAGTTACAATTTTGTGTTATGTAATTGTTATTTAATCACCACCAAACTCATTCACTCTTCTTCACTGTGCTTTAAAAAATTTTATAGTAATATGACCCATTTTTTCACTTTTGCTATATTTTGTTGTATATAGTGTAGTGTAAACTTTTTTTAATTTGACACCTGTGTAAATACTAGCAGAAATATTCAAAAGAAGCCAGAACCTTATATAGTACATACACTTCTCAACCGTGTGGTATAATCGATTTAAGAGTAATACCACTCCCTTTCTTTTCGTATGTGCCGTAAGAGGCAACTAAAGGAAAATCCTAGAAAATGTAATTGGCTTTCGAAAGTTGGCGGAATTACCATCACGAATAATGCCAACCAGTGGACGGACAAGCGTCAACTATGCAAGGAATCTGGTACTGTGATCGCCAATCCACTTGACAGGAATGGCGATTACGGCAATCCCTCCCTTGCTGTTGCTTGCTGATTTATCATTGAACGATCCCCGAAGAGGTGACAAAAGTATACCTTGCCCTTACATATCACCCGCGGGTGACATTACAGGCGGCTAAAGGATAAGTCTTGAAACTGCTACAGTCTATCAAAAAAATGGCTTAATTACCATTACGAAAAATATCACATAAAAATTCGATGACACAGTGCCACGTTCTTCCCGTGGTGTTGCAACAGGAGACTAAGGCAAAAGCCTTGAATATACCATTGACTACAAACAAATGATGTGATTTCCACCTTGAAAATTACTGGACCAAAATCAGCAGCCCGGTAGCGGGCAGCGGACAAATTGTCTAATATTCGATCGCCAATTCATGTGACAAGCGTCGTTAGAACTTCAGTTGCTACTTAAGTCCTATGTTGGACTTTTGCAGGCAATATCCTGTAAAAATATGGCTTATCATAGCTGTATTGGTAGAAGAGAAAGAAGAGAATAAAAGGTCCCATATTGTAGTAGCCAAAAGTAATTGAACGAGTTCACCATGAATACTCCATTATCTCTTAGAATTGCTAAAGTTTGTTTTACTCAGATACAAATCATAAACAGTAAGTAGTGGTAGTTATTGACTGATGTATAATTATTATAATGTATATACTTAAATTTTTTCTAGTCGCAACGAGCGAGTCATCGTAATTAAATGCAATCCTTTTAAAGTATGTTAGAAAGTGACCAGACGAATGCGTTACATTAAAGGGCAATTAGGCTATATTAGAACAGTTATTATGTTTTATATAAGCTTAAGCTAATGTTGCACACATTAGCTTTAGCATTTAAAAACATATTATGAATCAGAGTTAGCTCCCGCTTATTGCACATTATAAATGCAATAGAAATTACTATATTTAATAAAAGTATAGTCAAGAGATTTTTTTTCACATAAATAATTTCATAATTTTAACTTATCTTTTGAAATAATTTTTCATTTTATGTCGTTCATGTGTCAATACTGAAAATTAATATCGTTAATATTAACGAAAAATGTTGAGAGGCGTCTTTGTTTTTTTTTTTAATAAAAAAAAAAATTATTTATACCAGAGGGCCCATACTGCTCTGCAACATTAGTCAACAAGTTAAAAGTTAACGTCTTGCTACCTTCTAACTGAACCAATTTTTAATGGGCAGAAGCTCAAAAGAAAAAGCTAATTTCACAAAGTAGCCTAAATTGGAATCTGAGGTATAGAGAAAAAGCTATAAAAGGTATAAATGCTAATATGTAAAGGCCTTCTCTTGCGTATTGGAGGAAAATTGGAGAAGAGGAACATGTGCTACGCTGCTCTATTAAAGATTAGCAGATATTTCATAAATAATAAAAAATAAATATGTTCCCGCAATTCATAATACAGGGGTAGACAGAGATTTAGTCTAGACAATTAAGTCCCTTTGACCTACCTTCCACCGAAGATATTTCGGGACAACGTGACAGGTGATGAGCCCATCGCCGTCTTTTTATGTCCAAGCCAACGATATAATTCGTACATAAGTTTTTGAAAAACCCATTGGTACGTGCCTGCCACCTGGGGATCGAACTCGAGCCTCTCGACTCGAAATTCCCACCACCTAACCATTTGGCTATCGTGACTTTATACACGTTCAAAATAAATTCATTGCAATATTTGTGCTCAGACGTGCCGAATTTCTCACAATGTTTTCCTTTACCGTCGAGCTATTGATAAATTCAGCATAAAAATGGTATGAACAATTTTAGTGGTCATCGATAGAGGCGGTGATAATATTAAGTTAAAATAGTATAATTACATTTATTGTGTATTTATCATGGTCGACATATCCTCCGATGCGTAGCCTGTCTAGAGATCTCAACACTTCTTCAGTCTAGTCATCGTGGTTCTTAACACATTTCTGACTATCAGTGTTTTTGTTTTAAAGAATTTTCTTTGACAGACTGTGCAATGAAAATAATTTATTTGTAAGTTTAAAAGTTACCAGGATAGATTCCCTCGATAGGTGAATCTTGAAAATTAATGCATCCTTACTGCGATGGTTTGGTTATAGGACTAGAGATGGGCATGGAGGGGAGCGGGGTTAGGCCTCGCTATTACGGGGTCCATAATTACAGGGCTGGGGCCGCGCGGCGCCGAAACCGGCCGGCTTCGAACGAATCTCCTGCCATAATTAAAAACGCTCCAAATTAAATTTGCTCGTGTGTACTCCGTTCCGACTTATGATATTAACTTTTTAGGGACTTTCTAATTAGTTTTCGTTTTTGTTTTCAATGACTAGTCGAGAGGCAAAGGCGTGTTTTTATTATTTATCAAAAATTCATTTCGTCGACATGCAAAAGAGTTGCAAGGGCAAATAGGTTATCTTTACAGTCTATGGAATATTAAGTAACCTTTTTTGTTATGGAAGTAACTCTTTTAACGAGTTTTTGTTTCTAGGCAATGCTATTTTAAACACCTTATTGTCAAATTTCCTTACAAGGACATTTGAATCGTTGTACATTTAGACAATGAAGAAGATTTTTAGCCAATAAATAATTATAAATACACGTTTATTAAAAGTCCACTGCAGGAAAATCGCAGTACCAGATACCTCGAACCTTAGACTTTGGCTGCTTGACCGCCACTGGTCTGCTTAACTTTGATCTAGTATTTTTCGAGATGCCACAATCTATCGGTAGCGATTGGCATTTTCATGGCTTAGCCTAAGTCACCTGTTACGACGCGGGAAGGAGAGTTGTACATTTTTACAGGGATATGCACGACAAAATAAAATATAAGTAATTTTAAAATCATGGTTACAATCAAATGTTTTAAAATTTTTGACAACATGTAGTAAACTACAAGGGTAAACCCTTATTCTTCCTTCGCGCTCTTTCTTCTGTTTATGTTGTAAGAGAAGAAGTCCATATGGTTTATCTACGTCTGGTTATATTTATACCTTTGCTTGAAAAATATTCCTATTGTTCCTTGGTGTTCGTCTCAAATTAAAATTTTTAAGTAAGTAGCCCTATACCGGTCTGTGGGCTTAGTATTTCAATAAATTTATAACTGCGTTCTTTTGAAAACTATTTCCATAACTTTGGATTGTAATTGGAATTGTATTAATATTGCCTAGCGATTTTGTTGTTAGCCTCAATATACTCCGTTTTAAACTTATATACGAATAATATCGTTGGCTTGGACATAAAGACGGCGACGGGCTCACCACCTGTCATGTTGTCCCAAAAATATCTTCGGTGGAAGATGGGTCCAAGGGACCTAACTGTCTAGACTAGAGCTCTTTAACAAAAACCAAAAAAAAAACAATGAGACCCAATAACTTAAAAAAAATGAAAAGTTTTGTAATATATATGACCAATGACCAATTTCAAACACAATGAATTTTAATGCTAAGTAGTTCTCCTTATGAACACACAATATACAAAAAATTGGCTCTTGAACAGCATTTAAGAGTGTACCTTTTTTTCGTAAAATGTCATAGTCCTAATTCCGATCGATCGGAATTTCAAGTTAAGTTCAAGGGCTTTAGGCTTCGTAATTGACTTTTATTTGTAGAATATTTGATTACTTCTTAAGATTATATATATTAGCTGTTAAAATATGTTATAATATTTTAACAGCTAATATATATATAATCTTACATTGACATGACATTAATGAATACGGGATTTGTGTGGAGATTCGACAGTGCCATCTGAAGTTAATAGAAGAATAAGAATTATTTCATCCCTATATTATTCACGATTGGATGATCGGAATTCGAGTCAAGAGTCCAGAGTTTGATCCCCAGACGACTCATACCAATGGGTTTTTCCAAACTTAGTACGTAATATATATGTGGCAGGGATTTAAACGATGGCGAATGACTTCGGTGGAAGCTGGTTTGGATAGCCTTAATTGCCTAGACCTCTGTGTACCCCAGTATTGGGAATGGCGTAAAGATTTTTTATAGCCTTTACTGACCATCGTATTCATTTCCTTATCATTGTTTGGCACACCTACTTCTCATCGTTGTTCCACGGGGTGGTAAATTATTCAACCCGGCTCTTTCAAGCAGCCATGAATGCTCCACTTGGATTAACACATAAATAACGAATTGATGTTATTCTACCATAAAATAAACGCCTCTGTAATCTTTAGTATATTTGACTAACAACCTACTAGTACTTCGCGAGTCTTCTAATTCTAATTAAAAAATCAATTATTGTTATTATTTTTCTGACATTTTCGATGACAAAAAACAAATCATCGATATTTTTTTATTTATGATCGAATGAATGTACTTTAATGTACATCAGAAACACGAAATAGCAGAAACAAAAAAAAGCTGTTTAAAAGAATTTTACAATTTGGCGGCCTTATGTAGCGTGTGTAGCGGTATTTTATACAGATAAGCAACCAATATTTACATAGATGATATATATTATATTTCACGTTAAATTACAACAAAGATCTTTTTGTTTTAGGTTAGTATCGACTCCGTTTCTGCGGACCACAAGGACATGAAGATTTTAGTGAGTACTAAATATCATGTTTACTTTAATACTTACTAATTTCATCGTTTTTAAATTTAATTTACATTATGCCTGCGTAATGTAGTTTAGGAGATAAGATGACATCGATGATAGAGATGCATTTTTTATAATTTATACGTCAGATTAAAAAAAAAACAAACAGCAAAATATTTACGCGATAATTATTAGCGCGTATTATATTATTATTATATATAATATACATATCACATATTAACTTTCTTATAGATAAGGTGACGTGACTTAGATATTATACATTAGTTCTTTAAAAATCGATCATTTTATCAGTTAATTTTCAATGAGACCAGTACAGGAATTTGTGGACCTAAATTGTTTTCATAAATGTGTATTATTTACGGTCTTTATTTTTGCGGGATAGCCAAGATTGCACGGAAGGAGAGGCTCAAGGTTGCCAGGTGGGAAATACGTATTAACGTTAAAATACCTATTCAAAAGTATTCAACAATTAAAAAAAAAAATTAAAAAAAATATCTTCACGCAATTCCCAATACAGGGGTAGACAGAGGTCAAGTCTAGACAATTAAGTCCCTTTGACCCACCTTCCACCGAAGATATTTTCGGGACAACGTGACAGGTGGTGAGCCCGTCGCCGCCTTTATGTCCAAGCCAACGATGAAATTCGTACATAAGTTTTTGAAAAACTCATTGGTACTGCCACCTGGGGATCGAACTCGGGTCTCTCGACTCGAAATTCCGACCACCCAACAACTCGGCTATTGTGACTTGTGTTCAACAATTTAATTCAAAACTAAATAATCATTTAGTCGGTGGAGGTTACAGATACCTAGCCACTGGCGAGGACTAATGGTCTTACAGCTCGTAATCAAAAAAATAAATGAAACACATTTCCGAGTAGATACAATGTTGCAAGAATGTGATAAGTATTCATGTAATTCGAAGGTGGATTCCAGTAATTTTTGTATATTCATGTTAGACGCCAGTTTCCCCATCGAGTGTAAAGATGTCTTCCGTTATAGTTTTAATAGATGCTATACAATTCGCATTACTATGCGCTTTTCCAGCACGAAGTTAGGAAATTATATCGGAACGAATGCCCAATGAAGAAATCGGTAATTTATTTTGATTTGTCGTATCGGCGGGCACTGTGAAATGGGTATTGTGCGGTACTGAGAGGCGAGGGCAATGCATTCGACACGGTTTGAGCGCGATTGCGCGAGCAATCACGTGGAGTCCACCCACGGACGTTGTACTTTAAGTAATTGTCGTTGATCTTCGTCTATGGCTTTTAGTGCTTGCAAGTTTTATCTGCGTTAAATGAGCTTGAAGTCTTAAGTAATATTGTATAAAAACTGTACTTGAACTAGGGTTGGGGGCATCTACAGTCTACTATGGATACAGTACGGAACGTAAGACGTATGGAAAGATATCGTAATGGTTAAAATTACGATATATGTGAAGTATAAAGGACCGGTCAAATATTAAAAAAATTGTTTTGAGGTAAATAGAATAATTTTTTTCGCACAATTGAATAATATATTTAAAAGGGACTCTCTGGGAGAGAATACCTCATGGTTTTAAAGTGAGTATATAGTTGTAGTTTCAACTATAAATATTGATAGGTTCTAAAATTGAATATGTATTGAATTTGATCGAAATACGAGTATAATAGTAATGCGTTTGAAGAAATATGACCGCAAATTCTGTTTGTTTTATAGGTTTAGTAAGAAGCATACAATTGAAATATTCACAATGCATAATAGGTTATGTTTAGAATGGTCTACACAATTCCTATTCAATATTGTGGGCGAAAGTTGATGTTCGGTCAGCGCCGCGGGCCGTCACTAGTCTGTGTGTGGCCGGATATTTAATAACTTATATTCCTAAATGTTAGTAATAGACCGAAAAAAAATTAAACAGAAGAAAAGTTGGTGAAGTTACCTGTAAAAGCAGAAAACACATTCCGCTTTGAGATGTTGTCGTTAACACATTATGATTACGCCTATAAATCTATATTTACTCCATTTATTTACATATTAATCTATATTTATTTTATTCATTTATTAATTTGAAATAATGGTTCACAAACTTGCTTAACGACCTCCGTGGCGTAAACACCGATTTTCAAGGAGGTCCCGGGTTCGATTCCCGGTCGGGTCATAGTAGAAAAACCACTTTTTCAAAATTTTCTCGGATCTGGGTGTCTGTGGTGCCTTCGTTGTTTCCGATTCTCATACCACAAGTGCGTTAGTATCTTACATAGGAATCAGAGCAATGTATGTGATATCGAAAACCCCACGGATGCTTGTCTGTATACTAGCAAAAAGGTTACAAGAATAGGTTTCTTACATAAAATAATAAGAGTTACTATTATATTAACAAATAAAGAGAAATAAAAAGTCGCGATAGCCGAGTTGTTGGGTGGTCGGAATTTCGAGTCGAGAGACCCGAGTTCGTTCCCCAGGTGGCAGTACCAATGAGTTTTTCAAAAACTTATGTACGAATTTCATCGTTGGCTTCGACATAAAGGCGGCGACGGGCTCACCACCTGTCACGTTGTCCCGAAAATATCTTCGGTGGAAGGTGGGCCAAAGGGACTTAATTGTCTAGACTTGACCTCTGTCTACCCCTGTATTGGGAATTGCGTGAAGATATTTTTATTGATTTTTTTTTAATAAAGAGAAATTTTTGTACCCCTTTTTAACAGATTATCGACATAGAAGAATGTGAAATTTTGGTATACCTTAAATTTTATACTGTGATGAAGTACAAAACAAAATTAATATATATATATATATATATATATATATATATATATATATATATATATATATATATATATATATATATATATATATATATATATATATATATATATATATATATATATATATATATATATATATATATGTATAAACGTCCTCATTGTCTATGTCAAAAACAGAATACTATGTTGTCAAAGAGAACCATGCCTGTTCTCAAACAATCATACTTACGTTGTAACTTATTAGTAATCTGTGGTCATAGACAGTAGAGATAGCCGGAAATAAATTTCAAAATGTTGCCATTTAGTAATTTATTAAAAGGTCCAATTTTGACTATTAAATGAATATTTACTCGTATATCAAAACTGTTAAGTTTTGATCGATACTTTCGTATAAAATCTTAAGGTTTAACAAGGTCCTTTTTAAATTTTAAATATGAAGATAGATAGATATAGATAGGAACAACAACATCACATACATTGCTCCGATCTCAATGTAAGAAGCTAAAGCACTTGAGGTATGGAAATCGGAAACAACGAAGGCACTACAAACACCTAGACCCGAGAAAATGTAGAAAAAGTTTTTCTACATTGACCCGACCGGGAATCGAACCCAGGACCTCGAAATGGCGACACCTTGAAAATCAGTGTTTACACCACTCGTCTACGGAGGTCGTCATAAAGAGTTTTATTTTTTAAATGAATGTCTATGTGAAATTCTGCGAATTCTCTCGTACAGATATTTTATCCACATTTCCCAAACGTAAGATAAATTCATGGCGAGTATTTCAAGTGCTCGTAAGTGTAGGTAGGTAGTTATACTCGTAGGTCGGTCGTAAGCGTTGTCGAGGGTTCTTGAAGTGATCTCGGAGAGCCCGTGGGGGGCGGAACTGGAAGGCGAACGTACAGATTTCCGAGTCCGTCGCTACGTAATATTATAGTTAGGGTATTACTGACTAGTTTAATTAACTGTAAATGTGTTACGAAATGTTCTTCAATATTATATATAAAATATAATAAATATTTTCACGCCATTCCCAATACAGGGGTAGACCGAGGTCTAGTCTAGACAATTAAGTCCCTTCGACCCACCTTTTACCGAAAATATTTCGGGACAACGTGACAGGTGGTGAGCCCGTCGCCGTCTTTATATCCCAGCTAATTATTAATTTATTTATAAATAGACAAAAAATGGGTAAACATTTGAAGGTTTACCTATTTGGGAAACCGCTCTCAAATAGTTTCGATCCAATATCGCTTGTGATACACTCCGGCGTCACTCACTTCCGCTTATTTCCGACGGTCATGTGTCGACGTCGGTCAAACTGATCTAATTGTGCTCTCCGGAGGTGGCACGTACACCGGTGTATCCATTAATTTCACAATCTGAACACACATCAATAGCAAATGTCATTAATAGATACGTGTATATAAATAACCAAAAAATAGGATATAAAAAAAATAAAAAAAAAATAAAATATAAAATATCTTCACGCAATTCCCAATACAGGGGTAGACAGAGGCCGAGTCTAGACAATTAAGTCCCTTCGACCCACCTTTCACCGAAGATATTTTCGGGACAACGTGACAGGTGGTGAGCCCGTCGCCGCCTTTATGTCCAAGCCAACGATATAATTTATTATAATTTATTCTTATGTTTTACATAATTTATTAAAACTAATTTGATAGTACCTGGGTGATCAAGTTTAGATTGTTAAGAAATCGTTAGCGCTATAATACTTTTTTAAATACATACATAACGGCCTATTCAAGTTCACTGTAGGATATAGGCCTCTCCCATAGGGAGCATTTGCCATAATCGCCACGCTTCGCTAGCGGATTGGCGATCGCCGTATCAGACACCTCGCTTCTCAGACGCTGCTGCCCATCTTCGGTCTTATTATTTTGGTCTGATATTTTCAGAGATGGTTATCCCGCCATGTATCGGTCGCCATAACCGCCTCTTACGACACCCACGGGAAGAAGAGGAGTGGCAATATTCTTAAACCGCTAGCACACGGCATTTTTTTATTAAATAATAATTTTTCTTAATAATTTATAATATTTGTCGAACACAAACCAATTTTATCAAATAAATTTATCTAAACTTGGAACGTAAGCTCATTTTAAGTAATAGCATAATTTTGTTATTTAGAAGTCACGATAGCCGAGTGGTTGGGCGGTCGGAATTTCGAGTCGAGAGACCCGAGTTCGTTCCCCTGGTAACAGGCTCGTACCAATGATTTTTTCAAAAACCTATGTACGAATGATATCGTTGGCTTGGACATAAAGTCGGCGACGGGCTCACCACCTGTCACGTTGTCCCGAAAATATCTTCGGTAGAAAGAGGGTCGAAGGGACTTATTTGTCTAGATTAGACCTCTGTCTACCCCTGTATTGGGAATTGCATGAAGATATTTTTTTACGTAGGTATAGCTTGGTATAGATAAGTATATTACATAACATTAAGCTTGCACTTAATTAACTGCCTGATGAACAAAACTGGCCTGCAGTACCGATTTTTTGGCAGATAGTTTCTTTGAATCCCTTCCCTTTGATACCCTTAAATAAATCTGTATCTACATTTAGTTGATAACTATTCTTCGTGTAATATAAAATTAGGTATAGGAAATCTACAAACAGGCACAGTTTTTGCACTTTTCCTGACAAGCAAAGTTTTGCACATGTTCCAAATCGTTCTTAACCCTGCTACACTTTTTTCCGAAAGAATCTAATGGCTTTTCAAAGTTTTAATAAACACTGGTTTTAATTTCAATCTAAAATCTTATATGTGTCTAAGCTTTATACATGTTTGATATATGTATAATAACAGTTTATAGGTTTGCTTCGTTCACAGCTTGCAGATGTCATCGATAATGTGCTTTTAAACTCTACTGACTTTAGGAAACGCTTCTTAGAAGTCAGTCTTGCGCAGATGAATTGCACTTGGCAAGTCGGTTGCAATTGATTTTTTTATTAATTTCGGTTAACCACTTTATGCATATGCATTCCTGATGAAAATCATCGCATTCATATCCATAAATCTGTAGAGGCGTAGATCCTCAGTGGACCTATTTAAAAACACATGATCTCAGAGAAAGGCTAATTGCGACGGGATTAAAATTAGAATTTCAATTAATTTAATATATTAAAAATTAAATTAAGTGTTCAGAATTCGTTATTACAATTAATTAGTGTTCAAAAATCAACCAAATCAAATGGATAAGCGATAGCATGAAGCGTTACACTAAAGTGTATATATTCTAATCCTTCTCTCTCTACGCGAAACATTCCGAAATTGTCGCTCGGAGAGCACTACTGTACTACACCAATGTTGACCTGCTGCGAATTGTGCCATGAAGAATAATAATAAAACACATTTCATTACTTTATCAAATATCCTTGGTACTCCCTTAACCACATGTCATTCTCGAGTCTAGACCTACTAAGACGGTGAAAGGTTCATTACCAGTCACGATGTCGAACGGTATAAATTGTCTGTACCTTCGGTCTACTCCAGTATTTGCAAGTTCGTGAAGATAAAAAAGTAACATAAGACAACCCCAGAAAAAATAAAATTCATAGTGATTCGATTTCTACTACATATAACGTCCTCTCGCGTTGTAATTTCACATCTCAGCGTGAGTTTCGTGCACAAATTAAAATGTTTATTGCATTAAGCCGAGTTCGCACGCCGCTCATGGGCTCCGAGCATTTTATTACGTTATCCCGGACACGCCCAGCCTTCTGCGGCGCTCCCCGCCACGCTCACCTAGCAACAATTTCACTACATCACAAATTCGATGGTACCCCTGTCTTATGTCGCTCTAATACCCTGCGACTGTCATTTCCGTTTTCTACTTTCCTATGACGCACATCCTTATCTCAAAGCCGTAAAGTTCTTTATAGAATGCTATTGCCTTGCCATATCCTGCCTGTGATATGCGTGTCATAAAACTATTAGCCGCTTAAGCTATTCTTAAAGCGACGATGTTTCTCTTAGAAAATGCTTAGCGGTCGCGGTGTCGGAACCCGTGGGGTGCGGTAGGGCGCCGTCATATTTTTTTCGCGTTGTTTTATACCTTTATGGTGTTTTTATGTCCCATTACGAATTATTTGGTTGCGTTTATTAGACCTTTTTTTGGGTATGCATTATACTTTATTATCTTTAACACCTTGTTCGAGGCTCGAACAATTGTCTACTTTTATGTAGGATAATTGAGAACGGTTTCAACAGCTGCGCAAGTTACTATGTTAATATACTTGACATTATTATAATTACTGCTATTACTTTCGTTGTAGAATCTAAAGCCATACTAAATATACACATGAAAAGGTCACAAGTATTTAACTTGCGGGCATATTTAGTGAGTTTTTTGTTAATTTTATTTTCAAAGAATGGAAGATATTGTATGAATAATAAATTGTAGACGGAGTAAAGTAGTGACATGTCAATATCCTCTGCGAAGGCTTCTGAAACCTTTGTTAAAATATTTATTAAGAGACTTTAGAGCAGGGGAAACGTTAGCCATTTTGCTCCAGTGGCGGACTTCACACATTTACAAAATAATACATTCATATTTTTATTTCCTATAAATACAATTTCTCACGCGATGTTTTCTTACTGACATGTTCGTTGTATATTTAGCATTATCAATAAACAATTTAAGCGGTGCCGATTCGGATCACTCTAGTACTAAAGCGAGCGCGAATAACAGTAATACAGACAGAGGTCTAGTCTAGACAATTAAGTCCCTTTGACCCACCTTCCACCGAAGATATTTTCGGGACAACGAGACAAGTGGTGAGCCCGTCGCCATCTTTTATGTCCAAGCCAACGATGTAATTTGTACATAAGTTTTTGAAAAACCCATTGGTACGAGCCTGCCACCTGGGGATCGAACTAGAGTCTCTTGATTTGAAATCCCGACCACCCAACCACTCGGCTATCGTGACTGTTATACGAGTAATTACAAGTAACAATAATACTATTTTTATTATGCAGTTTTATTGATTTTTAAAGCATATTTATGCTGAACTTTATGTTATTAAATTAAAGAGAAAAAAGTTAAAATTTCAACTGATACGGGCGGGATTCGAACCCCGCGGCGAAGCCGATCCGTGGCGACGCTCTTACCTCCGAGCCACCGTGTCTTACACGCATCAGTTGAAATTTTAAATCTGTATTCTCTTATATCACTTATGCCTTGTTTATTGGCATTGTCATCTTTTTTCTCTTTACTTATTTACTTACTTACTTATCTTCACGCACAATCCCTGACGGGGTAGCCAGAGAGAAAAGATCGCCAAGTTCCACGATCCCTACATACCTCTTTCGCTTCTTTCAGATTCATCATCTTCTTCATACATGCACGTTGAGGTATCCGAGTACTCTTGACCCTCCCCTCTTCGAGCAATTTGCTCACATGGTCTTTTTTCTCTTTAATTTAATAATAATACAATTACTTATAAGTACTTACTGTTGACGTCGTACTGTATCCTCTTGTACCTCATCGTATACACGTGTACGATGGCAGATATCTGCATGGTACAAAGAAAGTGTAAGAAGGTGTAAAATTTGTTCGATTTTGTTGTAAAACTCTATATGTCAGTTATGCAGTGAGCTGAGATAAAGTTTTTAATCTAATTTAATCTGAAAGAAGATGTAGTGACTAAAATTGAGAATGGTATGCAGAGATTATTTGGCCATGTCGAGAGAATGAATGAAGAACGATTGACGAATAAAGTGCATAAGGCGAGTTTGAATGGAAGTGTAGGAAGGGGATAACCTAGGCGAACGTTTCGAGAACAAGTCAGGGACGTCCTGAAAAAAGGCCAGGTCAATAGTACCCTAAATCGAAGAGAATGTGTGAAGGAAATAATGAAAGTGGACGAAGCGAAACAAGTATGTAAGGACTGTAGAAAGTGGAAAGAAGTGATCTCTGCCTACCCCTAAAGGGAAGAGTCATATCGCCTGTTTTAAATGTTGTTAACTAATAATTTTTAATAGTGCCGCTATGACATCTCCGCATACGCGTAGGTACTTTGAACTTTGATCTCACAGTATCTATTCAAGTTTTAGAAATTTGTTAAAGAAATACTGTGTAAAAAGGGTTATAACACTATAAATTATTACATTAATTACAGTAACCCTTGTAAATGAGTTGATCGTTTTTATGCTAATCCTAATTATTCTGTGTTAAATATTGAATGTAATAAATTAATAAAGACTTTCCTACAGAGGTTCTTTCGCCTACTTCTTCTCCGTTATAGAAACCTCATTGCGAAACCTACCATTAGCTAGATTAAAATTGACAATCGATCAATTTAATGTATGTTACTTATGTTGGTGAATAAATGATTTAAATTCAAACTTTCTTCATCATGTTTTGTTTTAGTCTGTTTTGACTTTCGTTATCAAATAAACAAATAAATACTCCTTCTTTGCCTAGCAGTCGTTTGGTTCTGTGACAAACTCTTAGCCGAAACAACTTTCAGGTTCCATTTTGAAAGATATAGAAAGTCACGGTAGCCGAGTGGTTGGGTGGTCGGAATTTCGAGTCAAGAGACCCGAGTTCGATCCTCAAGTGGCCGTACCAATGGGTTTTTCTAAAAAAACCTATGTACAAATTATATCGTTGGCTTGGACATAAAGACGGCGACGGGCTTACCACCTGTCACGTTGTCCCGAAATATCTTCGGTGGAAGGTGGGTCGAAGGGACGTAAATGTCTAGACTAGACCTCTGTCTACCCCTTATTGGGAATTGCGTGAAGATATATTATTATTATTATATAGAAAGTTAGTGTAATTTCAATCTCCTTGTCATTCCTCCTCAGCCCTCGAGGATGAAAACTGAACTGTAAACTTCTCATTTTTAAGTGGTCACGATATTATTTTTTTACAAAACCTGTTACAAAACTACAAAGAAAGTTGTACTGACAAAAAAGTGTTTAAAATATTTATCTACTAATTAAGTGAATTATGAACTTTTAAGATGTTCATTTTGAAAACGCGGTCCATAATTACATACCATTAACACAGCTAATGTAAGTCTTTAATATTTTACCGTACTAATGTGAAAATCATGAATTTCTGGTAATCTCTATGCTCTCTGTATGTATAAGTAGTACAGATATAAATCTCCAACGGATTGCTCAGTATATCGAACGTTTTATTTTATGGATACTTAGCCACGGGCTTTGCGTTTTGTTTAAAGCTTCTGCGGTTTTAAATGACCGTGCAATCACTTAACTATTGTATTTCAACGGTTAATTTAAATTAGGATTTATGTTTTTTATTACTACCATTTCAAGTTTGCTTTAAATTCCTTTTAAGTGTAATATGTCGGGGAAACCATAGCGTTAGCGTAGACATTTAAGATTATTCTTCATTTATAAAAAGAACAATAAAGATTAAAAACTGTTTCTCGGCATATTTTAAGTTTTTTTGTCCCTCCAAATAAAAATGAAACATAGGTCGCGAAAGAAATGTGCGACATTTATGGAATTGACATTGTGCCAAATAGAGTAAAACAAAGTTAGTTCAAAAGACTTTATGTCGTTAAAAAAAGGTAGACCACAAAGTTTTGATTCATTTGGAAGAGTCTACTTATATTAAAAGCTTGATATTTGGGTGTCTCAAGAGCTCTCACAAAGAAACCTAATGATTTATTTATTCATTTTCCACATTTAAAAAAAAAATTATCGCTGGTGATGCAAAGGTTTAAAGAACAGTTAAGCTCCACAGTCTATTGCGAAAACCGGATTAACTCTTAATATGTGGTGGGATTGGAATGGCGTCATTCATTATGAACTTTTGCCACCATGTATATTCATCGGTTCGCACCTCTACTGACAACAACTCATGAAATCGAGCAATAATTTGAGAATAAACAGGCGAACAAAAACAACAAAAGATTAATATAACATGTATAATCTGTTTTTAACAGGAAAATATTACGTACATAGATGAATCTGTAGACATTAAAACGTTCCTAGATTGTCAATTTAGCACCTGACCGCAATATCATTTACAACAAATATGCAATTTTTATTAATTATTTATCCAAGTTGATGTTATAATTATATTCATGTCTAGGTTTCGTAGTTAACAACTAAATTCGTTCGTAAATTTAGTTCGATACTTTTCTGGTTACATAATAATTAAAATGTACTCAACATAAACTAACAGTTATTGTTTATAGATTAAATAACGTGTATCATGAAAGTCTTCATATCATAAAATTGAATCTCAAGACTCTTGAAAACAGATCATAATTTTTAAATGTATTTAATAGCAAGATTTTACCTGCGTCTTCGCTTGCGTTAATGTCTTTAAATATCTGTCAAAGTCATTAATTTTTCATACTTATACATTGTTAAGTGTCAAAGTGATCCCCATAGTAACCCAAATTTTCTAACAAATAATAAAAAGGAATCGCACGTTTAATTATGACGTTTAAATGTAAATATTTGGAAAATTTTGTTACATTTTTGTAATTTTTAAAAGAATCTCCAACTAAAAATAAATATAGCCTATTTTACAGCATGATAAGGTAGCTTGCTACTGGTGAATATTTTTATATAAGCATAATTAATAAAACTTATCTCGGTTTAGTGATTTAGACGTCACAGCGTAAGAAACTAACAAACTCAATTCACTCAACCACTTAATTTCGCTTTTATATTATACGTTAGGATTAAGATAGTGATGATTTAATATCTCAATTGAAAATATTTCAATGTTTGGCCCACAAACAAGTTGTAATATTTGATACATTTAATTAATTACTTACCTGTATATTTCAATTGAAGATAACGATTTATTTATTTAAATGTACCTATCCTTGTTATAATACTTAACAAATTCTAGAGATTAAGTTATTTCATATAAAAAGTCAGTACCTTAATTTAAATTCTTGACACCGGCGTACCTACCTACTAAAGTAGATACTAACAGACCATCCGTAACGGTATTCCAGAACTAAGCAACGTCTAAGTGAGCTGAGTAAGCGGCAATTTGAAACAAGAAAAAAGGTTTATGCAAATCGAGGGAGCCGGAATAAAATGGAGTCGAGCGATGCGAGCGCGTGCGATCGATACGCCCGCCCTGTGACCTTGCGGGCGGGGCGCGGCGTGGGCGGGATTGGGAGGGAGTGACTGGGCTGGGATTGGTGCGACGCCCACCGAACCCTCGTAGTCCCACATAGTCCCCCCACCCGCCCACACCGCTCGAAGTCAGCCGAGTCGCACTGAGGCGACGTTACGCGTACCCGTGCCGCGTGTTTGTACCCGATGTCGCTCTAAGTGTCGGCTGGCTGCTGATTAGTTCGCGATGTGTTAGTGTTTCGTGTACGAGATGATAACCGATATGTATGCGCCATTCCCGGCGCCCGCCACCAAACCAATTGTAAGTTTTACCATATTACATGATGATATCCTCATATTAAACGTCAATGTTATATTGTATTATCTTTCAAATAAAGATTTCAATTACTTATTTATCAATAAAAACTTTTAACTGTAGCAAAACTTTAGGTATTAAAAGTAATTATAACGTAAAGTACTTAGGTAAACTATAATTCTTGTACTGTAAAAGATATTTGGTATACCTAAAAGGAACAAAATTAATTCTAAGAATGTAGTCATAGTAAAATAGTAATGTAGCCAACTATTTTTATTTTCTTATAAATTATTACTCATTGGTTTGGTTCTTTTGATGTCCGTGGTACGAATAGCTACTATACTGAAATATATTAGCTAATCGTTTTTTGTTTGATGACATCAAAATAAGATAGAGTTTGTGTAAAAATAAGGCAAAGCATAGTTGGTTACGGGTTCGATTCTCACTATGGACAAACATTTGTGTGATAAGTATAAATATTTATTTATATGTTTATATCTTACATCTATGTAAGTGTTTATCTATATAGTAGGTTGGGACAATAAGAAGGAGATAGGATCAGCATCTGCCACGAAGTGGCAAATAAGCAAAGTTGATCCTTTCAACTCTTCAAAAGTGAAAGGTTTGTTTTTATATTTAAACCTTTGACTAAAATTATATAATATTGCAGTTGGGTCAACGATACCAGACAAACCAATATAAATTACTTATTGTTATTAAATATTGAAACTTGAAACTAAGAACTCTGAAAACTGACTTTTCACTTTAAGGACACCTACCTCTGACTAGTAAACAGATTCATCATCGATTAGTAACTACGGGTAATATTATAAATTATATAAGCTTATAAGTAATTAAAAATTACTTTGCTTGAGTGTGTAGAATAAATAGTGTAAGTAAAAATTTGCCTTCTAACAGTTGCGAGGGTTTCAACTAAGGGGTAAAACTTTCAGCCACCACCACTAGCATTCGTCCTGTGTAGGTAAAGTGTAGATAGGTAAGTCTAACATATTCCTACAACATTGGAAACTTAACTTAACTTAACTTATTTTCACGCCCAATCCCTTACACCCCGTCATATAACTAAACATAATAATAACTTACTTACTTACTTATCTTAACGCACAATCTCTGACGGGGTAGCCAGAGAGAACAGATCGCCAAGTCTCACGATCCTTACATACCTCTTTCGCATCTTTCAGATTCATTATTTTCTTCATAAATGCACGTCTAGGTACCCGAGTACTCTTGACCGTCACCTCTTCGAGCAATTTGCTCACATGGTCTTCGAAAGTTATTCTCGGTCTACCTAGAAACCTTTTAATGTTAACTTTCGCGCTATATTTTCTTCACCATTTGGTCTTCACTCATTAGCTCAACATGCCCAAACCATCGTAGCACGCCCATATCAATTTTGGTGATAAGGTCATCTTTCAAACCTGCCATGTTTTACGAAGTGATCGCATCTCCACTGCACAACATTGGAAAAGCGACATTAATGACTTTTTTTTGAAATTGTTATCTATTATTTCAAATTTCTATTCATAAAAGTTTTCGTAAAAGTATATCATAAAGGGTCATTCTCATCCGATAATAATTAATCTCGAAGATTTGATAGACAATTAACTCCGATGAAAAAAAAAACTATGCCACCATTGCACAGCCAATAATGAATATTTTACATAAAGTTTAATAACGGCATTGCTTATCGAAAATCCTAGACATAACATGATGAAGGCACAATAACAGAACTTAAATATTATGAACAAAAAACGAGCGTACAGCGCCATTGGAGGTGAAAGATTGCGTGTTCCGAACCTCGGACTTACGGGCCGCGTCTTTGGTAGCCGTCGGCGACGGCGCGTTGCGTGCCTGAGCTTACAGCCTCATGGCCATAGATTGTAAATGCATAATGAAGCACAGATTATAAATTCATGACATAAATAACGGTTATACGCACGTTTAATATTAAAACACCTTAATTTGTCCATGAGATGCTGTGTAGATAACTGTTAATCTGAAATGTGCCGACAATGCATGATTAGGATTTGAATTTTAAAATACTTTAACGCGGTGCAAAGGTGCTACTTCAAACACTTCACAGTGCTGGTTTATCTCAAATTATCTCTTAAAAGTGCTAAACCGACTCACCACAATTATACACTGTTGACTCGCAGGCATTTACAGCTTCATCTGTTTTTTAAATTTGAATGTTTTAATTATTTTTACGTAAGTCACGATAGCCGAGTGGTTGGGTGGTCGGAATTTCGAGTCAAGAGACCCGAGTTCGATCCTCAAGTGGCCGTACCAATGGGTTTTTCTAAAAACCTATGTTCAAATTATATCGTTGGCTTGGACATAAAGACGGCGGCGGGCTCACCACCTGTCACGTTGTCCCGAAAATATCTTCGGTGGAAGGTGGGTCGAAGGGAGTTAAAATGTTTAGACTAACCCTCTGTCTACCCTTATGTTGGGAATTCCGTGAAGATATTTATTTATATATTTATTTAATTATTTTTGAACCTGCTTGGTAGTATCTGCCTTCAAAACTCAGGATTGTAAGCTCCGAAGAGCGGTATGGGCAAACATGTGTTATCTTATAAGAAGTCTTTGAACTCGATTCATAGATATACGTATATTTATGTACGTCAACCCGATAACTTGGGCAGTGACCCTGCCTTCAAAGCTAAGCGTTGCGGGTTCGAATCCCGCTAGTGGCAAATATTTATGATGAATATGAATGTTTGTAAATATTTATCTATGCAAATATATATGAATGTTAAAATATTTTGTACAGTTAGCGTGAACATTATGATGACGATTGACTACCATCGTGTTCCAAATAAGCTTCGGTGAAACGAGGGTCGAACGTACTTTATTGTTAAGATCTCTGTCTACCTCTGGCTGTCTGGGAATAGCGTGAAGATATGTTTAAAAAGAGAAACGTGTGTAGGTATAATTTTTAGTATCTTATCACTATCTCGTTTCTAAGGTGCAGATGAAATTATACTTTGGCGCTAGATCATTAACTGATGATAAAGTATTTTAGACATAATGTATAAAATACTACAGTATTATATGTAGTAGGGGGAAACTAGCCAACCAACTTAATTGTCACGACAGCAGGCTATGGAACCGACGACGAACTTTAAACAATAAAGTTATAACGTTGTATCATCCTCGGGGACTAAGATTGAGTATTTCATTATATTATAAAAAGAAAGTTATATTATTACAGTCTCTCAATACCTAAATTTTATATTAACTTACCTATATTTTTAATGAAATTTTAATAATTACCTACATATGAGGAATATATGAAGGGATTTTGAACAAGCGTAGTTGTCGCAACTGTCTAGTCTGTCTAGAATGTAAATTAAAAACCTAGTCATGATTAATAATTATTACTTATTAATCTGACTATAAAATTCCTGGTCATAGGTCTACTTAACTTAATCCCGTCGTCTGTCGGCAGCCATTGAGATTCTAAAGGCTTTTCCTTTAAACGCCTCTAGAAGAAGTGGTGGTAAATTGTAACACCGGTACCACAGGTCAAATTTAAATTTGAATTAAAATTATCAACATAAAAATATTATTCGGAATTTCATCAACAATTTCATAAAATCGAGCGCTGTTAGTCACACCGATGAAATAATTCCGAACCGATCGGTTCAATTCTCACATCACGCTAAAAGCGATTGTTCCCACCCCATCCGTCTTCCTTCGCCAAAATATTTGTCATCGCAAACAAATTTCGGAAGAGCCAACAAATCATACCCCCACCCGATCCCGATTGTATTTACGAAGTATTGAAATAGAGAACAATGAGGTATTGTTCTATTTCGGCTTACGATCGAGAGTCAATCTTTTTATTAACGCGAGCTTATTTGATAATTTTATTATTTTTTATATCGAACAATGGACAGATACATCTTATTACGGATCATGATTGATATGGATCATTAGTTTCAATAGCAACGAAACAACATTACATTATAATCGAATTCGATAATAAATTCACAGTTAAAGATTCATAACCAAAAGAATGCACGTTTCGATGTTGAAGTTGATGTATTTAAATTAAATCTACTTTTTATGATAGAAAATACATTTATACGTATGCTAGATATTAAAACATAATATTTATAGCAGGCAATATTCTCCATCCAGTTTTGTGTATAGTTCTTTGGCTGTGTTTGGCCTGGTTTACCCCATACGTCATATTTAGCAAGGGTGTTGAGGACAGTGCCGTTACACTTTTAAGCACTATGTGATAAAAGCTGTTGCAGCAGTAACAACTACAAAAGCAACAACATTCTCACTTAAAACTATCTTGTTTTTAATATATTCATTGTATTTTTACAGAGTTTTTGATGCACAATATTACTCTTGTTATAAAATTCTATAACATTCTTAAACAACTTATACCTTATACCTTTAGTGTCAGTTTACAGAAAAACAAATACTAATTTTAAATACGTATTTGACACTAATTGCCACAAGATCGTTTGAACGTAAAGTAAGCTAGCTATTTGAACACCCATCAGGGGACAGGTTGCTTCCAAGCAAGCCGTATTTATCCCGGGGCTATTACGTCGTATTTTCGATTCACGCCAATCACTTGCTTGCAACGTAATGTCTACGATAAATTGGATCAAATCTTATTACAGTACTAAATTATATGAGCAATTTCTAACCGAGTCCCGTCAATCAGGAACTCGCCGCGTCCGCACATCGATACATCGAATCCATTATGCGTGTCTAATAGATTTTTTTTTGGCGCTGGCCCATTCACAGCGTGCTCAGCGTGAAGTCCCCTCAATGGCCATTGTGGCATTGAGTCGAACCGACATCGAGCGACCGACAAACTTTTATTTGTAATAGCCCTAAATGGCTGTTATAGGGATTAAGGTGCCTGTTGCTTTGTCATCGTCCCAAGTGCCGTGGCAAAATCCACCAATTTGCCGCTATCCGAAGACAGGGTCTCTTCACAGTGACGGAGTGATGTTGGCTTAACATACAGTTCTTAACAATGCTCTTTAGAGATCTGTCAATTTTGATAGTAGAGTTTTTTTAAGCTTGCAACGGGGATTTAACACTTTAAGTGTGGATTAAGGGCCAAATGCTTACCAAATTTTTAAATACATTTTGTAAATAAATGTTGCTTGATGCTGTTACAATTGGATTGTTGCTCATTAGAAAAAAAAAATCAGAATCTAATTAATTGTTTGTCAAGATTATCAACAGATCTATATATAAATACAAGGCGTCTCTATATATAATTTCACATGTCATTTAATCAACATCATCTAGAAATTAGTTTTAATCCTGGTAAGTCGTAAGATAGCTAAGTTGAAATAGAAATGTGCTCAACACTTATCGAGCACAGTTTTACTATACTGTAATTATTTTTATGTACGGGTATTTGTTTGCGGTCTTCTCTGGTTGGCACATATAGACACATAATACGAATATTTTATTATTATTATTATAATACGTTATTAGTAATACAAAGGTTCTAGATTCGTTTGCATAACTGGACTGCAACGGGCTATTGGATAAAGAGGTTTTCTATTTTCTACTTACTTACGTACTTCTAATTTTTTATCAATATTTATTTATTTAAAATTTATTGAATTTAGATACAGTACTAACGTCTTATGTGGACTATATTTCTAACAAGTGTGGGTAAATATTACTCCAAAAACAAATTAATTAGTTGATATTGTTTACGATAGTAACTAATGTGTGAATAGGTTCCCTAGTGTCCGATTTCGTTTGGAAATTTCATCTTTAGCTATTACAGGTGCAGTTTTAAATACATATTTAAACCTTGGCTACTGCTATCTATATTGTTTTAATAAAATTAAATAATTAAGAACTATTAATTCTATTATTAAATAAATTTATCGGGTGACGGGCTCCCCTGTTACGTTGTGCCGCAAATATCTTCGGTGAAAGGTGGGTCTAGACCTCTGTGTACCCCTGTATTGGGAATTGCGTGAAGATATTTATTTTTTTAAAAATAAGGTGTATTATTACGACAAATTTTCGATAAAATATTTTTTTTAAGACTTGATGATGAAAGAAGAGAAAAAAAGTCACCATAGCCGAGAGGTTGGGTGGTCGGAATTTCGAGTCAAGAGACCCGAGTTCGATCCCCAGGTGGCAGGTTCGTACCAATGGGTTTTTCAAAAACTTATGTACGGATTATATCGTTGGCTTGGAAATCAAGACGGCGACGGACTCACCACCTGTCACGTTGTCCCGAAAATATCTTCGGTGGAATGTGGGTCGAAAGGTGTCAATTGTCTAGACTAGACCGCTGTCTACCCCTGTATTGGGAATTGCGTGCAGAAAGTTAAAAGACTTTCAAATCTTTTAGCAGGTAAAGACTCTGCTTCTTAGGACTTAGGAGCTAGACTCTTGTCGGTGCAACATCCATGTAAGTTTAGTTGTGTAACTAGTATGTGTAACTATCTGAATATTTCTCTGTTCAAGTATCGGTATCCTTTACCTCCGGATAAGATTTAATATTTATCTTTTTTTGGACTTGTAGCTTTGACTAGTAGCTTATCCTTAGTCTTCCTATACCCTTATCTTCTTCGTGCATGGGTTTCTATCCTAAATTATTGTTTTTCGTCTTTTTAGTAAAAGAGGAAATATAATAATTTGGGTGGGTCTGTATGTTGATTTGTGATCGCCGCAACAGACATCTTGCATCTTAAACACTTCTGTCCATTATCGATCTGCTTGACTTTAGTGTGATAATTTACGAAATGGTTACTTTGACATCAGTCACGGGGCAACTTGAGATGGTTGTACAGCTTACGCACCGTATGTAATTTCTTCAAATACTTATTTAATTTGACGACCTTCTTGGACGAGGTGCGTACACACCGGTTTTCGTAGTGTCGCCAGCTCTGACGACCCGGGTTCGATTCCCGGTCGGGTCAAATTATCAAATTCCGACGCCGGTACTAGACAGCCCTATAAAAATCATATTTAAATATAATTACTCTAAGTAACGATCACAGAGTAGCTTCACACATCATTAAAGGTTATAATTAAAATACTTGTCACATGAACCAATTAGGAAAAAAAGTCCAGCTCGTACCGGTAGCGACGGGTGCTGCCATAATTCTTTTTTATCGCCCCAGCGCGTCGTGTTTAACCCGTTCATTGACAAAAGGTATTTAAATGAAGCTGTCGGACCAAATGATATTTACTGCGTAAGCGCAACGACACTCCCGCTAACCATTAAACGGCGTTCGCTTGAATCGCCTTATATTTTTAGAAAGAATTCCGTTGCATTTTCGGTTTATCCTTCGCATGTACCTTCTATTCCGTTCCGTATTAGCTGACGGTTTTATTTATCGCCTCGTAGAATAAAAGTTTCACTGTTTTATGTTGCAATTGACGTGAAAATAATATAGCGTTTGTCAGACGGGGGAATTATCGAACAACTAGATAAGTGAGAAGACGAAATAAAATCTGACTTAGGGAAAGTTACAAAATTAAATGTTACAAGAAATGCAAATAATTCATTCCTTCTTCATTTAGGTATATGGAAAAATTTTGGGGGGAGGCCTATGTTGAGCACTGGCTCTTTATTGGCTGTAAAGAAGAAGAAAAAATAAAATATATAAATAAATAGACATATTCACGCAATTCCCAATACGAAGGGTAGACGAAGGTCTAGTCTAGACAATTAAGTCCCTTGACCACCTTCTACCGAAGATATTTTCAGAACATCGTGACAGGTGGTGAGCCCGTCGCCGTCTTTATGTCCAAGCCAACGATATAATTCGCAATCATAAGTTTTTAGAAGAAGAAGAACACGAAACATTTAACGTCGAAAATAGATGATGACTGTAAAGATATCAAAATCGTTGTAATAAATGAAAACTAAGAGACCTGAGTACCTAAGAATTTCAACCGCAACTAGCTCTAGTCCGTAAAGAAGCAGTTACTACACAGAAATTTCTATTTAAGAATTATATTGCTGGATATTTCTGATTACACGTGAAAGTTAGCCATCAATATAAATAATTCAAATAGTTTTGTTGTTGTTGTATTAATATGATTTATGAAATTCTGTTATTATAATGATAATACTAATGTTACAAACTAACAGAGTAATACTTAAACTGATTAAACCACGTGTTCATTAGAGATTTACCGTGCCGTTATTTATACGGACATCCGTCAACGGTATGTCTGCTGCTAGCGGGACAAATTTAACAATGCTACTCACATGCTTCTCATGTTTTTGTCGATTCCAAGCGTGGACAGATTAAAAAAAATGCTATCATTAATTATACGCGAATCCGTCTCGGCGCGAGTTTTCAAAGATTTATTGTTCGTAATTGTTTTGTTTTGCGCTAATTTCGCGCCTCGATTGATGTTTGTTCGCAGCAAATTTAGCATTGTACTTATATGTGCTGAATATAAGCACATGTTATAGTTCATTTAAAATTATAGTTACTTTGTTTACAGTATAATTATTTTTTAGCTAAACCGGTAGGTTACGCTGGTTAATGTGATTGATGTATATATACATTAAAAATGATTATGTTGATATATTTCCAAAGGTGTTGGTATTAATCTAGTCGATAAGAGAGAAAATAAGTATCACTTGTACGGATACTATGTACTTAGATACTATAAATTACTTTCCCTTTCATTCGATTATATTGAATTCCATTTTCCTTATTAATTAAAGGAATATGTATCCTTAGAAATTTTTACACTTACGCTAAGACTATTAGACTATCTCCGCTTTTAAAATAATAGGGTGACATAGATTATTTTGAGCAGTTGTGTTGCTTGTTGTATTGGACAATACATATATTGTAATTATTCGCCACAATTCCCTCTGCCTATAAATGCATTGCGGCACAAAAACGGCCCGACCACAAACCAACTGCAACGTTTCCTGCCGTCGCCACAAATTACCTTTTAATATTACTTGTTACTATATTAACGCTTAACCGTTATCGATGCGAATATTTAGTTGTTAAATGCGGCAAAGTTTAATAATATAAACAACTTTGAGGCAAGGTAGAAAAGTTTGTTTTTAACTGGTAAATATTTTTAAAACTCCACGATTTCCAGCTTATTTAATTTTTACTTTACCTGGTTTCTTCTGAAATAATTACAAATTAAATCAAGCCCTAAAATATATTTTATATTTACTACATACTTTTTCTGTTTACGTTGCGTTTCCATATGTCAAGCCAATATATGGGAATACAAAGGAGTCGAATTTACAGGGACCTACTAATATTAAACTTATCATCATTCAGTAGCATATTTTCTTTCAGTACTTGATCACAGATTACTATCAAGTTACACTTGATGCTTTAGCGTTTTAATCTTATCCACATTTGTAACTTGTTATAAAGTGATAAAAATAGCTAAGTATATTTAACACAGTAAAGTATTAGTGAGACGTCCAACAGCATCGTCTCCACGATCGCTCCGATCCAATCATTACCGCTCTGCAAATATATATTACTGAACATTATACGTCCTTGCGTATGCGCTACCAACAAGTGCTTTTTCATTAACTATTTTACAACCACTTTAGTGTTTCCTGTTATGAATTATACCTTTTTCTTACAATGTATCTGTTTATTATAAATCAAGCTCGCAATTTATACGTTTTTTTTAATCTTCACGCGGTTACCCATACCGGTATAGGCTGTGGCTATCCCAGTATGTGAATATGAAGTCATCTCGACCCACCAGTATATATGTGCATGATATTATATTGTTATTATACTTAAGACAAATGAAAACTTAGCTTTTCATAAATCATCCAAATCCGGAACAAATTTTTCTTGCAATATTTACATCTCTCTAGCACAATCACTCTCGATGATTTCTTTGAAAGGAATCTCTTTGTTTAGGCTCCTTTGATTTTACCGCTCCGTTAATAAAAGTCGTGCTTTGCCTTTAGATTTGAAAGAAACTAATATACCCTTCGAAGCGCCACTCGAGATTTCAATGTATCAGTCCGATTTGGAAGTCATTAATGTCATCGAAATGGTTGCGGTCGGCTTCTGGAATAAGTCGAAGTAGTTAGGGTATTTTGAGTTTTGCGTTTTGGATTTAGGGGTTAATATTGTTCAAGCTTTTCAAATAATCGATGGATTTTTGCAATTCATTGCATTAGCTTGGCTCGTTAATGTGCGGAGAGGCGAGGCGATCTCGATCGCGGCGCGTAATGAACATGAAAAGCAAGTCATGGGGCAGAGGCGCCGCCGTACGTCAGCGCCGTCACCGCGCGCGCTGTCAATATGTGATGTCCCGACAGCGGAGGAGGTTATTCTGAACGATGCACCACTAATTAATGACTACTACTCGATAAAAAGTTACAAGGAGCGGCAACACCGCCATTGTTCTACTGTCAACGAGGGAACTCATTTTAAAAATTTTCTTAACAATGAATACATGGTGGCGATAGAAATTGCTGTGGTAATTAAAAAAAATAGCGTCTTGTTAGATGTTATTAATACATTCGTGGGAAATTATGTTTAAGTATTTGGTGAGTACTTATCTTGATCAGTCAAGCATAAGTACTCACCAAGTAATTTTTTATTTTTTTATTAACGTGTTTTTTTTCACAAAGTTTTTTTTTATTTAATGTATTTGCAGACACACAGATACGTTAAATAAAAAAATACTTTAATAAAATATTATTCATGCATTTCATTTTTATATGTTTGAAGAATGTGTAATTTAGTTTAAACTCAAGTCTAATAATATCTTCTTGTTTCGTTATGAAATCCATTTTTTTATATTGTTATATTAAAAATAAATATCATGATGCCATACTATAGGATACAGTCTCTGACGTAGGCACTCGGATATACACCTAAGTATCAGTTTCGAGATCTCATATAAAACTGGGTTAACTTTCACATTCTCCAATTCTCGGAGTAGTTCAATATTTCTGCAACTTCATTACTTGACTGAAGTCTATTTTATTTCAATGCCTTAAGGGGTTTTGCAAAAAACTTTTAAATTAAGGATAAAGAGATTTTTGTACATATCTCATCTGCACCCATTTATCTATAATATTTAATAAATATACTCAGACTCATTATGAAAACATTGCATATTGTTATTGACTCCAACAATTATAAAGAAATTGATTTAAATAAAACAGAAGTACACAGAGGTAGACAGCGGTCTGGACAATTAAGTCTTGAAGTTGAAGATATTTTTGGGATAAAGTGACAGGTGGTGAGCCTGTCGCCGTCTTTATGTCCAAGCTATCGATATAAATCGTACATAAGTTTTTGAAAAAACCAATTTGTACGAGCCTTGTGGATCGAAATCGGATCTCTTGACTCTAAATTCGATCTCTTGGCTATCGTAGATTATAATTTGATTTGAACAAGCGAACTGATAATTGTAAAATTGATAGTTATCGTTGTTAAATATCCTTTGGTCGAGAAATTGTATAAACGAACCGAAAATGCCACGTGAACGAAGTTACGGATAACAGATTTTTTTTTATTACCAATTAATAAAAAAACCTCTTAGTTATCTCTTAGTAATCACAAATTAGGTAAGTAAATGCACTATACAAATTTGTTATACTTAATGGTTATATCTCAGTCATTAATCCGGAATGAGCGAACTGATTTTATTTAAAAGATTGTCACGTAGTCATTGATTAATAATTTGGCACTTACGTGTTGACTGGGATAGGAGATAGGGCTTCGCCCCCCGGTGTGCGACCGCTGCGCTTTGCCACCCGCAGCGTCTCGTCACCGATACAACGGGACCCCGTACGGCTTATCATATCGCCATGACAACGGGACTTTTCTTTTTACAATTATGTATCAGAGAGTCAAATTTCATGCGACAATTTCACATTATTACGTACAGTATTTTTTTAATATTTAATTTGCTTTATTTTCTTAATTCTTCATGACGTGTGGGTTGATTTATTAAAACGAGTTGAATAAAAATACGATTTAAAATAGTTTAAATTTTGCGTTAAAAATATGAAATTTGCACTCGCTCATACTTTTTCAAAACTAGTGCATGTTGGTATTTCTGATATGGCGGGCTCACCATCTGTTACATTATTTTAAACAAGCTCTGAAATGTACGTCAAAAACACTGAATTGTCGTGAACTTTGACTACGCCATTATAAGTAATGCGTGAAGGGGTATGGAAAGGGATACATTGATACACTACTTTGTTATAATATATAGCTTTTTACTCCAGCAAGTTTAAGAATTCCGTAGAAATATCGATTGCTTGTCACGGGCAGAATCTAATCACAAAATGATCTAAATCAGAGAAATAGTGGTTGTATAGTATCGATGTAAGATTCCAATATCCCATTTCTCGCGGTTGTCATAAGAGGCGACGGTCCTGAGCCTGAGTTGTGACTTGTTACTCCTTACTACCACCATTTAATCAATTCTCTGTACACGCACTTCGAAGATCGCAGAACCTAATAACCCTAAGATGCTTTGGCTCTTAAATGTATACATTTTTTTCATCTTAACTCCACAAAACACAGATTGAGGCTGCGTTGTTGATAGATGACAGTGTCCAGTCACTAAATAGATGATGAGCGTAACATCAACATAGTAAATTAGCGGTAGCATTATTATTAAACGGTACCTACGAGTACATAATTACATCCATTGTCAATTAAAACGACATATTACCGGCGTAGAACCAATGTGCACATCCCTTTACGACTATTATAAGAGCTATCGGAAATTGCGACTATTAAATGCAACATCCGGCTTTTAACTGTAAACTTTCCGTCTGCAATTTGTCGTTGAACAAATACATGTCCCTTATTTACTTTATAGTGGTAACTTGAAATAATAGCACAAGGGTCGTTTGTATACAGTGCAGTATAAGTTGATAATGCCGGTATAAAAGCAAGTTATATTTGAATAAAGGCAAGCTTTATAAATCTACGATCAAAGGAAAATCAGTTTTGGTATTCGTACTTGAACATACGTTAAACTAGTAGAGTTAAGCTTTCTGGACAAACGAAGCGATTGCTATGTATTGTTTGATAGTATTTTTACTGTTCGACAAATATTATAACCGATTATAATTACCTGGTTGACCGAATTTGCTTGGTGCCATGAGATGGTATTTTAATAACATTAATTGAAATATATATATAAAACTCTGATATGAAACTTTATGTAATCATAAATTATTGAAAATTTTGTTGAAGAATCACTGAAAGCGAGTATATTCACATTTAATTACAACTGCGTTTATAATATATACATATATGCAAACGAATATACAGATAACACAAAGACAAACTTTGTGCTTAGAACTGACGAAAAACTTGCACCTTAAATTTATTGTTTAGCGATGAAAATAAACATTAGGTTTTCGTTTACGAGTCGCAGATACTTAACATTAGTGGAGGGTCGTGTGGCGCCATTAGCCCCTTTTGTGAGGGCTATATTTCAAGTCCTCCAGCGCAGACGAACCTCCATGAATACTCTACCGCACTCTCTGTGGAGGGACTTAACCGCGTCTGTCCTTGATGGCCTCTTTAATGTTACCCATCACATTTTTGATATTTTGAATTTACTTTATACTGCGTCCTTTAAATTTGTTACTTCAAAGTTTCTGTACAAATCCGTATTCAGTTTAAACTGTAGATTTAAAAGTATAATTAATCTAAGCAACCATGATAAATAAAGCAATCATCTAAGATAAGTTTTACTTGCCTTTATATGTCTTGCTATAATTATAGCAAGACATATAAAGTCAACGACAAGTCACGATAGCCGAGTGGTTGGGTGGTCGGAATTTCGAGTCAATAGACCCGAGTTCGATCCACAGTTGGTAGGCTCGTACCAATGAGTTTTTCAAAAACTTATGTACGAATATCGTTGGCTTGGACATAAAGGCGGCGGTGGGCTCACCACCTGTCACGTTGTCCCGAAAATATCTTCGGTGAAAGGTGGGTCGAAGGGACTTAATTGTCTAGACTCGACCTCTGTCTACCCCTGTATTGGGAATTGCTATAATTGTAATATAGATAAACTTTCCATACCGAGGGATTTAATTTTGGTAATGAATTGATGGCTGGTATTTTAGTTTGTCCAGTCTTGGAATCTAAGATTTTCGGATTTGACATTTACATGATTATTTCTTATGTAGTTGTTTATATACGTTTATTATCATCATCATATTATGAAATCACAATCCTAGTTTACACTTGGTGACGTAAATGATTCCTCGTTTGTTCTCGTTTTAGTGTAAAAGAATCGGTATAAATTCCATAAAATTTTGAACAGAAATGTAAAGTTTGAGTCCATGTAGATTTATAAACATGCAAAGGCCGGACTACTATTGTTAATCGTAACATCAGTCACGATTCAATATGCTAGCTGGCGTTCATTCAGGACATGTCTTGGTGTAAAGCCACAGACCGATGTTAGGCGTGGAAAACGTTTACGTGTGAATTCGCATATACCAATAGTTTGAACTGCATCGAGGTCGCATATTGATTAGAGGCATGCTTTACCAGCGACCCGCCCACCGTTTCATGTGTGGACCGACCGACGCTTTGAATAACATTAAAGATGAATACGAGCAAAACATTCGAGTGGTTAAATGTAATGAATTGCAGCAATGATGAAATGATAATCAGTGTAGTTATGAAACATAATGGTGAAGTAGTTAATTATTTTGCCCGTCATTGGACTGCTTAAATTTTGCCTGATATTTTCCGAGATGGCCATCACACCATGTGTCGAGGATTATTCGACAAGCGATTAGTGTGCATAATACAACACGATACGATATATACTATTTTGTACTCAATGGTACTACGTCATCCATTAGGAAATCCAACTTGAGGCTCCCGATTCGATTCAGACCACCCAATCCGCTTTAATATATCACATGACATTATAATGTTTTTTTTAAAATTATTGTAAAATCAAAATGTTGTTCAATATTAATGCATATGACAGCATTTTCCAAATGAAATTGGCCGAGGCGTTTGGTGGTCGCGTGGCGAGGACCGCCCTCCGCGGCCGACGCCGCGCTATGCTAATTCAATTGTTAAGAGAGCGGATAGCGCAGCGATAGCATCGGCACCGCCCGCATTATCATAATAATGCGCGAGTCACTTCGCGGACGCGCCTCGTCTCTGTCGACACACTCAATATTCGATACAATGTCGATAAGCTCGAACTACTTTTTTTTTCAATCGACATTGATATTCCAACTTGTCCTCTTCGACACAGAGAAAACCCATCTTAAAACCGGTCAAACGTAAATGCAACACGGCATCTAATCGATTCGCAGAAGTGTTGAAAAGCGGCGAAAGCTGTTCTCATGGTGTATCGCCCGCGGCCCGTAACCGTACCCAGCTCTTGCCAACGATTATGTACATCTAGCGGGATGCAAATTGAATTATGGGACTTTTGTCTGTTCAATTGTTTAATACCCAGCTTTGTTCTTCTGCCGCGTTGTAAGTACGTGACGATTGAACCACTCAACTTAATATAATCGCTCTGTGCTCCACTCTGCGCGGACCGATTGTTCTTGCTCGCGCTCTTCGTGACGGCAAATTATAGAGTTTTATTATATTACATACCTAAATGTTGCCATTGTAACAAATGCGCTTTCTTCGAATCCTACAAAACTTATATCACATTTCTAACGCATCTGCCTAAGATAAATTCAAATTGATAAAAAGATAATTAGAATAATGATGTCAGTGATGAATAAATATTGTAGAAATGAATGAAATGATAGTCCCTCGTGGGTATAATTGGAACGAAATAAAAGTTTAAATGCATAATAATTGTTCGTTTTTTATGAGTCCCTTGCGCTAGTTCGTAGCATCGTTGAGGCTTTGTGGTTTAGACCCTCGGGCCTTTACGCCGGTAATTTTCTCAGCAATTAATACTCAACGTGGTTCAATTACTTAAATGTATAAAAAATGTGAAACAGAAGTCGAAGAAAATTACGAAGCCTTCATTGAGTACAATTCCACGCTATCATTGAGGGCAATGTGTCGGGCAAACTAATTGCACCAAGTGCATTGTATTGGCATGTGTCATGGCGGTTACATGAGCAGCCATTTTTTTAATAAAGTTATAAAATAGCAGATATTTTGTGAATTTAAATAACTGTTATTTAAGTATTTCAAAAATGTATCGATTTTATGTCAATTTAGTGTATAAACAATGATAACTACATGGCAATTTACTAGTATCTTACATGCATATGACAAAATTAGTCCTAATTTTATTTTATGAACCCTTACTTGCAATGTTATATATCAATACTCGTCAAAAGGGAATACCGTAATTAAAATAGTGTCAAAATAGCAATTACGTACTGTTAATAACATAAAAAAAGAATAAACAAAAAATATTTTTGTTAAAATCTCCAAAATCGACGGCTGTAGCAGGTCCCTACACAATACAGCGGCCCCGAGGAGATGTTTCAAACATTTTATTTGTTTGTTACTATGGTATAAATGGAGCTAATTATAACAATTTCGTTGGAAATCACTGGAATTATGTTGCTACCAAAAATACGTGAGTTTAACGATGTTTTCTCGGAACTGTGTGCGGAGAGGCGCGGGGCCGTCGGCGGTGTCGAGCGGCACGCACGCAACGCTGCAGCGCTGATGATTTGCAATGCGACCTTGAACTCTTCTTTACATGGCTGGTTCACCCACTTGCACAGCCCCCACACACATACATTAAATACCTATTACAGCTTTATTCAAAACTTATTGTGTGAAATTTTAAATTATTTGTACAAGCTGTGTTATGTTCCTTTATAAGCTTGTAGTGTTGATATTTTATAAATTTTAGCAAAATATTTACATAAATTATTTATTACTTTGTTGTAACAGTTATGTCTGTACTTATTATAACTAAGTTATTAATGTTTGGATATACATATACAGGAGCTTGATTTGACTTGATCTTGTGCTAGGTACAGACAGAAGTTGAATCAGCAGTTACAATATTGACAGAACACAGCGAAACATTAAATATTTAACTAGTAAAGTGTCGAATATAGCCAATGGTTAATACAACTTTCAAATCACTACTTAATATTTGTTCTTTCAATTAGTTTCAATTTACAATTCAAAATTGATTTATCTTTTTTTTTAATTCCTATGCCAATTTGCATAGAAAATTGTTTTTAATCCCAGTTCTAGATAAGAATTCGAAGTCTAACGTATTCAATGACATTTACGATTTATTGGGTTATTATCGATCGTTAGTAAAATCGATAGAAGTTTCTCTCATTTTCATTGATGTTATTTTTTTTTTGGTTTATTCAAGGATTTGTTTACAATATCTCCACGCCATTCTCAATACTGGAATAGAAAGAGGCCTAGACAGTCTTTTTCTGTCCTTTTGCCCTTTCACTGAAGACATTTTTTGGGACAACGTCCGGCAACGAGACCTGTCGCCGTCTTTTAAGTCCAATCCAACGATTTAAATCGTACATAAGTATCAAATAAAACCATTGGTACGATCCTGCCACATGGGGATCCAACACGGGTCTATCGGGCTATAGTGACTTATTTTTAATGTGTTTACTATTGAGATTAAGCGCTATGTACGGAGTTTTCTGTAAGATTTTACAATAATTTTTGACTGATTATTTAGTTAAACATAACTAAATAATCAGTCCAAACACCCAAACCGTTCTCAAATGACGCTCCGTCATAATACATGTAAATAAATTTTTAGCATAAGATTTTTGGAAATCTTCGACAATAGTTCTTAGGCATGTAAACCCATAATATCATTGTATTTATAATTAATAACGTCCATTTCTTTTTTTTAATAACTTTTGAATAATTTTAGAAGTATGTTTGAAATCTTGTATAAGAGTTTTCCAATAATAAATATATATATTTTAGCTGTACGTAGCTACACTATTTAAACAACAATTACCTCAGAAATAATTTACAATGTTTTCAAATGAGGACTTTTTCACTGTAGTATACAAAGTGCAAATCTAACTTCAATATTGACATTGCACATTAAAGTAAAATAAATTTATAAAATATATTTTCCATATTAATGTGTTAATATACAGGACTGACAATTAAATCTCCCTTGCTTGTTTCGATGCTCTCAAATTGAGAACAAAGACCCAGAGAAGGGGAACTCTTGTTTCAATTCGACCGACACTCGCATTTTTTATCTCGCTGGAACTCGTTTTCCAAATTGGTGCGCCTATTATCTGGACCCTGCTGTTGAAGGTCGGCCGTCACTTGTCTTAAATTTTAGAGCAAATTCCGTCACGCAAAATATATCAATGTCCGTTTAGAATAGACAAAATTACATATAGTTTCAAATTGTTAAAACGGTTTATAAAGAAAGAAAAAAATTAAAATACGTTGAGATAGAAAGAACCTCTTCGTTGGTTTCTTATTTCTAGAATAACTGTTATTTAAAAGTTAAACTTTTTCTTTCAATTTTGGCTTGTTTACCTCCGAACAAATACAAGAACCTCCCAGGTGTTCTATTTTTTTTTCAACTCAATTTAAATAAATACTTGGGAAAAGTAAAAATAACATTTTCATTATTGAGAACTTCATCAATGAGCAGTTACTTTGTAAATTGCTTATAGCCCTAGAATATATGACAGAGTAAGGGGCTAATTGCTATAATATAGATGCACCGACGAAGGGAATATTGATATTACAGCATGTTCAGACTGGCTTCTGGTGAATGACTAGGAAAGTTGTTTAAAATAAAAACACAATCACGAACTATTAAACTCTTTATTGTGAACTTCTTCTAATGAAATTTCACAAAAAAAAGCTACAAATAATGACTATTATAGGCACATTTTTAATACTTTGGGTTACATTATTGTAATCTCTAATTAAAAAAATGTAGTCAATGTTACTCGCTGATAATGTAACTATTTGTTGTTCAAAGAATCAACTTTTTGTTGTTGTTTTAAAATCAATGTAAGAGTTAAATCAATGTAAACTCAATATAATAGTAAGTCACGATAGCCGTCAAAAGACCTGAGTTCGATCCTCAGGTTGCAGGCTCGTACCAATGGGTTTTTCAAAAACTTATGTACGAATTATATCGTTGGCTTGGACATAAAGACGGCGACGGGCTCACCATCTGTCACGTTGTATGAAAATATCTTCGGTGGAAGGTGGGTCAAAGGGACCTAATTGTCTAGACTGGACCTCTGTCTACACCTGTATTAGGAATTGCGTGAAGATATTTATTTATTTATTTAATGTAATAGTTTAGGCGTTAACTCGTACAGGCAAAGATATATATTCAGTGACCCGATAGCCTAATAAGGCTACTAATTAGTAGTGTCTTCAAAGCTGAGGGTTCGAATCCCGCTAGGACATACATTTGTGTGATGAACATGTATGTATGTTTGCAATCGAGTCATGAATGTCTATATGTATATATTTAACTATGTAAGTATTTTGTACCATTCGCTTGGACACTTGACGGTGATAGGCTTACCACCTGTCACGTTGTCCTAAATAAGCTACGATAGAAATTGTGTCTAAAGGACTTCATTGTCTAGACCATTTCCTACCTGAGTATGGGAAAGCGTGTGAAGATAAAAATGCATATATGAACATATATTAATGTATTTTCTACGTATATTTTTGAGATCGATTAAATTGGGCATGTTACTAAATTGGATAAAGTTTAAAAAAAATAAAGTGCCGTTTGTCGATATTAAGGAACTACGATCTAGAACCTATTTAAAAAGCCCCGAAGAGGGTGACTCGTCACATCAGAACAATTTCGACGAGTGAAGGCGTGAAACCGCGCTAGTTGCCTATGTCGGCCATTACCCACCGACACCACATGGCACCGTAAATTGAGCCGAAACAAATTATTTATTTAAATGGAAATTATCGGCTTGTGGCTGTCCGTCGCTTTTGACGCATATGCGGCGTTAATTTGACCGACATATGCATCTTTCTAGGGACTGAATTTTTGTCGTTAGTGCGATGCAGCTCATAGATTATTTGTCCGACATTGATTTTTAGAAAGTTAGCATATATAAATTATATTAAAAGTAGAGTTTGTAATACTTGCGACAGTGGAAAGATGCCTACTTTAAGCGAACGCAACGGAAAAAAGAACGACTAAATTAAAAAAATTCAACTCCTCTGATAGTCTTATGAAATAGATAGTCAAATTTTTCATATACATCAACTTATGTAAGTTCAACTTTGATTGGGTATAAAATGCTAAAATGAACGTCTAGGCTCATGAGCTCATGATTGATACAAATTTACCAATTTGAAGTATAGGTTCTTCGAACTAACTCTAGGTTATCTAACTCTGAATTACATAGTGATAACGGAGGAGTCTGAATTTATTTACTCTAAATTTAGCAATTTCATTAATTGTTTTTTGCAACCTTGTTTAGGTCTTAATGTTCCAAAATGTTCCTGTGTAGTCTCTCATACTCATCTATCACCAATTTTGAAATTTAAACATATATATACTATCAAAAATCTCTTGATTTATCTAAGGTTTCGGTTATTAATTTTAAAATGTCGATGAAATCTTGTGGCAAAGTGTCGGACACGGTCGTCCGACTCGTGCGCAACTCATCAATAGCCGCAGGGACTATTTATTCGATGGGACCGACGTGCGGGGTCAACGACTACATTCAAGGGTTTAACAGACTTAAGTATGAAAAAAAGAAAATGTTTTTAAAAAACCATTGCTAAGGAGGACACTAACTACCTACCCACCTACCTATCTAACCTACTTTAGGTTAGATATTTGTAGTTATGAATGAATATCTACACGCATACTTCCAATACAGGGGTAGACAGACAGTAAATCTATTTGCAATAAAGTCTACTCTAATAAAATAAATATAATTTAGGGACATATTTCAGTTACTTGTTTAAATAAGTAAAAAAAGGAGAAATGGAAAAATGAAACCATATAAACATGATTTTAGACGTAAAGTTGGACATCAAAATCCTATCAGCCCACATCAAAGTACGCACAGCTACACGAAAGAGGGCGCCGTTCGCGTGCACACACGTAGCTATGCCTAATGAGTAAATAATGTCTTCCACTCATTATCTTTTACTTAATCTATACCTACAAATTTTCTAAACAACCTCTTTAAAGTCAACTTTGTTAATACATTGTTGTCAAAGACTTCATCGTTTTTGATATACTGTAGCCTCTTTGCAAGAAAACAAAAGCCAGTAAAGAGTTTTTTGTGGAAGCACAAATACAACCGAATGCATATAGGTACTTTTGTAATACGAGTATAGTAGTTTTGTGGTAGTATTTACAGAACCTTACTGGTTTCAAAGTAGCAAAGAGTGTCCTTGTGGCGTCGTACAATCTTCGATGTGCTAACAAAATATTTTGTAATATCATGACGTTATTAATTGGACATTAACCTTCAGAGCCAAGTCTATGATTTTTAAACTTTTAAAAAAATGATAGACAATCTTCGATGGGTAAAATCTTAAGAGTTCGTGTCATTGCTATCTTTACAAATTTATTAATAATAGAAAAGATTATCATTATCATACTTACTGCCTACATAAAATTATGTGCGATAGTAACGAATGAAAAAGTAACATACTAAAAATGGAGTATTTTTTTCAGATTGCCTAAAGATATGAAATCCACACTAAAGTTAATGATAAGATCATTAAAATTTGTTTTATTTTCTAAATTATGAAATATCATTTATTATACTTCAATCTAAATATTAATAGAATTTATAAAACTAATACCAATTTGTGCGAACCGATATTCTTAACTTTATATCAAACCGATTTCCTAAACGTTTTAAATTAAAGTTAAACTTTCACCCTTTTCCTGATATTATCAAGGACTACTTATTTCTGTACACTACTTGGTTTTTTTTTTCTAGGTCTCGGGTTCTTATTTAAATACGTGATTAATTTAAGTCCAAGAACTACCTTACTACTAGTCTGAAAACTAGTTTTTCATTTGAACTTTTATCATCCCACTTCAATTGGTTGAGTATCAGGGAAGTTGTTGTGTCAACATTTACGTTCACTTTTAATGCTGCGGTGCAGCACGAGTACTCTAGTTACCTTGAATATCAAAAAAATCTTATAATTTTATAGTTTTAAGCTTTTAGTCCTATCTGTTTATTTTAGAAACTATTTATTATCCTACAATCAGTACTCAGTACTACTGCTCAATTCATATCGAGGCAGATTAGTAATTACACCATTACAATCAATGTAGAGATAGTTTACTGATTAGTACTGTTGAAAATAGGCAATCTCCAATAGGTTTCCACTAAGCATGGTCCTCAACCTACTCCTTATCCCCTAATGTTGTCATATTGTGAATATAAATACGAAAAATGTGTTGCTATAATATAAACTTTAACTGATTCAGTCCTTCACTGAGTCAGTCCTGGGGTCAAAAGCCAAATTGTAGCATTTATTTTCAACGAGCCGTACAGTAAATAAAGCAACATTAGTTTCGACGTCACAACCAAACAATATGTCATAAATTGTAAATCCAGACCGAGTTAGTTTGCATTAGAATGGATGGGGGCGAACTTCCCCTCCGGCGACGCGACGCCAACGACCCGGCGACGACGCGAGGCGTTCGATTTCACCCGGAATTAACTCGATAATTCTCTAATTGTGCAATTAGCTGGCGGCAATTTGCTCTCGGCTTATCGACAGTGAATTACACACGACGACCGCCTTGTTTTGAAGAGCTCGCTCGACATAATATCGTAACGACTACATTTATTTAGAAATTTATAACGACGCTTTTGAAATTCAACACCACATTTCATGAAGTTAATTTATATTGCTAACAGTTGCTTTTGATGAAAAAATATACTGCTAGAAATGTACGTAATAATGCATTAAAAGATCTATAAACAAAGCGTTAATAACATTCACAGTGGTAGAGCCACGCATCAGCTTTAGTTGTTGCATGAATGGGCCGGCTCGACCGGGGAAGTACCACGACCTCACAGAATACCGGTGTGAAGTAGAAGTCTAACAAACTTCTGCGTTTTGTCTGGTGAGAGCAGGTAACCGGTGGCCCACACACCTCCTCCCCCAATTCTGGGGGGGGGGGGGTCACTCTGAGGGAGGCAACTTGTTTATGGGCGGCGGTGGAGGTGGCGGCAACGGATGGTTCATAATCACTTACCATCACGTGAGCCACCTGGTCGTTTGACTACCTTTTCTATAAAAAAAATCGCGCGCAGAAAGTGTGGATGGAACTTCATATTTACCTCTGTACTCAGATTCAAAATTTAAATTCAAAAAAAAAATTCAAATGATTCATATTATTTTCATCGAGACAAGTAATTTACAATTACATGCATTTATGGATAGTTATCTTTTTAATCTACCTCCGTTTCAAAATGAGGTCTGGAATCTGATTATGAAGCACAAATCCTACAACGATGGTCCATTGATCGATCATTAGTAAGTTTTAATCCAATTTTTTTAGCATCCGCTATAAAGGGGTGTGTTAAATTGAATGATGTTGACCAATGTTCATAAGAATACACTGAGTATATTATAATATATTACAGTATATTATATTAAGAAAGTTGTGATTGTTTTTTTATATCTTGACGAATTATACAGAGACAGATTCAGGCCTCTATCAACCCCAGTATTAAGTTGTAATTACTTTAAAAGTTGGTCCAAAAGACAATTAACTACTTTCAACCCACTATTCACCATAGCTTATTTTGGGTAAGCCTATCTGCATATTGAATTCCAAGACAACGTTACAAAATACTTATACAGATACATATTTAAATAGATAAATATCCATATATAGCCGTGACATGAATACAAAAATTTACATTCAATACACAAATGCCTATAACAGGATTCGAACCAGCAACTCTGAAGTTCGAAAGCTACTAGTTAAGCTATTGAGTCATATATGCTTTTATTTCTTTAGCCAAAAAGATATAATAGCGCATAGAAATAGCGAACAAATCTATTTTCATCATTTATTTTCAAAACACTGATCTTTACCCTTAGCGGTATTTGAACCTGTCTGTCACCCCTAACTACGAAAGCAGGGACTACTAACTAAGCTATCGTTAACACGCCACCTAGCGTTCCGCAAGGTGGCGTGTTGTCTCCTCTATTATTCTTTATTTTCATCAATTCGATTTGTTCACGTATTAATTCTTTCTACCACCTATATGCAGATGATTTACAAATTTATTTGCAATGTATGATACAGGATTTACCTAACACGATTAATCTAGTTAATACAGACCTAATCAGCATCTCTAATTGGTGTAATTCGTTTGGGCTCAAAGTAAACCCTTTGAAGACCCAAGTCACTATCATTGGAGGCACTAAACTAATGTCGCGTGTAACTTTATCACAGCTTCAGCCGGTACTTTTCGAAGGGATCGTTATACCATATAGTGACAAGGTCAAAAATTTAGGCATTACTTTTGATAAAACATTATCTTGGGTACCACAAATGAGTGAGCTAAGCAGAAAGATGTTTGTCGCAATAGGTTCTCTCCGAAGATTGCGCAACATACTCCCCATTCCTACTAAGATTGTGCTGGCTCAGTCTCTCCTCCTACCGATCCTTGATTACGCGGACACTTGTTATCTTGACCTAACCGAAGAGCAACTTAACAAACTTGAGCGGCTTCAGAATTATTGCATAAGGTTTATATTTGGGTTGCGAAAATATGACCACATCTCCGAATTCCGCCTTAAGCTCAAGTGGCTTCCAATTCGCCTTCGCAGGAATACTCATATTCTTCATCTTCTTTACTGCATTCTGTTCAATCCCAATGCTCCACATTACTTGAAGGATAGATTTGAATATCTAAGTAGTTTACATTCTTTTCCACTCCGATCACAAAATAATTTTCTGCTAAGTACTCCAAAACACTCTTCTTCCTTCTATGCTAACTCTTTCACTGTAACTGCTATGCGACTTTGGAATTCTCTTCCCCTTTATATTAGACAATCTCAATGTCTTTCTATCTTTAGAACTAAATTAAAACTTATCCTTTTAATAATCTGTCGTCTATTGCTTATAGAAAATTTGTTTTCCATATAATTTACGTATTATTTTGTACACCCTTTCCACTTTCTTTAGAAGAATCCTTTTCCCTAAGGTTGCCTGGAAGAGATCGCTGTTTAAGCGATAAGGCCGCCTTTTGTACTAATGTCCATTATAATTGTCATTTCTATGTCAGTCTTGGTGTACAATAAAGAATATTTTACTTTACTTTACTTTACTATCAAGCCGTCAGTATCCTATATTTCAGTATAATAACTAGGAAGCAATAATCCTAATTGACGTAGCTAATAATAAGCGTGGTGACTTATATTTAATAAATAACCAAGAGACGTTCCTTACAAACACATATGTACCTTTATAACGATGATAGCCTTCATTATTTTCAATAACGTACTTTGGAGAAATATTAGGTCATAAGTATGGTTATGAGTTTTATGAAATACAATTCCGTTGGTAACGACTTTACGATCATCTTAATAACACGTCGAGAGCTAAGCGTTTTCGCTTGAATATTCATTTCGGTTCATCATAATTTTGATAATTTTAAATTATCCAATCTGCTGAAGGCGCGCCAACGTTGTGAGATACATGCGCCTTTGCGTATCACGATTTATTGCTTCTCACATTAATTTTATTACGCTACGCCATTAAATTATAATACTGCATTATCAGAGCCGTTATCGCTTATCAAAGCGTTATTGCACTTTTACGAAGGTGTAAGCTTCAAATATTTATGGACAGTTAAATACCTGCTGATGCTTTTTAAATAAATTGATCTTTAGTTAGAATTCTTTAAACTGTTTAAAATGTTATAAGTATTGGCACTTTCGTACTTATGAAGTCGAGGACCCAAATGCAAAAGAATTAGTTATTAATTTATAAACCTTTAGTCGTTTTAGAAACATTCTAAGCAAATTATTTTAATATCGTTTAGTTAGAGATTTCAACCTGAATAATTAATACCATTAATCCTAATTGCCCGGGGGGTAACGGTGTAAGAATATTGCCACTCCCTTTCTTTCCGAGGGTGTCGTAAGAGGCGACAAAAGGAAAAAGCCATGAATAATTTTATGGCAACCGATAGATGGTGGGATAATCATCTCTGAAAATATCAGACCAGGATGGGCAGCAGCGTCTGAGGTGGGAGTGATCTGCTACTGCGATCGCCAATCCGCCTGCCAAGCGTGGCGAAATCTTCCCTATGGGAGAGGCCTATGTCTTGCTGTGGACTTTAACAGGCCGTTATCTATGTATGTAATACAAATCTTTTTTATTATGTAATAACTACTTAAATAACTACTTGGAGCTATAAGCTACATACATACTACATACAAAGTGAGTCTGGCTGAGACATAAAGCTTATCAAAGCGTTACTTTAAATTTAATTTAAATTTAAGTTGTTAACAGAATTCGTTGTACCTGAACATCTATATAAATAAAACAGGGTTGTCGAATTGTATGTACGCGCATAACTTCTGAACGACTGTACCAAGTCTGATAATTCTTTTTCTTTAATGTTCGGTGTCAGGATCAGGTTTATATAAAAGAATTTTAAAAATCGATCAGATTTTTCATTTTATTTCATAACATGAAAAGCGAATGAAATTGCTTAATTTTTTTTTGTTCAGATGAAACTTTGAGGCGTAACATAACTCGGCGTACCAATAACGCATGTCGACTTCACAATATTCGACACAATGCGGCTGAAGGAGAGCGTAGATACGCCGGCGATAAATCTGTCGATTTTGGAACAACAAACAGTGTTTATCAATATTCAAATACGTCCAAGTTTAGACACAAAACACCAGGATTATGTTGTGCGAATTAATGTTTTTGGCTTTAAGTACGTAACTCGTAACATTTCTATTATTTTTTAATTTGCCGGGTTACTCAGAAAATAAGGAATTATCAACAATAAAACTGATTTAAATTAACCAGAAGTTTTACATTTCATTGGTTTGCAACTATACACCAATGGTGAGAAGCCGCGGCGGACATAAACAAGTCTGTCATTCTCTGTTAGTCTGAAATTTCGAAAATCTTCACAATAAAATTATGGCGATATGAAGTTAGCTTAGTAATGTATAATGTTTAAAGTTCACTTATTGATTATTATTATAGGATATTAGAAAAAAAACAGAAACAAACAAACACACGTCATGCTATAATTAAAATAAAAATTCATCTTATTTATAAATAGACCTATATATCCTGAAATTGCTTGTACATAAATGCCATAATTGTAATATTTTCAACTGAAGACACATGAAATAATATCCTTATTTAATTTTTCTCCATAACTTGACGACACTAGACGAGAACTAAAGTAAACGTAAAATCAAAAACTCTACGTGTCATGATACTTATACACTTTTTTTACCATTCTCTGTAAGAGATCGAGTATACTTCTTTCATCCTTGAACCGGGCCGGCTACCTGACCCGATACTACAATTTGTGCTCGCATTAGGTAATTTCGTCTTATTTCGACTCTTATTTTTTACGACAAAAGATCTTCGTCATTTTTGACAAGGAAAAGGCCATCAGCGTTGTAATGCGGTGGACGGCGCCATTGAGTCGGCAATGTCGGCTTCGAGACTACACCTCTCTTTGAAACTTTGATCCAATCTCTCAGAGTGGACCTGACTGAGTTGACGACCAATTATGGATATCACTCCGATTCGGCCCGCACCCAAATGGAGCATAATGCCTAGGGTAATTATGACTTCAGCGTTCGCCTCGCATTGATTCTGCTCTCGTCTACTGAACACGTATTATCTAAATTGCTTCAATGTATTTATGAAGCGTTTGAACTGTCTTTATTTTTTATTTTAGAAGTATATTTTGCGAAAATTTAAGGCTATAATTATTTTTAGTTAATCATAATTCTTGTGAAAACCATTAAATTAAAAATTTAATGGTTATATAATATGAATGTAACCATGAACTGTATGTTCGCGATTCGTTCTATTCTCAGTAAAATTATAAGGTCATTATTATTTTAAGTAAACTATCTTTCTTGTAAAAACCGTTAAATTACAAATTATAAAAACATTGTATCAACATAACTATGAACTCTATATTCGCCATTCATTCTATCCCCTAATGGTTTAGTTTTTCATAAGCTTTTATTAACCTTACAATGTTTTTGTCTTTTTTAATATTAGCAGGGCCTTTGCACTAATTATCTCTTAATATTATATTTTCTTTGTATTCTCTGTGTGTATATAAACCATTAAATAAATAAATAAAATACCTACTCTCATATTTTTATGGTTCTTTTATGTTATGAAGCATAACCTTGATTCTCTGCGATTCTCCTCTACGATGAGTAGTATTCAGCCTTCATTTACATAAAGGTATTTAATTTTTAAAAATGTTTTTATAATATAAATTTGTTCAAATTATCTTTTTTGTCTTCATGCATTTTAATCGATTCTGGGATTGACAGATGTCGAAACAATTTTCTCCATTCAATCTACTTTATATGGTCTTTGTGTAAGTCCATGAATGTAGTAGTTCAAACCTTTGTATTCCCTGATATTAGCCCTAACAGAATCCCGCAACATAAAATAGTACTTACTGTTATTCTTTAGTTTCGCTAGCGTGATTATCAATTAATTAAAATGTTTCTTGTCTAATACTAGCTTCGTAATCTTACTTCGATTGAAAGTACTACTAGCCTACTTGTTCGTAGAACTTAAGCTCGGTAATTATTTACTCTATAAAAAAGTTGAGAAACGTCTACATAACATTTTAAGTATTCATTCAGTCTTGACAACCTTATAGACCAATAAACTGTTTTATCTTTTAGTGAGTATGTAAGATCAATAAACGTATAAACATTAAAAAAAACCCCTATTAGAACATCATACGAAACCTTTTAAAATGTGTTAAAAATATGGCATCGAAATTTTAAATTATAAAAGAAGATTATACTGAAATGAAATTCTGTCGTTGGATATTTGCAGGTAGTTAATTATACAACATGCAAATAGTTGAAGACAGAATTTCTTTATTTAATGACATGCTCATATTATGAAATATTTAACGGTTTCTAATCTTGCAAATATATCATACTGTAAAGCTATAACGAATTGTATTTACTATTCGTTATATCGAATGATTAAACGGGTGGTTAAAGCTGGTGATGATTATAAAATGTGAACGACCTGCAAAAGGTAAAAAATGCTACAGTTAGGCAGACTTGCAAATTGACAAGTAACGCAGTTGAAAAAAATTTTTTTTCCAATAATTTATTTACGAACACTAAGTTATTTATTTACAATATATTGTATTATACAACTTTATAGTCCTGCTCCTCGGGGTATGGTTCCAAGAACACTGGCTGCATTTACATGCAGTTGTAAAGTGAGTTGAATTAACCTTTGAGCGAGAAAAGAATCAGCACTCTCATCACCAGCGGCTATAACAAGACGCGAATACGAGTTCCTTTAGAAATGTTTTCAATTAAAAAATACTGTTATCGTAGGAAAATCTAAGCCTAGATTCTTTGCCACAGTGATTCTTATTAGTATCAATTAAGCTTTAAACCGACAGCGTAAATTATTGGTGCTGTGCTCTTCATGTGTGCTGTGCACTATTTTTTATTATAAATAAATAATAATAAATAAATATAAATAGCTTCACGCAATTCCCAATACAGGGGTAGACAGAGGTCTAGTCTTGACAATTAAGTCCCTTTGACCCACCTTCCACCGAAGATATTTTCGGGACAACGTGACAGGTGGTGAGCCCGTCGCCGTCTTTTTGTCCAAGCCAACGATGTAATTCGTACATAAGTTTTGAAAAACTCATTGGTACTGCCACCTGGGGATCGAACGCGGGTCTCTTGACTCGAAATTCCGACTACCCAACCACTCGGCTATCGTGACTTAATTGTGGTTCATTTTTTTATTATGAACCTTATAATTATGAACATTTATGAAATTCAGCAAGCAAGATATCATATAGTCACAATAGTGAGTAGTTCGGTGATCGTAATTTGAGTCGTACCATGAATGGGGTTTTTTCAAAACTTATGTACGATTTAACATAAAGACGGCAACAGGCTCACCACCTGTCACGTTGTCCCAAAAAATTACTTCGATGGAAGGTGGGTTGAAAAACTTAATTGTTTAGACCTCTGTTTACCCCTGTATCGGGAAATGCGTGAAGATATTAATTTACTTTATTCAGCATAGATATCAGAAAGATAGCAGCAGCAACACCACAAGAGAGATTTAAGTACGATACATAAACGTTAGTTATGTTGTTCATTTTCTAGTCCTGTATGTGTCTCGATGTTAATTGAGAGCGGGGCCGAGTTAAGACTATCTTTGTACGAAGATTTAGTTGATAACGCTTGCGCCTGTCTATTATTAATGTGCACTAAATTGCTACTAAGACTTCAGTATATAAGCGTCTTAATATAAATATTGATTGTTTAGTTGCAATTAAAACGAAAACGTAAAATATTCTTATACCATTATTTAAATCTAGGTACGCACCAAACCTCACGCGACAACTCTTATATTTACTTTGGGAATGTAAATCGTAAATAATAGCGCTTTTGTTCACACACGAGAAGCAACTTAGCAACGTAATTATTCACAGTTAACAAAACTTTTTGTTTTTTTTTTCAATTGTGACTAATATTAAAGTATAATGTAAATTGTATAAATTGTCTAGAGTCGTTTAAAAAAATTTCATTAACGCATACATATTCCTACATTTGACCTACTCAAAAAAGAAAAAATTTTTGAAGTATCTAAGTTCGAGAGTCTATAGACTAAGATAAGTTTTTTTATTTTTCAGTTTAATTTTCACTGCTTTAATCTTTCATACCATGAATAAACAAAATTTGTTCCAGATTCGAATGCAATTAAGTTCGTCAGGCTAGTAAAAATACCTGCTTATGAGGGACAATTTATAATATCATTATTTAATTTATTTAAAATTTAAAAATGAATATGCGTTACAACGGAGATCCCGGATTCCTGCTTATACATATCGGACAGTAAAAGTCCACCGCAGGACATATCCCATAGGAAGGATTTGCCATAATTGCCACGCTTGGCAAGCGGATTGGTGATCGCAGTACCAGACTACTCGCAACTCAGACGCTACTGCCCATCTTCGGTCAGATTATTTTGGTCTGATATTTTTAGAGATGGTTATCCCGCCATCTTTCGGTTGATATAACGATATTCAAAGCTGTTTCCTTTAGTCGCCTCTTAAGACACCCACGGGCAGAAAGAGAATGGTAATATTCTTACGCCGTTACCACACGGAAAACCACGAAAACCTGTTGGTGTCATGTTTTTTTTTACATTTATTTAATAAGGACTAAGTAATTAAATATTCGTTCTTTATTACTAAATTTCGTACTTACTGGTAGCATATCGAAATCAGAAGTTCTAAGGACAGTCGCACACTGGCGCGACAGCTGCGCCAATCACAATATGAAGGGCGTGGCGATGCCCGCGCCCGGCGTCCCAGCCCCATGTCCCGATCCCTATATTACATTATTGCATACAATGTAACTTTTTTATACAGCCTTTGTCTCATACAGGGGTGAAATATCCGGTCGGATGTTCCTTCTACATTCACCTTTATACGGAATGGGTGCATAGGGAACGGATTATATTTTTACTCTTTGTAGTAACATAATCTACTCATGTGATCTTACACAATAGTTTTTTGGATTGAAGTAATTTATATGTAACGGATAGTCTACATGATTTATATTTGATTTCTACTTACGACTACAAGATGTTTAAGTGCATATTAAAGCTGATGTTTAATCAATATAGATGTTTACGAGTCAGCCGGATGGTGGGCAGTGTTTATTAATAACGACGTCCCGAGCTCGGCGAGCGGTAGCGTCGGGAGCTGTCACTGCGCAGCCTAATTGTAAATACAATTCACAGGCTTCTCATAATTTATTAATATTATTTCTGAACGCCTCGGGCATTATTTCGAATGCGGCGTTTATTCACATATAAATAAGGCTATAAATCTGACTACACATTCAAACTGATTCCCACGGTCCAAACACGGGTCGATAATTAAACCCGAATAAATAATATTTTCTTTGTTCATTCGATGTAATTAACTATTCATTGTTCATCTTTCCAGGAACATCCGAGTCTACGCGGCACGCCGCTGGCGATGCTTGCGGCACAATGCAACAAGTTATCAAGTAAATCGCCACCTCCGTTAGCCGACGCGGCAGTCGGCAAAGGTTTTCACCCATGGAAGAAGAGTCCTGGAGCCCATTCGCCGCCGGGCGCCGGTTCCACTCCGCGCTCTCAGCCGCCCTCCTGCGCCCCGTATGCGCGGGCACCCACGTCCTGTGCAGCCGCTCCTTCTTACGGCAACGATCTCTACTTCCCCTCATCAGGGGACCAATTGCTAGGCAAAAGTGAATCCAGCGCCAGTCTCGGCTCGATGTACTCGCGACATCCGTATGAATCGTGGCCTTTCAATGTTGGAGGAGGTGGAGGTAGCGGCGCACTGAAAGCTGCAGAGATGGGTGGCGTTGGTGCCGTGGGCAGCCCTTGGTGGGACGTACATAGTGGCTGGCTGGATGTCGGCGGACAAATGGCTAATTACGCCGGCCAAGATTATTCTCAATTGACACATTCCTTATCAGGCGGAGCACATTTGCTGCCGCCGGCTCCGCATTTATTACAAGACGCTTACAAATCCGTGTTGCCAACACAAGGTTCGTTCGGGCTGCACGCGCCGGGCTCACCGGCACCACCTACCCAGGCACCGTCACCTCGCTCGCAGAGGCGTTACGCCGGACGTGCCACGTGCGACTGCCCCAACTGCCAAGAGGCGGAGAGGTTAGGCCCCGCCGGGGCACACCTTCGTAAGAAAAACATACACAGCTGTCATATACCCGGTTGCGGGAAAGTGTACGGGAAAACGTCCCACCTGAAAGCTCATTTGCGCTGGCACACCGGTGAGCGTCCGTTTGTTTGCAATTGGCTGTTCTGCGGTAAGCGGTTTACACGGTCCGATGAGCTGCAGCGGCATCTCCGCACTCATACGGGCGAGAAGAGGTTCGCATGCCCGGTGTGTAACAAGAGGTTCATGCGGTCGGACCACCTCGCGAAGCACGTGAAGACGCACAACGGTGGCAAGAAGGGTAGTTCGGAGTCATGTTCGGACTCTGAAGAGAATAGCCAAGGAGAAGGCGGGGCGGGGGGTCGTTCGCCCGACCACCCGCTCGACGTGAAGCCAAACGCGCTGGTGTGACGGGGGCACGCGGCGCTCGCGTTGCACCATGGCCCGCCGCTCCTGTGATACTACCCTGTACATAGCACATATCAAAGCACTGTATAAATGGAACCTGTAATTAAAGACATTGCGCCATCCATCGCGGTCGCCTCGTGTATGTACTTTGTTGTGAGACTTCAAGTGTACAGTATAGATACTATGAAATATTGTCTATTAATATTATAATTAGATATTGTATGGTAACATAGTTTAAGTAGAATCACGCTCTTTAGTCCAAAATCGAATATAAATTATTTCAATATTGTTAATACCTCAGCCGAATGCTAAATACTTGTATACCACCTGTTAAAATATCTGTAAGGATTTGTTACATTATAAAATTTACACAACTACTATTATTTAATGTCACTTTGTATACAAAGGTATTTAATTATTTTAAATTAGAGTGAAGAATGTAGATTCAATTGATAATTATACGAGAAAATGTTTAAATCTAGCAAATATTAAGTGTACGAGGTTAAATTTATATCTATAATTAACATCTTTTCGTTTTTATTTTAAAGATGCCTACGTATTAGATCCATATAAAATTATTTGAAAACATCGAATATGTCCTCAATAAAAATTGTCTTCATAAACATCCCGTCTCTTAAAGTATTGAATTCGTGTAACTATAAATGATGTAATATTAAATTGTACAAATTTATGCTAATAAAAGCGCCTGAAATTGATTTTATAAAAATTGAATATATTTTCCGAGTGGATATTTGTTTTTTAATAACACCTCCTCAGCATTCTCCACTTATGCCATAAAATACTTATATTAACATGTACGGGAGGCTAATTATGCTTTATTACCTAGTATATACCCCGTTGTCAATTGCTTACAAAGTTACAAAAACAGATCGTTAAAGACTAACACTTAGTAATTAGAGGTACTTATATATTACATTAAAATTAAAAAGATTGTGTTTATATTATGGCGTATACTGCGTTAAAAGTGTAAAAGTCTATCAGCTTTATTTAGTCGTATGTATTTATTTTAATTTTATTCAGTATGAAAAACCACAAAATTCCTATCATATTATGTGTAATATGCATAAACTACGATTAAAATATTTTACTTAAATTAACACGGAAACTTTTTTGTCAAGAAATTACCTTTCACTGTTTTGTTTACACTGAAGTTTTTTTCAACAATTTGTATATCCATTGAATAAAAAAAGCAATTTTCAAATCTCGCCACAATTATCGAAGTTATCTATGAAAAAAAATACGTACCGACCAACATACCGGAACTGACTAAACCTATTTGAAGTCATAAAAATCATAAAATAAATGCATAAGGTTCATTTATTGCACACATTTAATTTAATTTTTAATTTCCGACTAGTCAGTAAAGGCTGTTTTCGTAGTGGGCGATTATTCGACCAAATGGGAATGGCGTGAAGATATTTTTTATTTTAAGCTTGGTAATAAATAATAAACCTGACATTTATGCCAATACTCGAGATATAGTACATCCATCTCAATCTGTTATACTACTAGGCTACTTTTCAGAAGTTACATTTCTGCCCTCGGTGAATTGCACACACACACATACACACACACACACACACACACACACACACACACACACACACACACACACACACACACACACACACACACACACACACACACACACACACACACACACACACACACACACACACACACACACACACATTTTTGCATTTTTTATCTTCAATAAATATTTATTATATGTAGGATATTTTTCTGTTAACTGAACAGTTATATTGAAACCAGCTTGCACAGAAATAGAAACCAAAACAATTTATTCTTCTAATTCTCTTCTCTATAAACATAATATTGATAAAAACCAAAAACAAGCAGTCTAACGTACTCATAACCGTACAGAAATTGAACTTATCTTTTTTATTTAATGGCCTCTGATTAGAATTCTACCAATGTCATGAGAGTAACAAGTATAATTCAATTCAAAGATTCATTACTGCAAGATACTTCTAAATCTATAGCAAAAGACATACCAGTATAAGATATCATTACCATTATTAGTTTACAGTTTGAAATTATTAGTACTTATAAAATCATATAAAACAGTTACATAAGGGGAAAACACTTGGAATAACAAATAAGAAGCATTTACAGAACGGGCGAAACAATGTGGATGATCATAAAGTGAAGCGTACATAACTTAATCAAATAAGCCTCCTGGAAATCCCCGAATACCGCTAAAACCATCGACATTGCATAGTCCGCCTGTTTACAATGACAATGACTAGTCGGCCTAAGTCATAGTCGGAACATTTCTAGTTAAAGTGATGATAAAAAGCCAAATTGTCCATGGACGCCTGCAAAAAAATATCATTCAAGATGGTTATGGGCCTCACCTCTGAGTAAA
>JAGSMR010000008.1:2515000-2695000 GCA_029286605.1 Sericinus montela | reverse complement strand
GAGGCGGAAACACCGGGTTTCAAGTTGTCGCTATCTTGGGGTTCCGGGTTCGATTCTCGATCAGTTCAATGTAGAAAAACCACTTTTTCTACATTTTCTTGGCTCTGGGTATTTATTTGTTGTGCCTTCCTTGTTTCAGATTCCCATATCACAAGTGTTTCAGCATCTTACATTGGGAACAATGTATGTTGTCCCTATCTATACGTATTTATCTATATATATATATATATATATATATATATATATATATATATATATATATATATATATATATATATATATATATATATATATATATATATATATATATATATATATATATATATATATATATATATATTTATATATATATATATATATATATATATATATATATATATATATATATACATATATATATATATATATATACATATATATATATATATATATATATTTATTAAAATTAAAATAATACTACTATTAAAACTAAAATAATCCTAATTTTTTAAATCATAATCATATTTTTTATAAATAAAATAAATACGTATATATATATATGTATATATATATATATATATATATATATATATATATATATATATATATATATATATATATATATATATATATATATATATATATATATATATATATATATATATATATATATATATATATATATATATATATATATATATATATATATATGTATATATATATATATATATATATATATATACATATATATATATATACGTATTTATTTTATTTAAAAAAAATATGATTATGATTTAAAAAAAATTTGGATTATTTTAGTTTTAATAGTAGTATTATTTTAATTTTAATAATAGCAATCAGTATTCTAATACTTGGAAATCTTCCTCCAGCTATCTGTATCCTAATGGTATAAACAGCATGTACATAAGTATAGAGTCTATAGAAATGATAATATGTATTCAAATTGCATGTATTTCTTGAATTTAAAACAGCCATTAAAACGACCCATAACTATGTTCCATAAATTGTTCTCTCTCTCTCTCTCTCTCTCTCTCTGCCTACACTCAGAACAAATGATATGATTTCGATATTTTTTGAAAACGTTACAATTTTTAATGAGATTCAATTCCTTTACTAGCATCTACTACTTTAATTAACAAAAAAGGAGTTAGTAGAAATGACTAATAACAAATGAAACCGTGATACTTCTCAAAGAGGTATTAAGAAGTGAATTATTTGATTACGCAGTAAACCACAATTAGCACACAGTGTTCCGCCTCAGCTATATATTTTTATATTCTAACCTGCATGACATTTTTACATTTCATGTACCGATAGCAGATTGGTTGGGTGATCGGAATTCGAGTCAAGAAACCCAAGTGCAGATATCGTACCAATGGGTTTTTTTCACAAACTTATGTACAATTAATATCGTGCATTGGCTTGGACATGAAGTCGTCGACAGGCTCACCACCTGTCACTAAGACCCAAAATATCTTCGTTGGAAGGTTGGTCGAAAGAACTTAATTGTCTACCAGGGTTATATCGGAAATGGCGTCAAGATAATTTTTTTCATGTTATAATTTAAAGTTCCTGTTCAAATAGACAAAAGAACTAGTGTGAAAATTTTGGGTGGTAAAAGTTATTCTTCTTCAAACAACACAGATTTCCTTTGTTATTTTTAGGTGGCAAACTATGCACGCAAATCATGAGTAGGTTCTGTTGTAACATATTTGAAATAAAACGTGGTTAATGAAAGAATGGATAGTATTAACCATTAGAAGAGTTCAATATCATTTAAAGTCAAATGACTTTACTCTTAAGCTAAATATGTATTAACTTTTTATTAAAGTGAAACTACTTCAATGAGTTTGATTAATGCAGAATACATTTATATCAAAAATATATACTCATATTATTTTTGATGTGAAACATCTATAGCCGCACGTAAAACCGATTTCTGGCGTGGCGACGCATGCCGTGGCTATACAAAGGTATACTAATTTACACCCTATTACCTGAGAATTAAGGTTTATAATTAAACACTGAAATCCCTTTTTTATATTTAATTAATTATATTCATATTATTCATATTAGTGACTACGTAAATTATATTAAGATTTCATTTTTACATGAAAGGTAATTTCCTTATAGTCAAAAAGGTTCAATAATTTTTGAAAACGTTACAATTTTTAATGAGATTCAATTCCTTTACTAGCATCTACTACTTTAATTAACAAAAAAGGAGTTAGTAGAAATGACTAATAACAATGAAAACCGTGATACTTCTCAAAGAGGTATTAAGAAGTGAATTATTTGATTACGCAGTAAACCACAATTAGCACACAGTGTTCCGCCTCAGCTATATATTTTTATATTCTAACCTGCATGACATTTTTACATTTCATGTACCGATAGCAGATTGGTTGGGTGATCGGAATTCGAGTCAAGAAACCCAAGTGCAGATATCGTACCAATGGGTTTTTTTCACAAACTTATGTACAATTAATATCGTGCATTGGCTTGGACATGAAGTCGTCGACAGGCTCACCACCTGTCACTAAGACCCAAAATATCTTCGTTGGAAGGTTGGTCGAAAGAACTTAATTGTCTACCAGGGTTATATCGGAAATGGCGTCAAGATAATTTTTTTCATGTTATAATTTAAAGTTCCTGTTCAAATAGACAAAAGAACTAGTGTGAAAATTTTGGGTGGTAAAAGTTATTCTTCTTCAAACAACACAGATTTCCTTTGTTATTTTTAGGTGGCAAACTATGCACGCAAATCATGAGTAGGTTCTGTTGTAACATATTTGAAATAAAACGTGGTTAATGAAAGAATGGATAGTATTAACCATTAGAAGAGTTCAATATCATTTAAAGTCAAATGACTTTACTCTTAAGCTAAATATGTATTAACTTTTTATTAAAGTGAAACTACTTCAATGAGTTTGATTAATGCGGAATACATTTATATCAAAAATATATACTCATATTATTTTTGATGTGAAACATCTATAGCCGCACGTAAAACCGATTTCTGGCGTGGCGACGCATGCCGTGGCTATACAAAGGTATACTAATTTACACCCCATTACCTGAGAATTAAGGTTTATAATTAAACACTGAAATCCCTTTTTTATATTTAATTAATTATTTTCATATTATTCATATTAGTGACTACGTAAATTATATTAAGATTTCATTTTTACATGAAAGGTAATTTCCTTATAGTCAAAAAGGTTCAATAATTTTTAAAACGAATAAATATAAACTACCATTAAAATTAGCTGGAGATTTTAATGTCAATTTGCAAGAGCTGAATTAATGCCATTAATGACATTTCTTCAAAAATAATTTCAATTGCAAATCAACAACAATCCAAAAGAATCTACTACCAAATATGGAACAACTATAGATGCTGTAATTGTGAGTTATCTTGATAATGATTCATCCAATACTTTTGTAACGTACTTAATAAATATATAAATATCTTCACGCAATTCCCAATACAGGGGTAGACAGAGGTCAAGTCTAGACAATTAATTCCCTATGACCCACCTTCCACCGAAGATATTTTCGGGACAAAGGGACTTTACTACTACGGGACTTTTGTAACGTAGTTGAGTTATCATCGACCAATCGTCACAGTAATACCGGCAGAGGAAACATCGAATATAACTATAACTGAAGTCACAGAGAGAGAGAGAAAATATTTAAATTGTGGCCACTTGATATTAATATCGAATTTTTATATCATATGCAACTTTGATCATATATCATATGCAACTTTGATCATATATCATATGCAACTTTGATCATATATCATATGCAACTTTGATCATATATCATATGCAACTTTGATCATATATCATATGCAACTTTGATCATATATCATATGCAACTTTGATCATATATCATATGCAACTTTGATCATATATCATATGCAACTTTGATCATATATCATATGCAACTTTGATCATATATCATATGCAACTTTGATCATATATCATATGCAACTTTGATCATATATCATATGCAACTTTGATCATATATCATATGCAACTTTGATCATATATCATATGCAACTTTGATCATATATCATATGCAACTTTGATCATATATCATATGCAACTTTGATCATATATCATATGCAACTTTGATCATATATCATATGCAACTTTGATCATATATCATATGCAACTTTGATCATATATCATATGCAACTTTGATCATATATCATATGCAACTTTGATCATATATCATATGCAACTTTGATCATATATCATATGCAACTTTGATCATATATCATATGCAACTTTGATCATATATCATATGCAACTTTGATCATATATCATATGCAACTTTGATCATATATCATATGCAACTTTGATCATATATCATATGCAACTTTGATCATATATCATATGCAACTTTGATCATATATCATATGCAACTTTGATCATATATCATATGCAACTTTGATCATATATCATATGCAACTTTGATCATATATCATATGCAACTTTGATCATATATCATATGCAACTTTGATCATATATCATATGCAACTTTGATCATATATCATATGCAACTTTGATCATATATCATATGCAACTTTGATCATATATCATATGCAACTTTGATCATATATCATATGCAACTTTGATCATATATCATATGCAACTTTGATCATATATCATATGCAACTTTGATCATATATCATATGCAACTTTGATCATATATCATATGCAACTTTGATCATATATCATATGCAACTTTGATCATATATCATATGCAACTTTGATCATATATCATATGCAACTTTGATCATATATCATATGCAACTTTGATCATATATCATATGCAACTTTGATCATATATCATATGCAACTTTGATCATATATCATATGCAACTTTGATCATATATCATATGCAACTTTGATCATATATCATATGCAACTTTGATCATATATCATATGCAACTTTGATCATATATCATATGCAACTTTGATCATATATCATATGCAACTTTGATCATATATCATATGCAACTTTGATCATATATCATATGCAACTTTGATCATATATCATATGCAACTTTGATCATATATCATATGCAACTTTGATCATATATCATATGCAACTTTGATCATATATCATATGCAACTTTGATCATATATCATATGCAACTTTGATCATATATCATATGCAACTTTGATCATATATCATATGCAACTTTGATCATATATCATATGCAACTTTGATCATATATCATATGCAACTTTGATCATATATCATATGCAACTTTGATCATATATCATATGCAACTTTGATCATATATCATATGCAACTTTGATCATATATCATATGCAACTTTGATCATATATCATATGCAACTTTGATCATATATCATATGCAACTTTGATCATATATCATATGCAACTTTGATCATATATCATATGCAACTTTGATCATATATCATATGCAACTTTGATCATATATCATATGCAACTTTGATCATATATCATATGCAACTTTGATCATATATCATATGCAACTTTGATCATATATCATATGCAACTTTGATCATATATCATATGCAACTTTGATCATATATCATATGCAACTTTGATCATATATCATATGCAACTTTGATCATATATCATATGCAACTTTGATCATATATCATATGCAACTTTGATCATATATCATATGCAACTTTGATCATATATCATATGCAACTTTGATCATATATCATATGCAACTTTGATCATATATCATATGCAACTTTGATCATATATCATATGCAACTTTGATCATATATCATATGCAACTTTGATCATATATCATATGCAACTTTGATCATATATCATATGCAACTTTGATCATATATCATATGCAACTTTGATCATATATCATATGCAACTTTGATCATATATCATATGCAACTTTGATCATATATCATATGCAACTTTGATCATATATCATATGCAACTTTGATCATATATCATATGCAACTTTGATCATATATCATATGCAACTTTGATCATATATCATATGCAACTTTGATCATATATCATATGCAACTTTGATCATATATCATATGCAACTTTGATCATATATCATATGCAACTTTGATCATATATCATATGCAACTTTGATCATATATCATATGCAACTTTGATCATATATCATATGCAACTTTGATCATATATCATATGCAACTTTGATCATATATCATATGCAACTTTGATCATATATCATATGCAACTTTGATCATATATCATATGCAACTTTGATCATATATCATATGCAACTTTGATCATATATCATATGCAACTTTGATCATATATCATATGCAACTTTGATCATATATCATATGCAACTTTGATCATATATCATATGCAACTTTGATCATATATCATATGCAACTTTGATCATATATCATATGCAACTTTGATCATATATCATATGCAACTTTGATCATATATCATATATAATTTTAAATAAAACATTTTTGGCAGTTATGCGGCACTCGCATCCAGTTTTTAGAGAATATTAAAAAAACTTTACCAATACAATGACAATGAAATACAGACTAGGTATAGAAAGAAATGGATAAATAATTTACTGTAGGGTTTGAAACTCAATGTGCTACCCAATAATTAGGTCTATTTTGAAAACTTTTTGTTATTATATTATATTATTAATTTACTTTATTTATATTAAAGATAATGAAATTTCGTCCCTTAAATTGTATATTTATATTGTATATCAAATGATAAAGTAAATAGGCGTCAATTGCATCCTCTAGTGGCAGTCTCATATAGGCAACGCAATATAGGACGACCCTCCACAAGATGAAGCGACGAACTATACAATATTAAAGTAAGTCAATGGATGCAGATGACAGGATCGTTCTTTGCGGCAATCACTTGGAGAGGCCTATGTACAGCAGTTGACTTGTGATAGGCGGTATAGAGAAAAAAGGAATTAAAACGATGAATGCTTGTAATTTTTTGCTTACTTGAATTTAATTCATAAGATGCATGGAATATGGGTTTGTATTCCCAGGCCGCACCATTATTAACAGCAATTTTAACAATGACAGCAGGACGACCTCAGTACTCCGTGACCACGCATGCCGTAAAACATCCGAAATAGCGGAAAGTTAAAATAGTTTGTAAATAAATAAATAAAACACGGGAAAATATCCGAAAATCGTTTTATTTTAGATATGTAGTTTTCGCGTAAATACAATCAATTATTAAGCAGTTTTAAAGTTACTTAATTACCACCACTTCATTTCTTTCGTCCTCGGCGGTCAAAGAATGGATAAATAATTTACTGTAGGGTTTGAAACTCAATGTGCTACCCAAAAATTAGGTCTATTTTGAAAACTTTTTTGTTTATTACTTATCTGTTTCTTTACGCTAACTACTGAATATATTCTCTCTGTCGCTCTCTTTAGTCTCTCTTGTACGGGACCATTTGCCGTAATCGCCGTGCTTGGCAAACGGATTCGCGATACACCGTACCTTAGATACTTTATTTTAGTCTAGTATTTTGATATTTATACTGAGATTATTATACCACCCCTCTGTCGGTAACAAATTGCATTTCTAATGCTTCTCCCTTAATTGCCTCTTACGACCCCAAGACAAGAGTTCGGTTGGTACATTCTTACGCCGACACCACACAACAATGTTTACGTACTATAATTACTTACTAATTACTTCGCACTTGTAACAACCACAACATCGGTAGTGCTGATGTGTAGGTGTGTTTTAAGAATAAAATCTGAGAGGGAAAGAAGGTTTTCAAGGAGTTCTAAAAGTCAGTTGTTTGAACCGACTTATTAATGCAGTAACAAAGGCCGCAGCTTGCCTTCACCATGTGAAAAAATATTTAAAAACACTTGCGCGGGTACCAAATCTTCTATCAACACGCAGTACCGTACCTAACCGATTACGTTGGGCCATGTTGTCAGTGGTAGGCGAATCAAAATTTTCGGTTGAATCCATTTTAACAATGTTAATTGTAAAATATCATAAGCCTCGTCTAATAATAAGTTAAGTCTACAATGTTAACTTGAATTCGGAGTTAGAAACAATTCCTTAATTGAGCGTAAGTTACACTGTACCGTATTTTAATAATTTTCGGTTTACGATTCCGTAACGTCTTGAACAGAGCTACCGTATTGTACAGAGCATTAACAAAGTTACCTAAATAACGTCTTGCCGGCAACGTTGGCGTCGCTTTAGAACAGGGTCGGCGTGTGAAACAATGACGTCACTAACACCGATACTGTCATGCGAATCCGGCGAGACTTTGCCAAGGGGAAATCGTCTTAAGAAAGCAACAGGGTTGATATCTTGTTCCATTTTCAAATTAATTTTTTAAAACTTTTTTTAATACCATATTTAAACTATTTCTCCACAGTTTTTTCAATATTTAACGATCTAACGACGAGTTGCATACACATCGCTTTTGAAGGTATCGGCTCTGAGGTATCAGGCTCAATTCCCGGGTGGATCTACGTAGAAAATAACTTTTTCTTTTTTTTCTCGAGACTGAGTGTTTGTTGTATCTTCGTTATCTCCGCTTCCATTACACAAGTGCTTTAGCTACTTTAGGATCAGAAAAATATGTGATGACGTACCTACCTACCGTAAAAAACTTTACAGAATTAAAAAATCAGATATATAAGATATACATATATCTTCACGCAATTCCCAATACAGGAGTAGACAGAGGTTTAGTCTAGACAATTAGGTCCCTTACACCGAAGATATTTTCGGGACAACGTAACAGGTGGTGAGCCCGTTGCCATCTAATTATCCAAACCTACCATAAATTCGTACATAAGGTTTTAAACCCATTGGTACGATCCTGCCATCTGGGAATCGTACTCGGGTCTGTTGACTCGAAATTTCCAACCACTCGGCTATCATGAAGATATTAATTTATAGAATAAAAAAACTGAAAAGGAATGACGTGTGTTACCCACAGTACAAAGAATAAAATATTAAAAAAAAATCATAGACGTAAAAATCGTACAAGATAAATGTCATTGTGTCAGATTGTGAAAAAATACCCGCTTATTAAACATTAGGGATTACGGGGCCTTCCAATAAGAGCCAGATCAAACAATCTATGAGGGATTAAGGTATTAAGGCCTATTAAAAATCAAATATTCTCCTTTTATCAAAAATAGTAAAGGGTCTATTATAATGGTAGGTTTTGTTAAATATTATAAATATAAATAATATAAATGTTCTATAATCGTAATGAGCAGTATTTTTTAACTTGTGTATAACGTATCTGTGGCGACGGCGGTGGACAATAAGCGATTCATGCTCAATACCTGTCACGTTGTCTCTAAAATCTCCGGCCAAATAGGGGTCGAAAGGATTAAAATGACTAGACTATTGTTGAAAAAAACTATCCCATTGTTGAAAAAAATAAATTAAAAGGAACCAGCTACATACAGCGAAGTAACTTATGAACTTTTTGAAAACATTTACATATACAAGTACTCTTGTTAATCAATTCGATATTTGTAATGCATTCAACAATTATTTCTGTCAAAATTTTACACCACCTGCACTACAATATAAAGAATTCTCAGAGGAGCAAGCCCCATGCTATGATGTTATTAGCGACTTGCATATCTCAACAGCGGATATTGTAAAATATTTAAAAAGTCTCGATTGTCCGAAAGGTGCCGGTTGTGATGGAATCCCACCCTATTTCTTTTTTCAATGTGCACAGTCTTTGGGACCTCCAATCGCAATATTATTTAAAAGATGTTTTCAAGAGGGATATTTTCCAAAAATATGGAAGACTGCTAATATTGTGCCAATTCATAAAAAAGGATCAAAATCAACTATAGAAAATTATCGACCTATATCCATATTAAATGTTCTAAGTAAAATTATGGAAAGAATTGCTCATAAGTACATTTACCCACAGATCCTGCGCCACGTTCCCTTACAACAGCATGGCTTTGTGCGCGGTCGTTCAACATGCACCAATCTTTCTATCTTTAACAATGATGTTCTTAGAGGGATGGACAATGGCTACCAAATAGATGTCATATATACGGATTATGAGAAGGCATTCGATCGCGTTGACCACGTTATTCTTTTCAACAAGCTTCAGGAATTAGGAATTCGTGGTAACCTTCTACGGTGGTTGGATTCATACCTACGCAACCGCTCGCAAGCAGTTGTAGTGGCTGGATTCCGCTCGGACGTTGTGGATATATCATCAGGCGTACCACAAGGTTCCATTTTAGGCCCTTTGTTATATGTGTCTTATTTATATGACATTGGAAAATATTTTCGGTATGCCAAATTTCTTATGTACGCTGATGACATGAAAATTTATGCCAACATAAAGTCTGAATTGGATGCACACGCTCTACAGAGCGACTTACATAGACTAAGTAACTATTGCCGTGATAATCGTATAGCAATCAATGTGTCGAAATGTTTCCAAATTAGTTTTACACGAAAAATAAGGAAATTAAAATTTCAGTACAATATCGATGGTGTTTCTGTAGCATGCATGGATAAAGCCAAAGATCTTGGAGTCATTTTTGATTCAAAAATGTTGATGTCCGATCATATCGCGGCAACGGTTGCTAAGGCATACAAAAATCTTGGGTTCGTTCTACGTGTCAGTCAGCCTTTTTCAGATGTAGGTTGTTTGAAAGTTTTATATCATTCTTACGTTTGTAGCGTTCTGGAGTATTGTTGTGTGGTGTGGAACCCAATTTATATAACATATATACAAGAAATAGAAAAAATACAATCTAAATTTATTAATGTGTTAAACCACCGATTACAAAATAAACTAACTTTAAGGTATACAGAGTCTTGCAAGTTTCATAAACTAATGCAGTTAAAAGATCGCCGAATGTTACTTTAGATGATGTTCCTACATGATATCTGTAGTAACAAAATAGATTGCCTCGAAATAGCAGCCAACGTTCTTCAATTCCGGGCACCGACCAAGCGTACTAGACACACCACATTATTTTACATACCTTCGTGTCACTCCAATTATGCCCAGAACTCAGTCATATATCGCATATTAAACAATTACAATAAAGAATTTTTTGCGTCAGATATTTTCCACCTTAACAAATCCATGTTTAAAAAAGAAAATGGCTTAGCACTAAATAAACATTAAAATTAGATACATATCTAAACATAAATACACACACACACACACACACACACACATACACACACACTCACTCTCACATACACACATTTATAATCATAACAATATGCGTACTTAGTTTTTAGTTTTCATCATTTAAATATTACTTTTTTTGTCTTTACCTTATTATTATTAACTGATTACTACAACAATAATGTAAGAGTCATCCACTATAAAAGTGATAACATACTTTTTTTATTTTTATAAAGTATGAACCTGTTATTGGCAATAAGTATAATTTTAAGATTTTTTGTTATATTTTTAATGTGCTGTTGGTTCTATGATATTAAATAAATAAAAAAAAAATATTTATTTTACAGTGTACATATTTAAGCGGAACTAATCGCAAGACTAAAACACATGTTTGCATTTTCTACGTATAATTAAGTTCTTGAGTAAGATAAATGTTACATAAGAACATATTCGAAAATGCTAGACAATAACAAATGAATGTTAAGCACAAACTGCAAACCCTGCAACTACATATATAGAGCGGCAATAGCCTAATGGTTTAGGGTGCTGACTGCGAAACATGACGTCGCAGGTTCCGGGCTCCGCCATTCGACTATTGACGTAAACCAACTCCAGACACAAGCATTGCAGCTTAATTGAGTGGTTAACAGGAATACTAGTAATGTTATTCGGCATTGCTAGTATTCTTTTAAAAAAAAAAAAAAAAAAAAAAATAAAAAACATACTCGTATATGAACGAGAACGTTAAAGCTAAGAGAGAAATGTATCCATACAAATAAACAAAATTTAATTGACTGTTTGTAATGTCATATTAACAGGTCTTTACTAAATATATATGAATAAATAAATAAATACGGAACTGTCTTCACGTCTTTTCCAATATAGGGTAGACAGCAAATTGCAAACCCTGCAACTACATACTCGTATATGAACGAGAACGTTAAAGCTAAGAGAGAAATGTATCCATACAAATAAACAAAATTTAATTGACTGTTTGTAATGTCATATTAACAGGTCTTTACTAAATGTATATGAATAAATAAATAAGTACGGAACTGTCTTCACGTCTTTTCCAATATAGGGTAGACAGAGGTCTAGACAATTGAGTCGTTTCGACCCACCTTTCACCTAAGAAATTTTGTGGGACAACGTGACAGGAGGAGACGATAAAGACTCCACCACCTGGGGATCGAAATCGAGTCTATTGACTTGAATTCCAATCATGCCACCTTTCGGCTATCGTGATACGGTACTTATGACAAAAAAAAATATGGTCCGGCCAATCTTCGAAACGGTCTGAATTTGATGCAAGATTAAATAAGAATACGCTTATGTTAAAAAAATTATATTGGAAGTTCAGTGTGAAGCGTTAAATCGCGGACAAAGCCGCAGCGCGTAGAAAGCAATAAATAAATTTTCTCCAATTAATTTTAAAGTACGAAATAAATTTCAAAGGATATCATTTTACGTGAAAAGTAACCTTCCTTCCGTCTACTCGAGCTACAAATAATTTTATAATGTTTGTAGAAAATAGCTTGCCCGGAAAATTAACATCATTGTAGAAATGGGGCTATGTATTTATATAATAATTTTTTAGGTTTATCTTAGACGTGATACACACGATAACCCAAAAATTTAGCGATCTGAATTTGAATTTGTAGACTTGAGTTGGTTCCCTATGAGGAATAATAAAAATTAAATAAATAGATATCTTCACACGTGCTCTGACTACTGGGGTAGACAAAGGTCTAGATGATTAAATCGTTTGGGTGCCTTTCACCGAAGCCTATTTAAGACAACGTGACAGATGGTGAGGATATCGCTGTGTTAGTGTCCAAGCCAGCAGTACTTAGTAGGTTTCAAACTCGTAACCGTCAGCTATGAAGGTAGTATCTACCAACTAGGTATTTAATGAAGAAGATTCTTACTATTAAATTAAGAAGAAATTTTATAAAAATCAACTGACATGAGATCTCGTTCCGTGGATCCGTCATCAACGAGTACGTGGATTTTATAAAAAAATAAATATTTAATAATACAAAGTCCGGCATCATTAGCATGCTTTAAAAATTCAATAAAGTTTGTACTATTAAGATTCGTACTAATGTGTTTTTCGAAATTTGTATGTACGATTTGTATTGAGCGTTCATCGCTTGGCACGTTGGTCCTAATAATCTCTGTCATAACAAGTTACAATGACTAAATTGTCTCGATCACTGATCACCCTAGTTTTGGAAGACGACCTACTTGGACGAGTAGCGTACACACCAGTTTTCATGTTATCGCCTGCTCTGAGGCCCCGCGCTCAATTTTCAAAAACCACATTTTCTCGGATTTCAGTGACTGTGATACCTTCTTCTTTTTGATTTCATAACACAACTGCTTTCGCCACTTTGGGATGATTTTGAAACAATGTACTCGTATGTATTGTTGTTCTTATCTATGAATGTTATCTGTGAATAAATGTATGTATGTATAGAGTTATATTTACAAACTAACTGAAAGTGTATTAAATATTTATTTATTTATTTATGATCACCAATGCGAAGTATACTCTTATTTTAACATGTTCTTTACACATTTCAAGTTTCTCGCCAATTATAGGCGATTGTGATATCCCAAAAAATGTCTTCGGTGGATGGTGGATCGAAATGACATAACTGTCTAGACCTCTGTTTACACCTATATTGGGAATAGCGTGAAGATTTTTTTAACTCTTAGCCGTTAAGATTTAAGTAGTAATATACGATTTGTCGACAGAAAGCGTTCCGTACTTAAGTGGTGTAAGCGGTACTTAAGATGATAAGAGACGAATAGGCTATTAATTCGTTTTCAGCGACTGAAAAACTTTCTTTTTCATATTATATTCAAATATCATTATCTCATCAAGACCATCGAATTAACTTCCTGCTAGATACTAACGACAACTTATTTTGAGTCTTATTGTACTTGTACATGTTGAAAGTCTTTAAATAAATAATTTCCCAAGAAATAATTCAAAGGAAAGTGTACTTTATTTAAAAGGAAGCTAAACGTGATTTTTTAGTTATTATAATTACCAAAAAGATAAACGAACTAATAAAATTTCTAACTTACCAAACTAAAAAAAATAGATTTAATTGCTCTCCACCCCAACTGATTTGTACCTACTATAATTATTATTATTTTACAAATTTTTACATGTCTTCACGCCATTTCCAATACAGGGGTAGACAGAGGTCTCGACAATGAAGTGTTTTCGACTTATCTTCCACCGATGTCATTTTTTGGGACAATGTGACAGTTGGCGAGCTCGTCGCCGTCTTTATGTCGTAACCCAACCATTTTAATCGTACATAAGTTTTGAAAAAAATCTATTGGTACCGAATACCGATCACCCAACCACTAGGCTATTGTGACTTTTTACTAATTCGTTTTCAAATAATTATTACCAAAATTTCATATGTGGACTTATATATAATAAATATCATATAATTCTGTTATTTCGGCACAGTCAAATGCAATTTAGTGACGCAAGTATGACCTGTTTCTCTGGCCCGCAGTCCTATTTTGTCATTATATACTGTCAAATTCAATTGTACCGCGAGTTGTCTTATGTAAATCAATGACCTAAATACCCTAGTGTAAAACTCCTACATAAATAAAAAATTTGACCAAATCGTTCGAGTTTCAGAGAAACCAATGCATGTAATATACCTTATATATGATGAATATAACTAATATGTAATATTCCTAATAATAAAAAAATAAGATCATACAAAGTATACTCACGATACCTGAGTAGTTGGGTGATCAGAATTCGAGTCGAGAGACCCGAGTTTGATTCCCAGGTGGCAGGCTTGTACCAATAGATTTTTTCAAAACCTATGTACGATTCATATTATTGGCTTGGACATAAAAGGACGGCGACGGGCTCACTACCTGCCAAGTTGTCCCAAACCTCTCCGAGGGAAGGAGGCTCAAAGGAACTTAATTGTCTAGACTAAGACCTCTGTCTACGCCTGTATTGAGCATAGCGTGAAGATATTATTTTTTTATTAAAATTACACTGATATTCTTTGTCAATATTACGTATATAAAGCAAAATACCAAAAAAAAACTAATTACAAGAGTAATTAAAAATAAATTTGGTTTCCGATCAATAAATAATTACTACCCGTCACCATAGAACAAAGCCGTGCAATAAATCTTATTTCCGAAATGCGAAAACAAAAATCCCCTCCTCTTAAGCGTCCCTACCCTTGTCTAAATAATAGACGAATTTCCTCACTATCCTCTCAAGTCCACGAAAGAAAGTTCGACGCGAAAAAATAATAATGAGACAATATTTTGAGAGGCAACGTTTTGGACAAAACAAAGCCTTATAATAATAGGCCTCCGCGAAGTTCCGTCAAAGGAAACAGATCGGGGTTAAACTTGCCGCTTATCTTGTCCAAGTTTCATGAAATGACACTTATCCACTTTCTTTCTCCGCGTCGATTGTTATACACGAATTTCTTTTATGAAATACTTACATGAGGCTCTGACATTTCAGTATATTTTGTTACCTCTCGCGATTAGTACAAAGATAATACTCGTAAATAAAAATGAATATTATATACTTACAGAAAAGTACTTTATTTCAAGACCGATATTAATCAGTAATATCTGATTCTTGTGTCAAGGTTTTTTTTTATTCTTTACAACCACTTTTTGATACTCTTTCTATTATCTTTTTGATATACATTTGATATTCTTTTTTTATAAGGATAAGGGTTTATATTCTCTACTTTTTACTTCGGGTAATTAAATTATTCCGCGCAAATTTGTAAAGGTTTCGCGAATATCAATATAATGTGCCGACGAAGTCGTGTACAGAATCTACTGACATAAATTTAAAAAAATTGATGTGTGCGATCCACACACGATAGAAGTGAAACTTCAGTAAATCGACAAAAGAATGAGACGAGTATATGTAACAAGGGTAGGATAATTACAAAGTTTATTTATAAAATAGTATGTACATTTTTATCTCATTCTTTGTCGGCTTCATCCTATACATTTTTATAATTGTGTCCCTTACCTGTCGTTTTTTCTGTTGCATCCGGTTTGAAATCACAACGATTCTAAAGAAGTTTTACTTCAAAAATATATATCAAAAACAAGTGCAGGATTCAGCACAGAGTCAATACCCGTTTTAAAAAATAGGTCATAAGTAAAAACACAGAAATAGGATTAAATATTCCAAGTTTTTACAATTTAATAACAATAAGTGAGCTGTTATAAGAAGTAGGCTTAATATGTGAGATAATGCAATAAAAATTATTAAATTAAGAGAAAAATGCCTACGGCGGCAAATCTTATATACTTGTCAACGAGATACAATACATGATATTAACCTCTTTTATATAAAAATAAATATCACGCTCGACAAACGTATTGACTACAGCTTTACATCCACGATTATCATACTGCGTTACTCACACAATAGACGATACTACCGAGTCATTACTCCGCTTACTTTTGCTCAAGTTGCTTCATTATGTTTATTTTTATTAAATTTTTTCCCTCTTCTATAATACCCAGAACAAGCAAGAAGCATTATTCAATAAACACGGCACATAAACTTATCAAAATTGTTTTAGTATTCATTCGTATTCAAGAGGCTACATCCTAGCTATAATTGCTTAGAAGTAAATTAAACGTCAAAACGATATGCGCGTTCATGTTACAGACACCTAATCATGGAGTTCCCTTTGATAGCCTTTCTTTACGTTTGAGGTTTTACAAAATAATGAATTCATCGTTGAGCTTGTCATTGGCAATCGGAAAAAAAGTGACGAGTACCCGTCTATGGATGGAAATATTCAATGGATTGTATGACATCTTAATTTTGGTCGGGTTTTTTTTGTTTAAGTCACGACAGCCAAGTGGTTGGGTGATTTGAATTCGAGACATGCGACCCGAGTTCGATCTCCAGGTGTCAGACACGTAGCAATGGGTTTTTCCAAAAACTTATGTCCGATATATATCGTTGGCTTGGACAAAAAGATTGCAATAGAGTCAACACCTGTCACGTTGTCCCAAAAAAGGTCTACGGTGGAAGGTGGACACAATTGTCTACCTCTGTATACCCCTGTATTGGGAAAGGCATGAAGATATTTTTTTAAGTCGTTCCTTGCGTACGGCTAAATAACTGTATATCCCCAATTTGAAAAAAGGTCGATCGCATTTGTTCAATTACAAGTCCATCACGAAAAATCCATCTCAATTTATTTTCCTGTAAAACATGTCGACATTTGTCCTTTTTACTATGAAAGAAATGCTTTCTTTTCTAGGATGAAAAAGACTATTTGATACTAAAAGGGGTACAGAAAGTATCTTTAGCGAAACACGAAAAAGGGGTTCAATATTAATATGGCTTTAGAAATTTAATCACATATACATATCTTTTACACAAGTACGATAATATTAATAAAATTTAATGTTAATTCTCGAGTCTTGTTACAGCCTATCAAAAGTCAACTATTGAACATATGCTTCCTAAAAGATTGCCACATACGGTCGTGTGTCATCTGCCTCCTTCGACTACCCGTATTTTGCAAGTTGTCGCTTTATCTTGTGAGGGGTCGTCATACACTGCTTCAAAGTTATCAATTCTACAAGCTATGTTGCCGAGCCATTTCCACTTCAGCGTACTGATTCTTACTTAATACTTGTTTATGTAAATATGTGTCTAACTATATTGTACTAATAACTTGAACACTAAGACTATGGGATAGGCTTACTACCTATTGCGTTATCCTAATCAAGCTTCGGTGTAAGATCGAGTCGTAGTTTAGACCTTTGTCTACCTCAATTTGGAAAATGATTTATATAAAAAATAAAACTCAGGCTGAGTTTTTGCAATCGGATAAAAATAAGCATAATATACATTTTTAAAAAGCAAATTTAAAGTATGCCCACTTGCGTATATGCGTAACTCCACCAACGATATTCGCCCGTCAGAATTCGTGGACATTGCGTATGCCGCCACACAGCAGAATGTTCACAAAATATGCAGATTTTGCTCTCAATGTTTTCCCTCAGACCAACTTGAAATAGAACTCTACTGAAATCCGAGAATCATAAGCTTAGAAATACGTGCACATGGTAAGCATTTTCCCACTTGAGATTAGATCCACTCCCAAAGGAATACGCGAATAAAACCCATACTTGGCTCACTTTGTTCCTATTTAGAAATAGAATAAAGGCACTGGAGCCCGTCAGTTATAAACTATTCTAACGTTCATGAGGTTGATTTAATAAATTTAGTTTGTTGCGTCTATGTTACTTCTTTAATCTTAAATGAACATACTTTAACTGTTTATGGTGACTCATTTTATAATACAACTCTAGTTATGTTGTATATAAACATAATTATCACGATAACCGAGTGATTGGGTTAGGTTATGTGAGAATATGAAATATAACATAATGTTAATGTTTTCGATTTTATTCATGTTTTACTTTGACATTTTAATATTACATACATTATGTAAAGCTAATATTTTTTACTAATTACTTTTTTGGTTCAATCGCCGAACCTTAAGATCGCGATATTTGGTAACCTATCCCGTCTCGTCACCCTCATGGCTGATGCGTGAACATAAGATTTTTTTTATAATAAGAAAATATAATTTGAGTAATGTTCACAGTTTAAATCTATTACACACATGTACGTTATACATACAAGAAAATGGGTTTTAAAATTCCACTACAAGACATACTCGATGATAACAAACCCTGCATACTGGGGAGTATACTACTGCCATAATCGGGTAAGCAATTGCAGTAATGTTCTGTACATTACCAGACTAAGATGCATACCTTCACTGGACTGTTTAATTTTGGTTTGGTATTATTCGAAATGCTTACATACATTGTCATTTTCAAAGCTTACTTTTGGTCGTTTTTTGAAACAACCACAGAAGAAAACGGGTGCTGTGTGTTGAATGCCGTACGATATCTACGCATATACGTCGATACCACACGATAATCTATCCACTTATTAAAAGAATTTATACATTTTTATCAACAAATAAAAATGTAATTTAATATATATGGTACCATTAGTCCACTCCGTTTTATATTTTATTAGCATATATTTTTGGATGAGAGCTACTAATGCACAGATTTGTCACCAAGCATTTCGAATAACCTAACTTTCTCCTTTTATATTATAACGTGATTCATTCCCAAATTTCTTAAATTTTCAAAGCTTTCTTTCTTTATATCTGTGGTTCTAATCGAGGTTAATTTTGTCAAAGAACACTATTTGAAACGAGCGTTTTCGTTTGAACGTTTCTTCACTTTAATCGATTGAGTTGGAGGGAAACTAAATTTATATTCATTGTAACCGCTTCTGTGAACTGTTGACGGCCCAATGTAGAAGACCAAATAATAGCGCAAGAAGAGCGCAAATAATATGATGTCCCTATCTATGTTTATATTTGTATTTATTATTATCATTAATTTACAAATACTTTGAAGTAGTACTAGTCCTCTAATTATAATTATGTTTATTTTAAAATCTGACATCGCTACCATCAAATGCTATTCTTGTTTACATATTTTGTACAATTATCTTGAGCTTGGTGTTGACCCCTAAAACGAGCTTTGCATAGTAATTCCAATAGAACAGATTAAGAGCATGGAACCGTACGGAAGTGGATTTGTCGGATTTGCTCCGGAGAACCATTGAACAATCCATTTTAGGCTCTACGAAAGCTGTTGTTTTAAAAATATTTTCGTGCATTTTGACCATCAACACTTAAAGGCATAAAGCAACAGCTTAATAGAAACAGCATGAACATGAACCTTTTGCAGTTCGATTCTCATAAACAATTGATAAACATTAGAAATATTGCAATTTTAATAGATTTTTTCTTAAAAGTTTCTTAAAACACACAGAAATATTACATTAACATTCCTAAATTATGAATATATAGGCCTGGTACTAAAAAAATAATCCCAGCCGAGAGGAATAATCATACTAGAAATTTTAATAAAAAATGCCAGCTAACCAAAAACCTAGAAAAATTACATAATTTATAGCATTTATTAACGTATTGTGTTAAATATTTTTTTTATTTCACGCAATTCCCAATACACTACATTTCACTAGAAATTATTAGGAACAACGGCCTGCCTGAGAGTCCTTCCAGTGGATCGAACGCCGGTTTTCTAATTCAAATTCCGATAACCCAACCACTCGGCTATCGCAGCTCACAAAAGCAAATAACATATTTAAGCATTTACTTATGAAAATATTTATTACTGTAAAAAAAATTGTTAAGGACCTAGCGGCCGAGTGGTATTGAAACGGACAATTCTTGCATCAGGCGCTTAAAAAATATCTACTGGGGTAGAGAGATGTCTAGACCATTAATTACTTTCGACACACTTTTCACCGTAAACGCGACAGGTGGTGAGCCCGTCGTCGTCTTATGTCCAAGCCAATAATATAAATCGTACTTACGTTTTATAAAAAAAAAAACCATTTGAGATAAAACTAGGGTCTCTTGTCTCGAATTCCGATCACCCAACTACTCGGCTATCGTGACTTAATCAGGCGCTTACGTCACTATTAAACTGATGCGACTGTCTAAAATGGAATGTAATGTTATCAGTGTTCATATACGACTTTCTTTATTCTACCATACTTTGAAAATATCTAAAGATATTTAAATTAGAATTAAAGAAGTTTAAATGAGAAATTTTAATAATCTTAAACAAATTTTGATTGAATTGCCGTTAGAATACTTGAAACATCGAATGACAATCTTCAGTACTTTTATTTGTACATTCAAGATGGCGTCAGGTTCCATTTCCAAAAAAAGAAAATTGCTAGTTTTTTGGCTGAGCAGTCATTTTTTATGAAATATAAGAATCCCTTTCAAGTTAACTACATTAAGTATACCCAAAGCATTGTTATTAAATCTTTATGGATGAACATCGCTTGCTTTAAGTACTGTTTATAACTACCCAACTATCTGAACTTATTTAATTTCTGCCTATCTTCTTATTCTTTTCATACTGTGTGCGTTGTATTTTCATCCTCATTTAATTTCTAATTATGTAAATGTTAAACGTTAGTTTTTACTTGAATGAGTGAATATATTTCTTCACAATTAAAGTTGCAAACTCGAAAGCTACAAACTGTACATTTTAATATATATTTCTTAATGACGCGTCATAAATAGTTGACTTAATTAAATTATTAATGATCACTAGTTCTTGAGTGGCAATCTCGTACAGGCAAACGCAGTGTAGGACGACCCCCGACAAGATGGAGCCACATTCTACATAATGTTGCGGGGAGTCGATGGATGCAGATGGCACGGTACCGCACTGTATGGCAATCTTTGGGGGAGGCCTATATTCCGCAATGAGCTTCGGATAGACTGATATGATGATAATTGGTAATCGTCTGGATACTCAATCAGAATAACGCATAATTCAATTGGTGATTATATGCAATATGTATTTAATAGCAATAATTTCCGTAGTTACGATTATCATGATTATTATTCGATGTGAATGTTACTATGTTTAACTATGTTCCCTAATTTCTTAAGGGTTCCGTAAAAAAGACAAATGGAACTCCTATATATCCACGGTACAACCCCATAATGTACACTACCTAACACAACAAAGCTCACGACCGTATTCACCTTGAAGGCAGGGATCAGGGATCTAAAAAAATTAACCTTGATCCACGTTTCATCAGTTTAAAATCGTACTACACATATAAGATAAAACTCCTACGAACGTTTCTACTGTATATCCAACTCGGGCCACTTTATTCGAAATCTGATCACTCAAACACTCGTACGTGATTTTTTTCCGTCCGTAACTACCTAACACAAACTTTATAATTTATTCAAATATGTTAAGGATGCAATTATTTACTTTTATTATGATTTTACTATATAATAATAATATCCTCACGCCATTCCCAATACAGGGGTAAACGGAGGTCTAGACGATTAAGTCATTTGGACCCACCTTTTACCGAAGACATTGTATGCGACAACATCACAGGTGGTGAGCCCGTCGCCATTATATGTCCAACCCAAGGATATAAATCATACATATTTTTTTTTAAACCTAATGGTATGATATCTTCACGCATTTCCCAATACAGGGGTAGGCAGAGGTCTAGTCTAGACAATTAAGTCCCTTTGACCCACCCTCCACCGAAGATATTTTCGGGACAACGTGACAGGTGGTGAGCCCGTCACTGTCTTTATGTCCAAGCCAACGATATAATTCGTATATAAGTTTTTGAAAAAACCCATTGGTACGAGCCTTGGGGATCGAACTAGGGTCGCTTGACTCGTAATCCCGATCACCCAACCACTCGGCTATCGTGACTATTAATCAAAGGTATGATCGGGTCTTTTAACTCGAATTCCGATAAATTATATTGCTATAGTTATTTTCAAAAAATATAACAGATAATACAATTTTTTGCGTAGCCGAAAATAAGAATGCACCATAGTTAAGAAATTGTTAATTAATAATTGATAATAATTAATTAATAAAATAGTATATCTGTTAAAACACAAAAAAAATATTAATTTCGAATAGACTTAAATACAAAGAAAGTTTAAACCGAAATGGAGCCCGGAATATTTTTTTATTGAAACAATCGAACTTCAGTTTTAGGTTAAAATTTAAACTTACAAATTTGTTTAAATTTTGTGCGGAGCTAAAGGAACAAGATCTGCTCGCGGGGTCTGCGGATATGACTTCAAAATATATGCGCTGAATTAAAGCAGAACGTCAGCCACGCTGCTCCAGTGTTTTATCGGTACCGGTCCGGGAATAGAATCTACGTCACCCGCGTATAAACCAAACACCTTGGCTATTAGACTACCACGGTCTATCCTAAATTTTGTACATATATAAATTTATACAGTGATACCTCAGAAACTACTCTAACAAATTACTGAATATTTAACTAATTACTCTAACTAAATTGAATATTTAGATAGTGTTTTACGTTCTAAGTATAGGTGTAATCTCTGAGCAAATACTTTATAGACGAATCAAATTTGATCTAAATTAATTTAAATTTCCACTGTAACACATTTTGCGGGCTTGGTTAGAAATTAACTTCATTTCCCAACAAACAAAGCATGGTTACTATAATATTAATCTCTCGCGACCGTATGTACAATACAGATGGTATGTGAATTAGATGTAACTTTTCACAGGGGCTCATTTATAACTTATTTATAACCTGTAACCAACAAAAAATCGTAGCAACGTGGAGGTAATACTGCTCTCTTTGAATAATAATACTCTGTAATAATACTCTCTTTGAACCTTTTTAAAAAGTTCAAACTCAAGCACAAAGAGTTTTTTCTGGTATGTTGCAAGTTCTTTGTTTCTTTGCAGTATACGTTTTATGCAATAGACTACTTAATTATTTAATAAGCAGTAAATAGTATTGTGATTTGTTTAAAAAGCCATCCCGGTCAAATCACAGAAAAAGATAATTCTGGTAAAAAGAATGCAGACCAGTTACCAGCGACCAGTGCGAGGTACGAGAATATTGACAATCCGCTTGCCAAACTTGACGATTATGGCAAATTATTCTTATTGAATACCTTTTAATATTCTTATCGTGTTTTCCCCGCAGTATAATTACCTTAAAATGGCATTAAATTATATAACTAAAAATATAATTAGTACATATAATTGTGGTTCAATGAATACTATCCATGTAATATATTAATTATATTTTTAAAACGATGCGAATTATAATGATAATTAAAATTTATTTAAAAAAAATTTTTATAGTTTAAATAAGCAGAAGAGACGAAATTTCATTAAAACAAAGTTAAAATCTTACTTCAATTGACTTGTGCGAACTTTGCAACTTACTTAAGTCTTAAAGAATTAAGTAATGCTGTTCAGGAAAAACGGCTAGACTTTAAAAGTACTTTTTTTCACTACGACAAGTCTAGTAAGCTATGCAGAATTGCATCAGAAATGCGACCGCAAGGCACGGAGTATACGCGGCAACTGCTCTGATGTTCACTGCTTGGTCATCCACTGTCAACGTTGAAGCATCTCTTCAGGGAGTCTTTGCGCATGCGCTGACAAATCCCGCCTATCAAAACTTTTTATTCGCCCACGAAGTCTTCTCGCGCCCTTTTAGCGTTCCAACTTAGTTCGCGCCTTCGCACTGGAGAACTGATTTATTTGGAGGTATTAACAAGTTACGATTAATGCGCATTTGTGTTAACTTCGAAAAGAGCTGATTTATTGCCTTTGTTGGGTTTTGTATAGGGATATTCTAATAAATGTATTGTGTCATTCAGTAAAGCAGACAAACTAGGAGGCCCATGTGCATTCGCTACACCAGCTGAGCTGCAAGTACGTTGTCAACATCTGGTGAAGGGATTAAAATACTTTAAAAACGTTAGTTATATTACAAATTAATGAAAAAATCATGATAGTCAAGTTATCTGAATTCAAGGCAAGAGACCTGAGTTTGATTTCCAGGTGGCAAGCTCGTACCAATGGAAACTTATGCACGATTATATCGTTGACTTGGAGATGAATAAATAAATGAAGATATATATTGTTTATTATTTCACATATCAGAATTTTTATATATCTTTCCGTAGTCGTCTCTTAAAACATCCACGGAAAATTCATAGGCAATTTCAATTTCACACATTTGTAAGATGCTTAGATATAAATTTACTCATCAATTGTTGCCTGTAACCGTTTAATACCGCTTGAATATCGCTTGAACGTGTGAAGTAAAAATTAATCTTTTTTTAATAGAAAAGGGAGGCAAACGAGCAGGTGGCTCACGTGATGCTAAGTGATTACCGCCGCCCATGAACACCCGCAATACCAGAGGCATAGCAGATGCGTTGCCAGCCTTAGAGTGTCCCCCCCCCCCTGAATTGGAGGAGGGAGGTGTGTGGGCCTCCGGTTACCTGCACTCACCAGATGAAACGCAGAAATTTGTTAGACTTCTACTTCACGCCGGTATTCTGTGAGTTCGTAGAGGTTCATACGCGCAAGGTAATTTTTTTTTTCTAAATTCTGTAATATGACACAAACTTTTTAATAAATTTCCACTGTAACACATTTTGCGGTCGGTTAGAAATTAACTTCATTTCCCAACAAACAAAGCATGGTTACTATAATATTAATCTCCTCGCGACCGTATGTACAATACAGATGGTATGTGAATTAGATGTAACTTTTCACTGAGGCTCATTTATAACTTATTTATAACCTGTAACCAACAAAAAATCGTAGCAACGTGGAGGTAATACTGCTCTTTGAATAATAATACTCTCTTTGAACCTTTTTAAAAAGTTCAAACTCAAGCACAAAGAGTTTTTCTGGTATGTTGCAAGTTCTTTGTTTCTTTGCAGTATACGTTTTATGCAATAGACTACTTAATTATTTAATAAGCAGTAAATAGTATTGTGATTTGTTTAAAAAGCCATCCCGGTCAAATCACAGAAAAAGATAATTCTGGTAAAAAGAATGCAGACCAGTTACCAGCGACCAGTGCGAGGTACGAGAATATTGACAATCCGCTTGCCAAACTTGACGATTATGGCAAATTATTCTTATTGAATACCTTTTAATATTCTTATCGTGTTTTCCCCGCAGTATAATTACCTTAAAATGGCATTAAATTATATAACTAAAAATATAATTAGTACATATAATTGTGGTTCAATGAATACTATCCATGTAATATATTAATTATATTTTTAAAACGATGCGAATTATAATGATAATTAAAATTTATTTAAAAAAAATTTTTATAGTTTAAATAAGCAGAAGAGACGAAATTTCATTAAAACAAAGTTAAAATCTTACTTCAATTGACTTGTGCGAACTTTGCAACTTACTTAAGTCTTAAAGAATTAAGTAATGCTGTTCAGGAAAAACGGCTAGACTTTAAAAGTACTTTTTTTCACTACGACAAGTCTAGTAAGCTATGCAGAATTGCATCAGAAATGCGACCGCAAGGCACGGAGTATACGCGGCAACTGCTCTGATGTTCACTGCTTGGTCATCCACTGTCAACGTTGAAGCATCTCTTCAGGGAGTCTTTTGCGCATGCGCTGACAAATCCCGCCTATCAAAACTTTTTATTCGCCCACGAAGTCTTCTCGCGCCCTTTTAGCGTTCCAACTTAGTTCGCGCCTTCGCACTGGAGAACTGATTTATTTGGAGGTATTAACAAGTTACGATTAATGCGCATTTGTGTTAACTTCGAAAAGAGCTGATTTATTGCCTTTGTTGGGTTTTGTATAGGGATATTCTAATAAATGTATTGTGTCATTCAGTAAAGCAGACAAACTAGGAGGCCCATGTGCATTCGCTACACCAGCTGAGCTGCAAGTACGTTGTCAACATCTGGTGAAGGGATTAAAATACTTTAAAAACGTTAGTTATATTACAAATTAATGAAAAAATCATGATAGTCAAGTTATCTGAATTCAAGGCAAGAGACCTGAGTTCGATTTCTAGGTGGCAAGCTCGTACCAATGGAAACTTATGCACGATTATGTCGTTGACTTGGAGATGAATAAATAAATGAAGATATATATTGTTTATTATTTCACATATCAGAATTTTTATATATCTTTCCGTAGTCGTCTCTTAAAACATCCACGGAAAATTCATAGGCAATTTCAATTTCACACATTTGTAAGATGCTTAGATATAAATTTACACATCAATTGTTGCCTGTAACCGTTTAATACCGCTTGAATATCGCTTGAACGTGTGAAGTAAAAATTAATCTTTTTTTTTAATAGAAAAGGGAGGCAAACGAGCAGGTGGCTCACGTGATGCTAAGTGATTACCGCCGCCCATGAACACCCGCAATACCAGAGGCATAGCAGATGCGTTGCCAGCCTTAGAGTGTCCCCCCCCCCCTGAATTGGAGGAGGGAGGTGTGTGGGCCTCCGGTTACCTGCACTCACCAGATGAAACGCAGAAATTTGTTAGACTTCTACTTCACGCCGGTATTCTGTGAGTTCGTAGTGGATCATACGCGCAAGGTAATTTTTTTTTTTTTTTTTTTTTTTTTTTTTTTTGAAAAACGCATTGTTACGAGGCTGCCACCTGGGGATCGATCTCGGTTCTCTTGACTCGAAATTCCGACCACCCAACCACTCGGCTGTCGTGACTTTGAACTATGATGTACATGAAATAAATTCTTGTGATATGTCACGATAGCCGAGTGGTTGGGTGGTCGGAATTTCGAGTCAAGAGACCCGAGTTCGCTCCTCAAGTGGCCGTACCAATGTGTTTTTCTAAAAACCTATGTACAAATTATATCGTTGACTTGGACATAAAGACGGCGACGGGCTCACCACCTGTCACGTTGTCCCGAAAGTATCTTCGGTGGAAGGTGGGTCGAAGGGACTTAAATGTCTAGACTAGACCTCTCTACCCCTGTATTGGGAATTGCGGGAAGATATTTTTTTTGATAAGTTAAAACTAAGGCTTGTAAAAGTCAGCTGCAGGATATAGGCATTTCTCATAGGGATTGCCGTAATCGCCACGCTTGGCAATTGGATGGCAATCTCAGTACTAGTATTAAAGGCCGGCAACGCGTCTGCTATTCCTCCGGTATTGCAGGTGTTCATGGGTGGCGGTAATCACTTGCCATCACGTGAGCCACCTGCTCGTTTGCCTCCCTACTCTGTAAAAAAAACACTTGTAACTGTGATTGATTGTGAACTGACCGGCGACGCGAATTAACATTGGCATGTTATTTCGCGTCACCGGTCAGAGCTAATTTGGTTTTGTACATTTCGTGATGGTTGTCCATCATCTATCGGATCTATCGGTAGCCATTGCTATTTTCAAGACTTTTCCCATGCCTCCTCAAGAATTCAGATGCCTCCTGAAGAAATGGGAGGATATGAATTGTAATGCCGATACTACACGACGTTAGAGATTCATATTATTAAAGTAGTAAAGTTTAAAATTTATATTTATAGCAGAGCGTGGTTAACCCCGTTCTGCCACCAAGAAGTCATGATAGTCTAGTGGTTGAGTCATCTGAATTCAAGTCAAGAGACCCGAGTTCGATCTCTAGTTTGCAGGCTCGTACCAATGTTTTTTTTTTTTTACAAAAACTTATCTACGATTTATATCGTTGGTTTGGACATAAAGATTGCGATGGGCTCACTTCCTGTCACATTCTCCCAAAAATATCTTGTGTGGAAAGTGGGTCGAAAGGACTTAATTGCCTAGACCTCTGTCAACCCCTGTATTGGGAATGGCTTAAAGATATTTATTTAATATTTATATCAATATGCACATTCGTCCTAAATAATTATGTTACAAACATGGTGACATTATTCAAATACCGAGAGCGCTTTCGGGGTAATATATTTGTTTAACAGATGTAACGCGCGAGTTTATAACGAGCCTTCGTCGTTTTTATGTTTACAGAGAATTGTGATTGGGAATATTATATTTTCTTGTCTTTCTTTTTATCGTTTATAAAGAAATAATAATAAATATAAAGATAGGGACAACATCACACAGATTGCTCCGATCCAAAAGTAAGCAGCTATAGCACTTGTGGTATGGAATTTGTTAAAAACGAAGGCACCACAAACACCCAGGCCCGAGAAAATGTACAAAAAGTGGTTTTCCTATATTGACCCTTCCGATAATCGAACTCGGGACCTCAGAGCTGGCGACAACTTGAAAACCGGTTTTCACGCCTCTCGTCCACGGAGGTCATCACCGTTATTTACGTTATTTTCATCATCTTAATTACGGCCTATACAAGTCCACTATAATACAAAGGCTTGTCCCGTAAAGGAATGTCTGTACTAATCGCCATGCTAAACAAGCGGATTGGCGATCGCAATATCAGATAACTTGTGCCTTAGACGATGCTGCTCGTCACCGGTCTGCAAAACTTTGATGTGGTACTTATCCTTATTTACATTCCCAAGGAATTTTCTTAATCTCCTGTTTCGACACCCAAGGGAAGAGAGGGCCGTATTATGGGGTTCGGCGACCGATTTCTCTACTGTTTTATACTATAGCCTTCTGAGCCTTCTACTGCTACGTCCATAGTCGTAGTAGCTTAGTGGTCAATACGCTCTAAGTAATCAGCGTGTGATATTTACGTGTTCGATCCCCGAGTCGATTACTGAATTTATTACGTACTTAACGGCATACATGAGCATTGCAAGGATACCTGCAAGTTTCAGAACAATAATAGATTTATTATTTATGTTATTATATTATATGAGAATTCCACTAAATAATACTTTCGTCTCTTTCACAGAATATAGAGGGAATGCTTTAGGAACAAGTGAACCTTATTTTGGCAATATCCATTTCAGATCTCTACGATATGATATTCGTTTTTTTTTTAATATAGAAAAGGGAGGCAAACGAGCAGGTGGCTCACGTGATGGTAAGTGATTACCGCACATGAACACCCGCAATACCAGAGGCATAGCAGGTGCGTTGTCTCCCTTATAGTGCCCTCCCCCCCAGAATTGAGGGACAAGGGTGTGTGGGCCACCGGTTACCTGCACTCACCAGACGAAACGCAGAAGTTTGCTAGACTTCTACTTCACGCCGGTATTCTGTGAGGTCGTGGTACTTCTCCGGTCGAGCCGGCCCATTCATGCAAGAACAAAAGCTACCACTGTTAAAATTCGTAATATTGTGTTGATACTATAATAGGGAAATTTCATTAACAGTAGTTTCTAGTCTTAGACTTCTTCTCTGCTTGTGTTGCTGGCATGTAAAAACCTAATAGGAAACAGAAAGGAGGCTGCAAGAAAAAGTGGCAAGGAAAACAGCAAGCGGGCCTTCAGTTACGTTGTACACCGAAGATATGAAAGAAGCACAAGATCTACTCTCTATTTTACAACGGTGTTTTGCGAAGCGGTGATACTGGCAATGTTACAGCAACGAAATCTGGCTTTATCACGTATATATTGTATTTATATCTCTACTAGTGCAGTTACTGTTATGAACGCAACCATTCATACCAAAAAACGGAACGTGAAGCCGGAAACAAACTTTGAAATACGGAAGAATCGTCATACGGGGCAGAGAGACACTTACATTTAAAATTTTGAACGGACAAAAGCAACCGACAATAAAGGATTTCGTTAGCAAAGAGCAATTCCGTCATTTACTAGCGCCTACGTCCTGTCTTCTGAACATCCAAGAAGAAACAGTTGCACATAAATGGCAGAAGCCTAAATAGTAACACCGAATGTACAACTAAAAAAATTCAATTATAGTTTGAAAAATTTTATTTTGCGTAAAATTAATTTTTCAACCATACGAAATTTTTAACAATTGGCGTAAAAATCGGTATCGGTGAGAGTCTACTTCGAGAAATGATTGATTTGAAATTTGCTATAATTATATTAGATTTCAAGTCAATGGGATATGTAATTTTAGAGATCTCGCGATGTCTGGTATAGTGATTTTATACTATGATATTTATTTGTTCTTTATTTAGTATTTCTTAATAATTCCACAGTTTTTCAGTAAACTCTGATCTGTAAATAAAAGAGTTGCAATTTTTGTTCTTACGTATGCTCAATTATAATAAATCAATATCTTCACGCCATTCCCAATACAGGGGTAGTTAGTAGTCTCGCCTATTCGGTCGGTTAGACCCACCTTCCACCGAAGACTTTCTTTAGGGACAACGTGACAGGTGGTGAGCCGAATGCCGTCTTTTGTCTAAACCAACGATATTATTCATACGTAAGTTTTGGCAAAACCCACTGGTACGAGCCTTGGGGATCAAACTGTGGTGCCTTCGTTGTTTCCGATTCCCACACCTCAAGTGCTTTAGCATCATACATTGGGATCGGCGTATGTGATGTTGTCCCTATCTATATATGTATCTATTTATTTATTTATATATTATTTAAAAAATCAATCAATTTAAAAAAAAATCTGGTCTCATGACTCTAATTCCGAACCACACGGCTATCGTGACTATAACTGATCACAGTGACGTGTGTGCTTATCAAGCAAAAGCGTATTGAGATGTTTTTATAGTTTTCCTTTTGTATCAAAAATGGACACATGGGATCAGGACACGTAGTCAGTGTTTCAAACTATCCTTTTACCAGCAAACGAACTTTTTGTATCATAAGATATTTATCCAGTTTAAACCTTTTTTATTTTATAGTGTTAAAGGAGAAAAATTAATTCACCATGCTCATGCTCAAACTTAGAAAATGTTTGCTCCTTTCCATTTACTTTACTTTTATTACGTGACTTGATTTTTATTTAATATTAGTCTTTTTTAAAAATTAGTGAAGGAATGAAAAGAGTCGAGTTCGATCCCCAAGGCTCATACCAATGGGTTTTTTTAAAAAACTTAGGTACGATTTATATTGATAATTGTCGAGACATCTATCTAGTACTAAATATCTACTACTAAATAATGAAACTTTTGTATTAAAGGATTTACTTAATTTCCCTAAAATACATTAACAAAATAATACGAGATACAAAATTAAAGAAAAAAAAAATAAAACCGCTATTGTCCTACATCAATAATAAGAGTTATTAAATTAACAGCGTTTATTTGACAGGCATTTGTTTTATATAAAGATGTAGAGGCGTTGAAATAATATGATTTTATGTCGAGAATCGCGTAAGAGTAGACCGATTCTTTTCTTTAAATTTTTAATTTACTATCTATTTCTGTTTTTCGTTATATTTTAACACGAAAACCCATGGTATGCAAAAGTATTGCATATAATGAAAAAACTTATTGATTATAAATTTATTTTTCCATTCTTTTTCTTCGTTACAAGATTCTTTTTCTTTACAAGATTTCTTCTTTACATTCTTAGTTACAAGAACCATGTAATGTTCGGCTTGCACATGAACTTATATATGTCTGCATGTATTTATTCAAGCCAGTCACAAAGTAAAGAAAGCAGAGATTAATTATCTCCATTCCGCTTCAAAATTAATGCCCGAGTAAATAACAATTAAAAATAATATTTCAAATACAGAAGTTTTTTTTATGGAAAAGGGAGGCAAACGACCAGGCGGCTCACATGATGGTAAGTGATTACCGCCGCCCATGAACACGCGCAATACTAGAGGCATAGCAGATGCGTTGCCTCCCTTAGAGTGCTCCCCCCCCCCCAAATTGGGGTGCGAGGTGTGTGGGCCAACGGTTACCTGCACTCACCAGACGAAACGCAGAAGTTTGTAGACTTCTACTTCACGCCGGTATTCTGAGAGGTCGTGGTACTACCCTGGTCGAGCCGGCCCATTCATGCAACAACAAAAGCTGATGCGTGGCTCTACCACTGTTAGAATTAGAAGTAAACATAGGTCTAGTCAATTAAGTAGTCGCGACACGCCTTCCGTCGAAGATATTTTTGGGACGACGGGACAGGTGGTGAGCATATCGCCGTCTTTGTGTCCAAGCCTACGTCATAAATTGTACATAAATTTTAAGAAAAAAAAAGCCATTAGGTCCATCTCGGGTTTCTTAACACGGATTCCGATCACCCAACCACTCGTCTATCGTGACTGGTACTGTAAATTTTTAAACCTTTTGTGTCACAGTACTAATTCAGGTCATTTCATTATCATTCATTCATAACTCAGGTCCACTCGGTCTAGGTACCACGATGACTACGAAAGCGATGACTCACGCTGAAGTATAACCTGAAAATTCCAAAACTAGACGGTACCTACATCGATTGAACGTGAATTAATCGTTTTAAGTTATATGGGTTTCTTAAGAATTTATAAACATAAATAAATATCTTTACGCAATTCCCAATACAGGGGTAGACAGAGGTCTAGTCTAGACAATTGAGTCCCTTCGACCCACCTTCCACCGAAGATATTTTCGGGACAACTTCACAAGCAGTGAGCCCGTCGCCGTCGTTATGTCCAAGCCAACGATATTCGTACATAAGTTTACGAAAAACCCATTGGTATGAGCCTGCCACCTGGGGATCGAACTCGGGTCTCTTGTGTCGAAATTCCGACCACAAAACCACTCGGCTATCGTGACGGCTAATTCTTTAGAATTAAATTAATTGAATTCTTTTTGATATTTTTTATACAATAAGGGGCAAACGAGCAAGTGGCTCACGTGATGGTAAATGATCACCGCCGCCCATGAGCACCTATAATACTAGAGGAATTGCAGATGGATTGCCACCAGTCTTTGAGAAAGGAATAGGCTATTTTCTTGAAAGTCCCTAAGCCGTATCGAGCCGGAAAAACCGCTGACGCTATATGTTACATGATACGTAATTCAATAAAATAACGAGCCCTGAGGGAATACTCCTTGATGCATGTGGCGCTAAACTATCGTTGCACACTCCCCCCCATTGCCTCGCGGCTATTTTCCGCTTCATACATCACTACACGCTTCCCTTCACATCGAACGTATAGAATGATATTCATTACAGAAACTTTCAAATTAAAATGACGACATGAAATAATGATATTAAAGAAGACAGAAATGTTTATATTTACGGACTTATTTTGCTTAACGGCATGTAAAAGTCCAGACAGACATAGGCCTCTCTATCAGTAAGGATTTGCCGTAATCGCAACGCATGGAAAGCGGATTGGCAACCACAGTACCATACACTTCGTAGTGCAGATGCAGCAGTTACTGCTCTGCTTAATTTTCTTCTGATGTATTCTAGATAGGCTACTGATCGATGGCGGGATGACTGCAATCTATCAGTATCGGCAGCCAAAGCTTATTACACGGCTTTCCCTCAGTCGCCTTTTACGACACCCACGAGAACAAAGGAAGTTGTATTATTCTTACGCCGATACTACACAGAATATATTACAAACAAATATAATATAGGGCGAACAGATTTAACATCTACATAGAGTTGTTAAAAAAGGGAGCCATCTTAATTCAATTACAGACTGCATAGTAACCTATATAAGTCCTCAAATGTGACAACACATCTCTGTTTGATATTGTTTACATATGGCAATGGGCTGTAGTAATCAGTTACCATCGGCTATATCGGGTGTACGGGTATGATCTTTCTCCCTAATTAAAAAAAAGTATTAAAACAGGGGTCAATACAGAAAATACTTTTTCAACATTTCCTTGGGTCTAGGTGTTTGTAGTACGTTCGTTATTCTTAAGCTACTTCACTACTACTACTGCTACTACTGCACTGCTGCACTACTTTGGGATAAGAACAATGGATATGATGTTTTCCCTATCTTTCCATCTGTCTAAGTGTGTATATTATTCGACAATTAACAATACTGGTGTTTCAATATTGATTAAAAACTGAAAAAGTAAAATGAGTTAGTAAAAAAGAGTAACGATAACATAACCTAGCAAGAAAAATATTCGAATACAGATCAAGTACTAGCAACTGAAATGAGTTAACAAAGGAACGAACGAGGAATAGAACAAAGTTTTTTTTATTCGCCGTCCGCACGTCTGTCCAAACAATTTAGAAAAAAAACCGTTTTTGCAAATCGAACTGCATTTCTAATAGCTAACTTTGTGACGAACTTTTTTATTCTTTTTATTTCTAGAAAACCTTTCAAATGCATACGTAAAATGTTAATTATATTGAAATTTTTAATCACACTTATTTCTTCGTTTTCTTAACAGCTTGTAATAGCAAGAATTGCCTTGGGACTTTTCCCATACGGCGGATTTGGCGTAATGGCCACCCATGACGAAAGGATTGGCAATCGAAGTACTAGGCTCATCATAGCTTCATTATAAAAAACTTCGTTTTTATGAACTTCATTTTTGACTTTTGTTTGTGGAAACTAAGAGGCCTAATGGACTAGGAAACTGAAAACCGGACGTGACATATTTCAGCTCGCCAATCAACTTAGGTTGTAAACCGGAAACATGCTGCAACATTTAGTTACTGACATATGGTTGTATTAATTTTAACAACGAAGCGTAACTTCACAATAATAATATAATGTGTATGTGCATAACTCTTCCACGCTATAACCACTAAAATGGAATCAACTTTGACTTGATTGACATGTTTTAGTTTTTATTGTATAATAAATTTAGTTTTAAGCAATCAAAAACCACATTAGTCAATGCCATCCATTTAACACCATGTTGCTCTTTGTGTCAAGAAATTGCGTTCTAATAAAATTTCAATAAATAATGAATTAACGCTTTTTCATATGTGATCGAATTTTCCCACTGATACCATCTATCTATAAGTAATAAGTCTACAAGATAAAAACTTAAAAAAACCTTTATCTTTACTGCAAAATATTAACCAGAACTTTAAAGTTGTTTCCAAGATATCAATCTGTCTTATTATTTTTAACGTGTTGTTTTATGTTTCTCAAACCACTGCAATGTGTCTGTAAATATTTTCTATAAAGTGCTAAGCACTTATGCTGTTTGTTTCAAATTTATCTGAAAAGGTATCACCGATGAAACAATTGAAGAATTATTTAATGAAAATTTATAATAACGTCAACAAGCTACGCTTGCTCATCAACTGTAATTTATATACAATTGAGATCTTTAGTTTAAAAATAGTAAATACATACTACTACTACTCATTTAAAATTAAAAACAGATTAAACTTTAAAAAATATAAAACTGCTATATTCTTTAAAAATAAAAAGAACTTTTATAAGAGTATTTCTCATATCTTAGCAAAACATTTGTGAAATCAATGGTTTAAATAAAATAAAATCGAACTTCAATAATAATGAGCATGAAGGTTTTAGAAAAACAATACACAAAGCTGAAAGTATAAGCCGGGATAACCGTTATACCGCCTCTGTATTCCATTCCAAGTTTATTTCAAACGTTCGGAACAGCTGACACTCTGAATGAACGTGGCTAAAAAATAAACAATTGAATCAACTTTGAATTAAAGTTCTCTTTTAATATAACCTCCATGTATAACATATTCTATAGTTCCATTTTTTAGGTACAATGTCATAAATAATACGAAAATGAGGGCATGATAACAAAATTAAGATTTAAATAATATATTTAGGTACTTTATTAGCGGCTTGTGAACGTCCACATTAGAAAATACGAGTAGGCCTCACCTATTAGGAGTATCCATAATCGCCACGAATTGCATACAAATCAGGTAGGCTCTTTCCACTCAGGCTCACCACCTTGTCCCAAAATAAGCTAAGATGAAACGTAAGTCGAAAGGACGAAATTGTATATACCTCTGATTACGCCGGGAAATTGTTTTTTTTTTTCGGCATAAAATGCATAAAATTTTTGAGAAATTGATCACAGATTTTAAGAAAATCGGTAAATTTTTGTATGTGTAATGTAAAATGTTTATATTTATATATTCAGTGTAGAAAAACTAAATAACGTAGTCCGTACTTTAATACTTTGAGACCACAAAATTACCTAAGCCCATATCAAGCAGTAGTTGAAGTCGTTAGGATGGATAATGTTGCTGATAAGAATAATGTGTACAATAAGCGTAAATCTAACAGGATGTTCCAATCCGTGTCAACTTACTAAATAAAATAAATATCTTCACGCAATTCCCAATACAGGGGTAGACAGAGGTCTAGTCTAGACAATTAAGTCCCTTCGACCCACCTTCCACCGAAGATATTTTCAGGACAACGTGACAGTTGGTGAGCCCGTCGCCGTCTTTTATATCCAAGCCAACGATATGATTCGTTCATAAGTTTTCGAAAAACCCATTGGTACGACGCCGCCACCTGGGGATCGAACTCGGGTCTTTTGACTCGAAATTCTTTTCTTTTCTTGGAAATAATGGGACCAAGTTATAATTATTCCTTTTTTTGTATTTGATCAAAAAAAGTTATACTTCCAAGTTTTCAAGACCACCAGTCACATTGTTCGCAATAAGTTTCAGTGGAATGATTCAAAATAATTTAATGTCTAGACATCTGTCTACCCCAGTATTGGCAAACTGCGTGAAGATACAGAAACGTATTTAATATAACCTCTTAACAGCATTTTCCAAGGCATAGGGGTTACTACTACCATACGTACAAAGTTATTAGCGCCTCGACAATTTTCTACATCAAACATGCCGCTAAATGTAAATGAAAATTAATTATTTCGTTAAGATGTTGATAATTATTAAGAAAACATAATTATATAACCATGCTTTGCAAAATAACCTTTATAACTTGTAGTAATAGATTATATTATCCCTTGAATTTTCATTTGCTGGTTTAGTAATTTTATTTCCCTTTACGGTAGAGGAAATAAGCGTGTGAAAACCTGCCACTTTGAGAAATAAAATATTTCAGAAACATCTAATATCCGCAAACTTACACATAAGTAGTGGCGATCTTTTCTAGTTGTATTAGGTTCCAGTTCTTCAGTTCTTTTCTACATTTAAAAAAAACCTTCACGCATTTCCCAATACAGGGGTAGACAGGGATCTAGTATAGACATTTACGTCCCTTCGACCCACCTTCCACCGAAGATATTTTCGGGACAACGTGACAGGCGGTGAGCCCGTCGCCGTCTTTATGTCCAAGCCAACGATATAATTCGTACATAAGATTTTTGTTTTTTGATAAACCCATTGGTACGAGCCAGCCACCAGGGGTCGAACTCGGGTCTCTGGACTCGAAATTCTGACCACCCAACCACTCGGCTATCGAAACTCCAAATTTACAATGTCTCTGGGGGATAAAATTGTTCGTTTATTTACAGAGAAAATTATGTTAATATTTACAAAACTTATTAATTAAAATTAATTAAATAAAATTGTCCTTAGCTTATTGCGAAGAATTTTATTAATTAAATTGTCTCTACATTTAAAAATGGAAATAATGTTGTGTTCAGCGGTAACATGTCACTTAAATTAATAATGACACATATTATCGTACCTTCAATTTCTCTTTTTACTTTAAACATGTATATTTAAACCGTTCTGTGTGGCAATCTTTGGGGAAGCTGAACATATCAGCAGTGGACTTTATTTATTTATTTATATATTCTTTATTGCACACCCAAAAAAAAAGGAAAACATTAACAATAAAACACGCATGTTATTAAAGTGAGCAATGGGCGGTCTCATTGCTGACAGCAATATCTTCCAGACTTTAGATAGGCCGTAATGATTAAAAGTATATCAAGCAGTAATCAGCGTTTTTCTGGAGTAATAAATAAACTTGCCTTGAGTACCTCCTCTATGTTTTTGATCGGTTAAAAATTTTAAAAGGAAGAGATTAGCAGCTGGTCCAATTTTATCAAACCTGGTCTCCCATTTTTGTCAACTCTTTTTTCCAAATATATGAATAGAAATTTTACTTTTATTTTATAAATTTTTTTTTAATCAAGTTTTTAAATTTGAAAAGATTTCTTGTCTTAAAGGAATCCAATCTAATTTCGTAGAATAAGTTTTATATTCTTTGTATTATTTGATATTTTTTTTACGATTTAAACCAAAACTAATATTCGCTGTAACGAAACTGGATACTACAATATTTTTCCTATTTGAATTGCTTTTTGGCGGATGCGAGCTTTTCAATTTCTATTAAAAGTTAACTACGTGGAACGTTTACAGCAATGCTCGAAACGTAGTGAAAATTCGATTTGAATCGCCTCACATGTTGATTTTTCTTATTTCGCATAAGTATACACAGAAATGTAAATAGACCCGATAGCCGAGTTGGCAGTGGTTGCGGGTTCGAATTCCGCTAGTGTCAAACATTTGTGCGATAAATATGAATGTTTTTACTCGAATCATTGGCGTATATACAAATATTTGTACAGTTATATATGTTGCCGTTTTTTACCGTATAGCTTGAATATTAACTCACCACCTGTCACGTCGTCGCAAATAAGTTTCGATTGCCACACAAAACAGTTCTGTGCCATTTTTGTTTTAATCCAAATGTATTTTATTAACTTACGTTTTTTACGTTACGTTAGGTTACGTGTGTGTATGTAGAAATATTCTACGAGAATTCTATTCTAAGAGTTCCAGTATTTCAGGTATATTGCATTATTCTACTTTATTAAAATCTTCATTACGTTACTATCACATACTCTATCAAATATCCATACTTGTTAGGTATTTGAGTAAAAATAAAAAGAATTGACTGTCTTATTTTCTTATTACTCTTGTCTTGCTGGTAGTGCGACGGCCGATCTGCTCGCAAAGCGGATTAATTATGCCAAAACTACCAGCAATTGACTTTGATATAGTGAGTGTCGTGACATTCGCACAGATATATGAGGCATCATTAAAAGGAATTAAATTATATCATAAACTCAAATGCTCGAAGAGGATGGTCAAGATTACTCAGTCACCTAAAAATGCGTATACGAGTATGAAAAAAAAATTATAAATTAGAATGACGCAGAATAGGCATGCAAGCATTATGACACTTGGCGAACTGTTCTCCCTGACCACCCCGTCAGGGACTATAAGCGTGAAGATATAATAATAATAACTCACATAAAACTTTACTCTATTTATAACGCACATAATAATGTTATTATGCCATGTAAATGGTAAAATGGTCATGCTCGGATAGTGTTGAGAGTAGGAGTGTAAACATTGTAACAGCATTTTAATTACACAGTAAAAATGGTTGACCCATTTCGATGGCGCTGTACGTAGTTAGTCCATTACGCCCTCAGCTTTTAGATTTTTGCATTAGCCACTCGTACAGTCAACGTGGTTTTACTTTATTCTCTTTATATACACAAGATTAATTGATTGTGGATTAAAACCACGTGGCCGTTAGTACTTATTTGGTGGGATAATTTCTAATGATATATAAGGCGAAATACTAGTTTGTAGTGACCGTGCCTTCGAAGCTAAGGTGTGCGGTTTCGAATCCCGCTAAGTCAAACATTTGTGTGATGAATATGAATGCATTTACTCGTGTCGTGGATGTTCAAATGTATATATAAATATTTATCTTGTAAATATATGTGTATGTATGTATGCATATAAGTTTATTGTACCACTAAGATGGACATTAAGTCGGCGAAGGGCTCACCATCAGTCACGTTGTTCCAGAAAACCATCAATAAGAGGATATCGAAAAAAGATCCTGATACTTGGGTAGACAGTAGTCTAGATAATTTAGTACTTTCGACTTACCTTTTACCGGGGCCTATTTGGAACAACGTATAAGGTGAGGAGCCTACAGCCTTCTTAGTGTCCTAGGTACCGTTACCTTAACCTAAGGCGATAGGCCTAACAGTAGAGTAGTAGATAACAGTAGTATTTACACAATTAATATATTCAAATAAATACCTATATAAATATCCATAATCATAATAATAAATTGTTTATTTATAGTGAAGAACATGGTCATTACATTTACATTGAACCGCTGCAACCCGTGATAGTAAAAACTGTGTTACAGGTGGCAGTGACTTCCCCATCATTGATTTAAAATTGACACAGAATAAAAAGTTAACAATTTCATTATCATATGTGGTGTGTGTGTGTGAGTGTGTGTGTGTGTGTGTGTGTGTGTGTGTGTGTGTGTGTGTGTGTGTGTGTGTGTGTGTGTGTGTGTGTGTGTGTGTGTGTGTGTGTGTGTGTGTGTGTGTATGAGAGAGAAAGAGACAGTGTGCGCATGCATAATCTGGTAGGATTACTCTGAAATAATGGCGTCGATAGTTTTGTTTAATGTTAGTAATTGTATTAAGTTAAGTTAAATTTAAAAATAGATTTTCTGTTGATGTATAGTTAAATCTGGTAAGCCATTTGGATATCACAAATTTTATTTCATTATTATTTAAATTTCTTACTCTGTTACTGACATTTATTTTGTTGGGGCATTGTATATATAGTGCCTTCTTGCAAAGGCGCTCTTACAGCTAGGCACAGGAACACGATCTAATCGTTTTGTGCTAACACGGAGGCAAGGAACAGATGCGTTGAGCTCTTTCTGCTTCAATAAGAAGGGACTTAACTGCACCTCCCCATGTGCAAATACCATATATTAGTAAAGACTCGCAAAGCGCTTTGTATATTTTTATAAGGATATCCTCGTCTACGACATCTCTCAATAATTTAAAGACATGAATAAGTTTTCTGAAACGGTTTGATAGTGTCTGTATTTGCAAGTTCCATGAGAGTTTATCATCGATAACTAAGCCAAAATATTTGGTATTGTTCGTAAGTGTCAGAATGGAGCAACAGCAGTCAACATATAAATAAACATTTATTTGCAGGTATTTGCCTCAGCGGGAGTCGAATCCGCAACCAGTATGTTCAAAGGCAGGTAGATTGCCAACATAGCTATTGGGTGGTCAAAAAATTAATGCTACTTTTTTTTCAAAATTTTAATAGTTTGTGTTTTTTGTAAGTTTGTGTTTTTTTAACATTGTACAAATAGGAAATAATCTTCGAATCTTTTATTGTGTAGAATAAACTTAAACATTAATATACATTATATACTATAACAATTAACTTTAATTTCTAATTCGCCAACTTAAGAGACTAATTTAACGAAATTAAGACCTTTATTAAATTTCAAATCGCTTTTAGTGTTTTAATAAAAAGCGCTCTGCTGTTTCAATATTTGGCAACTTTATACATAATAAATGAAAATCGTCCTTTGATCAACAACTACTTGAGAGGATGAGTGGTTGAAGGGCCCTCGAAAATTAGCTCTTTGCTTTACATATTATCCGAGAGACGTTCAATTTGTGGGCGGAAAAAAATATCTTAGCAATCAAGTGATCAACCAATCCAAATAAAATAAAACTCTAGCCGAGAATAATATTTGTAAAAAATATCAGTAATGTAATTGTGATTTCCAAGTTACAATTCTAAAAAAAAATTATCTCAACTTTCTTTCAGGTTTATTATTTTTTATGTAGACGGGAATACCACACTCTACTACCAAACTGGAGCTGTTGTATTCCGTCTGTAAAATATAGATAGCTAACCTTCACATTCAATTTAGCTCTCTGAGAGATGTTCTCATCTGTAGTTTTCTACGATCTATAGGCAAATAGACTTCCGGAGGGCTACTTGTTTTATTTTCAACCATATTCGTTTTTAGAGACTGTTAAATAGACTTTTTATGAAGACCAGACGACCCCATAACCTAGATGGTAGTGACCCTGCTTTCGAAGCTAAAAATTGCAGGTTTGATTCCCACCAGGGGCAAACATTGTAGGTGAATGTGAACGCCGAAATTCGAATCAAAGAAGTTTATTGGAATATTTACCAAAGTAAACACATATGTATATACGTAATTATATTATAGCGTTTAATTGGACACTAAGACGGCGATGGGACGATCATCTATCACGTTATCCGAAATACATTCATATATAAATATGCATATATACCTATAAACATCTATGATTCGAGTACAAACATTAATATTCATCACACTAATGTTTGCCCTTAAAGGGATTCGAATCCTAAGTAAGTTTTTACACTGCAGCGCCAAGTAAGCAACATGTTTGTACCCAGAGTGGCATATGACACAATTAATGAATGCCTTAAAACGCAGCGGCTAGCGATGGGTGGCACATAATCTCCTTTATTTTCAGGTTAGTTGTTTATTTCTTACTTTTAAATAATTTTTGTTTTCGATCATATAGTTTGTTACCTTTGTTGGCAGTAGATCAGTGATCGTGCACGGGCTTGAATCTGGTGTCATCTCAGGGCCCAACTGAAAACCAGCGCTACAATCTTTCAGCATTTTACGCGGAATTATGCCCCTTTTTGAGCATTCTATTCTTTTTATTTGCAAAAGCTATCAGTATTTATGTGTGTGATCATCCAATGATGAATTTTCTTTCTTTTTTATTTATTTACATATGCAGCAATACTTAAAAAAAATGCAAATAAAAACAGCCTTTCTTTTTATACTCATTGCAAGTATTTATCTAATAAACTCCCCTTTATAAGCATCCCTGCTAATATAAAAAAAATAAACTGAGTGAAATGGATTTCATATGTTCAGAATTCATCAGATAAAAAAGGTTTACTAAGTTCACGTGTAAAAGATAAAAGCGAGAGTGGCGATGGTTTTATTAAAAAAATAACAATACTAACAAATGCCTGCAATGTCATTTTTCGCAGTCCGCACCTTAAACCATTACACTTTAGTAAACTTATCTATAGTAAATACAAGATTTTTAGCAGAGATCATAATCATCTTCATCCCATTCCCAATACTGGGACAGTCAAAGGTCCAAACAATTAATTCTTTTTCGACCCAACTTTCACCGAAGAGTTTTTTGGAACAACGTGAGTGGTGGTGAGCCGCCGTTTTCATGTCCAAGTCAACAACATAAATGGTACCTGAGATTTAAAAAACTTCATTGCTACGTATACCATCTGTGGATCGGAATCGTATCTTAATTAAATTATAAATCGTATCTTAATTGAATCCCGATCACCTATATTATAATTATCATAAGAATATATATAACATGAGAGTTATATTATAAAAAAAATATCTTCACGCTATTCCCAATACTGGAGTAGACAGAGGTCTGTAGAGGTAACTCGAGGAGACAATTTAGTCCTTTTGACCGAAAATATTTTGAGTATTATAGTACAATAGTATTACAGGTAAGTCTAAAAGTTATATATATATATATATATATATATATATATATATATATATATATATATATATATATATATATATATATATATATATATATATATATATATATATATATATATATATATATATATATATATATATATATATATATATATATGACGGCGCATTCGAAATATCATCGGTCAGAATACGCCGGAACTAGATTTGACAGTTGTCATTTCTGGCGGAACGTCGTCTCGATGGTCGGCGCGGCCATGTTGGCGGTAGAGGATCAGTAACCGCCATCGGTAGCGCACCACTTTTTCGACGGATCGCTCTTGTTCCGTGTAATCGTATTATTACTGTGTGATCGTGATTAATGTGTAAAGTTAAAGAGTGTCTATGTTAATTGTAGTAAATTGATTGTTCGAATAATTCGAGTGTAACGTTAATAATTATTTGCAAAGTAAAGTGATTATATTACAATCTGTTCTGAACTTTTATCTTGTTCTCCGCCTATACGCCCAAGCAAATAACTATGGCTGATCCTGAAGACCCTACCTAGCCCTGTGCCTTCATCAGAAGTGGGATGGACGCGGAGCAACAAAGAGAAGAGAGGCAGTCGTTATCGGACGAAAACAATGCAACTAAGTTACTGAATAGTTTGCAAGCGCTTCTTACACGAGCATTTGAATCATCGCAAGCGCAGACTGCCAGGAGTAACTCCAGCGTCGGTGCCGTTCAACTCATTCCATTTAACCCCGATGACCCTGAGGCTGACATTGAAGGTTGGTGCCGAGTTACAGAGTTAATTGTTCAAAATAAGTGCCTCGAGGGTATTGATTTGCTTATGACTCTTACTGGTGCCTTGAAGGGCGTGCAGCAACATGTATCACCAAGCTCAACTTGGACAAGTTGTCATGGGATGTTATAAAACAGACTTTGATAGCCAAGTTCTCTAAGCCGAAGCTGCCTCAAGACCACTTTGACGAGATATTACGTTTTCAAATAGGCTCAAAGGAAACTGCTTCCGAAGCTGCCCTAAGATTATGGAACATGATAGAAAGTATTCCAAAGACCGAAATGCAGGAAGATGTGATCACCGGCTTTGTGATTTCCGTGTTAAGTCAGAAGGACGGCTTGATACGTCGGGAGTTGAACACTCATGCTGTTACTACACGTGCCCAGCTATTTAGAACTCTTGGTGGGTTATCAGTGAAACGACGTATCGAAAGTCCAGATGCTCACGAATTTGATACGAAGCGAGCCCGATTTAATGATAATACCAGATTTCCTGGCAAATGCCATTGGTGTGGATTACCTGGTCATCGACTAGCAGAATGCAGGAAAAGAAGAGACGATTATGGATCCAACACCTCTACGCTTCAAATTTCTTCGAAGTCAGCCCATGCCCTAGACAGGGGACAGACTACGTGTTACTCTTGTGGCAAACCTGGTCACCTAGCAACGGTCTGCCCTGACAAGAATAGTGGCAGTACAGTTTCAAGGAAAGAGGTCAACATCTGTGAGCAACGACTGTCGAGGGGCATTTTAAAGACGTCATCTGGTGAGCAAGTTTCTTTTCTATTTGACAGTGGGTCTTCCTGCTCTCTTTTAAAAGAAAGTTTTAGTGATAAGTTCTCGGGTACTGTACGCAATGATCTTGTCTATTTAACTGGTATTGGGGGTGATGAAATTAAGTGCACAATGCAAATTTTAAGCACTATAAATATTGATGATATTTCGGAATCGGTAATTTTCCACGTAGTTCCTGACCGTTATATTTTAGAACCCGTGATTATAGGTAGGGACATTTTAGAAAGAGGAGTTGGCGTACAGATTGATGGTGATAAATTGAAGTTTTATTTAAAAAACTTAAATAATTTCTGTGAATCTAGTATAGTGAGGCCGGATCTTACCCAGATTGATACGGATCTTATAGGCGATGATAGAAAATCTCATAACGCTCCTAAACAAGTACGCTGATAGTTTTATAGACGGTATTCCAAGTAGGCGTGTGAACACTGGCGAGTTAGAAATTACTTTGATAGATCCTCATAAGATGGTGCGCAGGTGTCCTTATAGGTTGGCCCCAGTGGAAATGCAAGTCGTAAGGGAAAAGGTTGAGGAACTTCTAAATGCAGGTGTTATCCGCGAGTTCGTCACCGTTTGCTAGCCCCATTCTACTTGTCAAGAAAAAGATAATTCTGATAGAATGTGCGTAGACTTTCGCGCACTAAACGCAAATACACAACCCGAACATTACCTGTTGCCTCGCATAGAGGAACAGATAGACCGGCTTTGTGGTGCACATTATTTTTCATCTCTTGACATGGCTTCTGGCTTTCACCAGATCCCCATCCATCCCGGTTCAGTCGAAAAGACAGCATTTGTAACACCTGAGGGGCAATATGAGTATCTTGCAATGCCCTTCGGATTACGAAATGCTCCATCCGTATACCAAAGGTGCATCACTAAAGCCTTGCATAATTTAAGCAGCAAACCATTGGTGTACATGGATGATGTTTTGTGTTACGCTGGCAATATTCGTGATGGTTTACTACGGTTGGATGAGGTTTTGGGAGCTTTATCAGCATCAGGGTTTTCTTTGAATTTAAAAATGCAAATTTATGAAACAAAGAATTGATTACCTAGGTTATTCCGTTGAATCCGGCAAAGTAAGACCAAATTCTCGTAAAATACAGGCCTTAGCAGACTCCTCTCAACCCAAGACTGCTACACAGGTCCGTCAATTCCTGGGTCTAGCATCCTATTTTCGAAAATTTATTCCTAGTTTCACGAATATCGTTGGCCCTCTTTATCCGTTAACTAAATTAAAAGGACCTATCAAATGGACTGAAAAGCATGAAGAGATCCGTAACGTTATAATACGTACACTTACTTCCGAACCTGTTTTAACAATCTTTGATCCCGAGTTGCCTGTTGAGCTGCATTGCGACGCCAGTTCTGATGGATATGGAGCGATCCTTATTCAAAAGAAAATGATTTCCCGCATGTTGTTGAGTATTTCAGCCGACGCACGTCTGAAGTAGAATCTCGCTACCACTGTATGAGCTGGAAACACTCGCAGTCGTACGAGCGGTAGAACATTTTCGACACTACCTATATGGTAGAAATTTTAAAGTTTTACGGACTGTAATTCGCTTAAAGCTTCTAAGTCCAAAACGGATCTTACACCTCGTGTACATCGCTGGTGGGCTATACTACAGGCATATGATTTTGAAATCGTCTACCGCGAAGGCCGTTCAATGGAACACGCAGATTATCTTTCTAGAAATCCCTTACCCACTAATAGCGAGATATCTTTGCCTAAAGCCCCTATAACACCTGCACATAAGGTGGTTCACTTTGTCGAATTACATCAAGGTTGGCTCTCCGTAGAACAAAAGCGTGACAATGAGATACAAGACTTAATAACGAAACATTCTAATAATGACTTTCCTGATACCGTAGGTCGTACTTATGACGTTAGAGACGGCATTCTTTATAGAAAAGTCACTAGAAATAAAATGTCTTCATGGCTACCAATCGTTCCTCGTTCCTTATTTGGACTTTGATTAATCACGTCCATAATGAATTACAGCATCTAGGTAGCGATAAAACTTTGGACAAATTATATGAGCAGTATTGGTTCCCTGACATGGCCAAATGTGTTAGAAAGTTTATTGATTCTTGTATAATTTGCAAAGCCTCGAAAGGTCCATCAGGAGCTCAACCTGTCCAGCTTCACCCTATCCCTAAGGAACCCGTTCCATGGCATACAATTCATATCGATTTTACTGGGAAGCTTAGTGGTAAGAGTGACCGGAAGGAATATTGTTCGGTAATAATTGACGCGTTTACTAAATATGTTTTATTGAGTACACGTCTTCGGTAGACGCCGCTAGTGCGGTACGAGCCATCAAAAACGCTGTTTGTCTTTTGGAGCACCAAAGCGTGTTATTGCTGATCAGGGTCGATGTTATATTAGCTCAGAATTTAAAACCTTTTGTGTAGAACACAAAATTGACTTACATTTCATCGCCACGGGCTCCAGCAGGGCAAACGGCCAAGTCGAACGAGTCATGCGTACACTTAAAAGTCTGCTGACTATTATCGAGAACGACCCCAATAAAGCATGGCGTGATCATTTAGGCGATGTTCAACTAGCACTTAATAGTACCAGATCTACCGTTACGAAATATACACCGACTGAACTAATGTTTGGAATTCGCGCACAGTCTTTAGGTTTATCAATGATTAGTCCTACAAATTCTGAAAATCAAAGCCGATTAGATCTAGATTATGTGAGAAAAGACGCTTCTGAAAATGTAATAAGAGCTGCTGCATCAGAAGTTGAACGCTTTAATAGGGGTCGTGCTGCCATTAAACGATTCTCACAAGGAGATTTTGTCTTCATTAAAAATAGCGAACGGAATCAAACAAAATTAGATAAAAAATTTAGAGGTCCCTTTGTCATTACCGCGGTATTAGAGCACGATCGGTATGAACTCAGAAGCCTTAATAATTCACATCGTACTTATAAATATGCACATGAGAACTTGCGTTCAGTACCCCTGGGTCATGAAGGTTTGCTTGAGATAAGCAACAATTTAATCAATGAAGAGGAGGCCGAGACGGCGCCAGATGACGTAGAGCTCGACATCAGCCGTCCTAACAGACTGAGTAGTATAACCTCTGACACCACGACTGCTGGATCTGACACCATGACAGCTGGTTCTGACACCATAACAGCTGGATCTGACACCATGACAGTTGTTTCTGACACTAATTCAGACACGCTTAGCGTTAGTAATGATCACGAAGATTTCCAGCAAGTAGTACAAATTCATGCTGAGCAAGACAGGTCTGATAATTAGGTAAGGACAAGGATGCCTTTTGTTGATGGTCGCTACAGTTATCATGATGGTCGTAAGGACAGTGCCATCCGGGCCATACCGTCCGCGGTTGGTTGAAAGGATACACCCGTCCGGGCCATACTGTTGTTTTGCGTTGGTCGTAAGGACAGTGCCATCCGGGCCATACCGTCCGCGGTTGGTTGAAAGGATACACCCGTCCGGTCCAACATGTTCGTACGCTGGTGAGAATAGGGTTGTCTGGTCCATTGGTAGTGGTCGACAGGAGACAGGAATTTAATCGCTTGCTATACTCATGAATCATAAAGATTACTAAGTAGTTTGTCAGGAGGACGAGCGTCATATTAATGTGGATGATCGATGCTCGCCCGTTTGTTACAGGACCTCAAATATAGGCGCCCGAGGACGGTCGCAAGTCAGTCCGGCCGTGACGGCGCATTCGAAATATCATCGGTCAGAATACGCCGGAACTAGATTTGACAGTTGTCATTTCTGGCGGAACGTCGTCTCGATGGTCGGCGCGGCCATGTTGGCGGTAGAGGATCAGTAACCGCCATCGGTAGCGCACCACGTTTTCGACGGATCGCTCTTGTTCCGTGTAATCGTATTATTACTGTGTGATCGTGATTAATGTGTAAAGTTAAAGAGTGTCTATGTTAATTGTAGTAAATTGATTGTTCGAATAATTCGAGTGTAACGTTAATAATTATTTGCAAAGTAAAGTGATTATATTACAATCTGTTCTGAACTTTTATCTTGTTCTCCGCCTATACGCCCAAGCAAATAACTATGGCTGATCCTGAAGACCCTACCCAGCCCTGTGCCTTCATATATATATATATATATATATATATATATATATACATATATATATATATATATATATATATATATATATATATATATATATATATATATATATATATATATATATATATATATATATATATATATATATATATATATATATATATATTTGATTTTACTATTATTACTGGCCGACCGAATTAAAAAATAAAAATACTCATTCTCAAACATTACACACTCCGAGTTTGTGCGAGATAACCTCGAAAAATATCAGACCGGTGACAAGCAGCGGCGTCAGAGGTGAGACATCGCAGTACCGGACACCACGCATACGGGAAAGGCATATTTCCTGTAGTGACTTTAATAAAAGACTTTAACAGGCCGTTATGATGGTGATACGATGTCCGCTATACATACATAGCAAAGATTGCAATAGAATAGAATAGATAAGGACAACATCACATACATTGCTCTAATCCTAAAGCTACTTAAGCAGCTTAAGCACTTTTTTTATAGTAAAGGGAGGCAAACGAGCAGGTGGCTCACATGATGGTAAGTGATTACCGCCGCCCTTAAACACCCGCAATACCAGAGGCATAGCAGATGCGTTGCCGTCCTTAGAGTGCCCCCTTCAGAATTTCGGGAGGGGAGTGTGAGGGCCTTCGGTTACCTACACTCACCAGACGAATTGCAGAAGTTTGTTAGACTTCTACTTCAGGCCGGTTTTCTGAGAGGTCGTGGTACTTGCCCGGTTGAGCCGGCCCATTCATTCAACAACAAAAGCCGATGCGTGACTCTACCACTGCTTAAACAACAACAAAGGTTCCAAAAGGTAAAAAAAAAGTATTTTCTGTATTATTCCGACCGGAAATCGAACCCGGGACCTCAGAGCTGGCGACAGCATGAAAACTGGTGTAAGAGCTACTCGTTCACTGAGGTTGTCATGGTTGAAATTGTAGACAAGTTTCATGGCATCTAGCCAGTGCTATTTACAAATAGATCGTCGAAGGAACGTCGATTTAATCAGTCACAACTAATTATTTTTATTGTAAATTTTATCAATTTTTGTATTATTTTAAATCCATTATGGACAGACTACGAAATCAATAGTCATTGTTAATCCGATGCACGAACGCCTACTTACTCAGTAATGGCATCCGCGTACTGTAACAACAACCATTACCATATAATTTAATTCCAATAGATTTGACTCATTACACGAATTTGATCTGTTTAAAATCACTGAAATGTTATAGTTTTAACATAAAGTATAAAAAGTACATTTTTTAAAATTTTATCATTTATATGTTGGTCATTCCAATATTGACGACGCGATACCCTAATTGGTATTGACCCTTCCTTCAAAATTAAGGGCTGTGGGTTCGATGATCTAATGGATAATAATTGTGTGATGAATATGAATGCTGTTGTTATGTACGTGTTATGTACATATATGTATTCATATTTATCTACGTAATATTGATGACCTCCACGAACATGTGGCTTACACATGGGTTTTCAAAGTGTCGCCACTTCCGAGGTCCCGGGTTCGATTATAGAAAACTATTTTTTCTACAATATTTCGGATCTCAATGACCTTCTTTTTTTCTGATTTCATAACTCAAGTGCTTTCGCTACTTTTAAATCGGAGCGATGTATATTGTGATTTTGTCCCTATCTATGTACCTAAGTCATAAAAACAGCTAAACTCGGGTCTAACAGTCAGTTTAGGTACCTACATCGATTGTTTTAATTATTTATTGGCAGTTTTCATTATAAATAATGTCATATGATAATCTGTGCGAAAAAAACTATTAATGTATTAGATATCTTCACCGATTCTTTAGACGTGAGTTTAGCCGTTTTTATGACAAAAATGAACTCAAATCATAATGAATATCTTTTTTTATATATTTTTTGCGCCATTTTTTAACTTAAGGAAAATTACATTATTACTATACCTATTTTTCTTACTTTTTTGACATTTTTGAATTAAATTATATCTTACATTGAACGAATTTTTACATGGATTGTTGACATTTTAAATATTTATTAAACTAACGACTATTGTGTTTTAGTATAATGTTATCATTCTTGTGATTAAATTTAAGAGAAAAAAAATTATCATTCTTCTTATAAGATAGCATTAATTCTTTTTGATCTCTTTTTGTAATTTGCATGTTGTATTACTGCCGACGAAATATGTGGAACTAAATCCAAACATAAGACAGCCTGTATCATATTTCTGCAAATAAAATATCATTCACTCATAATAATCTGAGCGCGATGCTTTTTATTTTAGGAACGGTAGCAAAATAACATTTACGAGTATGAACGATGAGGTCAATGTAATATTTCATATGCAGAGTAAGTACTTACATTATTTTTGTTCAGATAAATATGTAACTGTTTTAAAAAATATGTTATTGCTATTTTGAGGTATTAATGTTTAAAATTAGTACGATTAAATCAAAAGCATCCATTAAAATAATTGCACATATTCAAAAGTAACATTGTTAAAATTTTACAGTGTTTCCATTATCCTGGATGTGGTATTCCGCGTCGAAAATTTATCCAATACAACTGAAGTGTGCACACTCGCAAAATGTGCTTTATTTTCTGTAAATTGTGCCACGCATTTTACAGGATTTTGATTACAGCAGTCATTGAAATGATATTATATGCATGGAAAACGTCTTTTATTTACTTTTCTTTGGTTAAGTAGTATAAATTTTTTAATAGGAACTTTTTAGCCACATTTTCCATTTTCACGATACTTATAGTAGATAGATAAAATACTATTAATTGCACACCTACACAGATAATGTACAAAATAAATTAATTTGATGCATAAGTTTATAGTAATAGAAATGGTGTATAGTGCGCTAGAAAAACGCTGAGCTTCGTTTTTTCGAAGATTTTAAACGCACAATTTGTCATATAATTTTTAAAAACAGTTAATATTAAAATAAATATATATAAATATCTTCACGCAATTCCCAATACAGGGGTAGACAGAGGTCAAGTCTAGACAATCAAGTCCCTTCGACCCACCTTCCACCGAAGATATTTTCGGGACAACGTGACAGGTGGTGAGCCCGTCGCCGTCTTTATGTCCAAGCCAACGATATTCGTACATAATTTTTTGAAAAACCCATTGGTACGAGCCTACCAACTGGGGATCGAACTCGGGTCTATTGACTCGAAATTCCGACCGCCCAACCACTCGGCTATCGTGACTTGCACTTAATATTTATGTTAAAAATAGTATAGTTATTTATTTATTGTAGTGATTATTTGAAATCTATAAAAGTTTAATTTTTTATATCACGCAATTTCTGAATACCGGGGTAATTGTCATCTTTGCAAATAAGACCAATTATATAAACTGAATTTAATTTTTTCGTGTGGTTATTTATAACGGACCAATTCCTTCAAATCAATCGATTCACAGCCGCGCACTTGATATAATTGCCTCTCCATTCAAACAGAATGAAATATAGCAGCGAGACAGAGACGGGTTCGAGATAATATTCAATGCCTTTGCTATTTCAAAATATTTCTACACAAATATTTTGCTGATAAATTTCTACTTAAGTCCCGCAAAGAACTACTGAACATCGCAACCATAAAACTTAAAAGAAATTTTATATTTTATGTAGCAAGGTTTTCATTTCTGTGTTCAATTTTTTTTTAAATTTAACCCCATTCAAAACAACACAAAAAAGCGAAGAAGAACTTTCTTAAGTAATTTGTTTCTTATAAATAATAATGAAATATTATTTTAAGCACGGCTTACTTATGTGCTTCAAATCGGTGACAAGTGTTGATAAATTTATATTATTTGACTTTAGATTATTAATACATTAGTTTTGCTGAACATTTAATTATTAAATTAAAGACAAAAAATGTTTGAAATTTCAACAGACACTGCCCGTCAGTGTCAGTTGAAATTTTAAACATTTTTTTTTAGATATTTGATAAATATAGTTCAATTTTATATATTAGTTTATTAGATATATTGTCTGATATATCGGTACCGCCTTCAAATACCTCACTAAGAATTACTTATTAGAATATTAAATTTAAATTAATAAGTATAAAATTTGGTTAAGAATGTTATTCTTTGCTTTTTGTGTTTTTTTTTTATAAAGGCATGACGATAAAAAAATTAGTATTGTAGTAAAAAAATATTCGATGATATAACATGAGAGCAAAAACTTAAGGGGAGACTTAAAGAAGTTGAAGCCGGTGGTTTTAATGATATACTTAAATCCTCTTATCAGTCGGTAGAAGCCATTAAACTCCCAATTCGTCTCTTACCATACAAGACCAATGTACAAGCAGTAGCTTTTGTTTAACTCCTTATTATGATTATTGTCTAATTTCTAAACCTTAAGGAGTACTCTAGTAACAAGTGTAACTCTAGTGACTGTCATCATCATCTCAGTGTCTTTATATAATGACACAAACAACTTAATTCTATCACGAAAGAAGTAAAATATTCAAAATGTTTATAAAGTTTAACCGTTTAATTAACCGAAGCAGAACCAAGCAATGGACTTCTAAGGGTGCACCCAAATCTAGCGAATGCGTTCCTCGGGACCTGCTCGCGCGGTGCTCGCCCGCTGCACACAAGCAGTTACTGCGATCGTTTGGCGCGCCTCTTTAGCGCACTTCCCGCAAAACTCGCAAAGTGTTCATTTACCAAACACATACAAAAAACAAAACTTGTCTGCCACGACGTACGTTTTAAATACTAAAATATATATAATCGCCACTTTCAGCGAGTAGATTGGAGATCTCTGTAGTTTCTAAACATCATAAATGCAGCTCGACACTGGCACAGATACATCTCATCTTTGTAATTTTTCACGAAGTTTATTCCACCATTTTTCATTAGCCATTTTTGAGTTCCTCACGGTAAGGAAATTGGCACATTTTTGCGCCGTATGGTTAACACGGCAAACTGCTTTTATCATTTTAATTAAATATGATAAGGGTTTATCGTTATATTGCTTACTTATAAAGGCTAATTATTAAAGTATAATGTATAATTATATAATCTAAATATAGTTTTAAAATTTTAACAACTTTAACTTCTCAACTAGAAATTATTAAAATAAGCTTTAAGTATTTGCAGGGCAATCTTAAAGAAGATAATCACGACCAGGGCTAAAAAAAGAAAAAATCGCATCTGTAATGAGTTTCTGTTAAATGACAGCCGACAGGAAGAAACAATCGATACCAAAGAGATTGCGATTGATGCAAAGAAAAATATTTCGATGAAGGTATCGCAAGACTTTTTTATTGTGTAAAATCTGCGCAAAGTATTCTTCTCTATATTTATTGTAACCGTTCATTCTATCGTGACTTCTATTATTATTTTAAACAGTGTTGAAGTCATGATAGCAAAATAATCTATTTTAAAAACTTGGATATCGACACAAACACCAACGCCAACAGCCGACGAACTGAATTTGAATTATGAGTTCTGTGTTCGATCTTCTTGTAGAAGGTTATTAACCGTTGAGATAACCACTTATTACGTTTTAATGAATACATCAGCAGGGCTGAAAGGAATAGAAAGAACAAAAATTTCCAAGACCTTTTGAACGATCGTCGATTTTCTCTTCGGTTTTAAAAGTTGAAATACTTACTTACTTTTTTCTCTTTATTTTAAGGAGGTTTGATCAAATAGATAATGTCACCACCATGGTTACAAATCACATTGAAAAACTATAGAAAAGTTATTTATTACTTGCTGACTTAACGATGGATTGTAATTGGAATGTTAGACCCAGCTGCCCATTACTGGTCTGATAGTTTTCGAGACGGTTACACCGACATTTGTCAGCAGCGATTACGGTTTTTAAGGCTTCTCTTATAATCACTTCTCTTAGTCATGATAGCCGAGTTGTTGGGTGCTCGGAATTCCGAGTCGAGAGACCCGAGTCGATCCCCAAGTGGCAGTACCAATGAGTTTTTCAAAAACTTATGTACGAATTTCATCGTAGGCTTGGACATAAAGACGGCGACGGGCTCACCACCTGTCACGTTGTCCCGAAAATATCTTCGGTGGAAGGTGGGTCAAAGGGACTTAATTGTCTAGACTTGACCTCTGTCTACCCCTGTATTGGGAATGGCGTGAAGATATATATATTTTTTCTCTTGTAATCACAAAATATAATCACAGCGATAAATTTTACACCAATAACCCACGGCATTTGAAGTTGCCGGTACCACACGGCACGGTAACGACTCTCTGTAACCATGGTCTGTTAGTAACCATTAAATATTTTTTGTCAGTCAGTTTCATCTTCACACTATAACTATATATGCAAAGATGTTGAAAGTGTGAAATCAAATCCCATAAATATCTGATTTGTGATGGAAAGTTGCATTACGAATGTAAAATACCTTCCAAGAACTGCATACCTAGTTTTGATAATCTTCAGTATTTGACTCTAATAAGTCACTAAGAATGAAAGCAGTGATAATTCTACCTCGAAATTCCAAAACACCAAATAACCGTGAAATATACATTGAATATACATTGTAGATATATAACTGTCGTATCTATTTATGTTAACTCTTTGATAGAAGCTAAAACTATTCCTTCGTTACATAAATGACCATACCCAATGGTATGTAGAAATTTTCGCACATCACTTGCATGTTGAGCTATCCGATAATTCGGTGCCATGCCCAATCGTTCGAATAATTATCTCGTTTAGCTAAATCAAATATGCGTAATGTGATTAAGCATGCGGTCCGATGAATTCAAATACCTTGTTGATCCAATCAAATTTTGATTCGAAATGCTTTATGTTCATAAATTTCATAACGTACTCGATATTGAAAAGTTGCAAATAGCTTTTACATGTTACAATAAAAGCTACCAAGGCCTCGGAAAATTTTAATTTGAATCAGCTGGAGGATAAAAAAAAAAGGATAGGAGTGACAAATATTTATTTTCTTTAGGTGGTTTATATTATAACTACATTAAACTACTAAATTATTACTTAAATAAGATTAACTACTAAGCAAGCTCACCATGTAAATACATTCTGTGATCTGATGTTACATCCGATTTCGATTTTTATTTATACCAAAGTGATGTAATAAATAATAATTAAGTAATACTTGTCTCTCGCTCAAATAGACGCGTCATAATTTTGTATTAAATGTTATTCTACTAAACGGTTCAAAAGCTGGTCATGGTCAGGTTGAAATAGTGGCACGGAACGAACTGGCAAATGACGTATGTAAACCCACATCAAAAGTTATATATATATATATATATATATATATATATATATATATATATATATATATATATATATATATATATATATATATATATATATATATATATATATATATATATATATATATATATATATATATATATATATATATATATATATATATATATATATATATATATATATATATATATATATATATATATATATATATATATATATATATATATATATATATATATATATAACCTCAGAAGCGGCTGGACCGATTTTAACAGGCCTTTCACTGTCAGTTAGATAATGTTATAAGGAGTAACATAGGCTACTTTTATTTTAGAAACATAATTAGGGTACCGCTTTAAGTGTTAAACTGCGGGAAAGCCGCGGGGGGAAGCTAGTATCCAATAAAAAATTTCCTGATACATTGGATGATATTTCGTATCATTTTAAACCTACGTCTAGAACTTCTGTTCACTTTTGATCCCCCTGTGTAACCAACCGTGACGGTAAGCTTTCCCGCTCGATTTATATATAATCTGTACAAGTTTATGACCCGAACGAATATGTTGCACGTCACCCGGACCGCCCCCGGGAATCTCATCTTATTGTTTTATGTCAAGGAAAACGGTCCAATTTGTCTATCTGGTTTCCGTCACCTTTTTATCCTCTGGAATGATGGATGTTCTACGTGTATGAAAATATTTTATATACTCTCATTTGTTTCAGTTTTTCTTTTAAAATACTGAAGCTACAGAAAAAAAGTTTCAGGCTATCATATTTCAAAGCTCTGCACATTGAAATATATAAGTGTTTATATCGTACAAAACATCAGAATATTAATTAGTATTTTTCAATTTAAATTTTCAGATATTTATTTTAAGCAATGGTACTTGAGAAGTGTCAGAAGCTGTCTGAAATATGAGATCCGACATGAAGATCAGATTTAAAATTTAATTTGAATTTACAATAATTACAGTTACTATTCTTAAAATATAATTTTGAAAATTATTTATTTTTTATTTTATTTATCTTCACGCACAATCCCTGACGGGGTAGCCAGAGAGAACAGATCGCCAAGTGTCACGATCCCTACATACTTCTTTCGCTTCTTTCAGATTCATCATCTTCTTCATACATGCACGTCTAGGTATCCGAGTACTCTTGACCCTCCCCTCTTCGAGCAATTTGCTCACATGGTCTTCGAAAGTTAGTCCCGGTCTACCTCGACACCTTTTAATATTAACTTTCTATATATGAGAATATATTACGTTATTATAAAATATATTACGTATTCATTTTATTATTAAGTGGATATTTTTATATATTTAATTAACGCTTATAAATGATATAGGACTCTCCCGTAAGTATGACTTGCCCTAAGTGCCAATGTCGCGCTGATCGCCGCGAAGATTGCCGAGATAGCTCGACATTGACGCTGCTTCTCGTCACCGATTTGCTTAATATTGGTCCGACATAGATAATCTTATCTATTTTAAGTATTAAGCCATCTCTATTTTCAACACTTTTCTCTTGGTTGCCTTTTACGACACCCACTAACACCAAGATAATATTTAGCTAAAATGAAAATAATCTACACAGTCATTCGAATAATCAGATATCAAATTAAATATAACATTTATTTTAACAATACGTAGTGGATGATAGATAGACATAGCAGTAATAAGTAAGCTTGTTATTTCTTTTATATTATTTTACTTTTTGGTCATAATAGCCGAGTGGTTGTGTGATCGGAATTCGAGGCCAAGTTCGGTGTTTCTAGGCGTGATAAAATCCGCAACAAAGATATCCGCAGCTAAAATACTTAAACCAACATAGCAGTAACCATCAGGGTGCTGAAGTAGCAATGGTCCGGCCACATAGCGCGACAACCTGATAACCGTTGGGAAAAAAAGGTTCTCGTGTGGCAACCTCATATAGGCAAACGCAGTGTAGGACAAAACAGAATGACGACCTGCAAAATGTTGCGGGGAATCAATGCACACAGGTAGTTGATTACTGTTCTTTGTGGCAAATTTTAAATGAGGCCTATGCTCAGCAATGGACTCTTGACAGGCTGTAAAGAAGAAGAATGTAATCAAACACATTAAACCACAGCGGATGTGTACTACACAATAATGCTTTATGTGTCACTACTGTATAAAGAAGCGTGTGTTTCAATTCACACATTTGCTACAATAATATTGGCAGGCGAAATTTTAAAAAGCGTAAAGTGTTAACATAGAGGATTTTTTCCAGGTTAAAATATAAGACATATAAACATTGGTCCTTTTCACTACACTACATATAAGTCGAACTCTTGCTCTTGAACAGTTTAGCTGATTTCGGATGTCTTATAATTGAGTGCTGGTATAATTTTACAGAACATGATGTTATAACATGAAGCAGAATTTACTTTGAATATTTTAGATGAACCGAACTTTTTTCTTGACATTTGAATATTGCTATATTTTATGGTCTGGTATATGCATCGGTCAAAGATATATTCAATAGTAAGTATGCAGCCAGTTTTGCACATGCTGCAGCTTTATATTTTACTACTGCATGTATTTAAAAAAGAAAAATGTACGCTGACAATACCTGGGTAATATAGGAGTGTAGCCGACCTTTAAGAAAGGAATTGGAGAATGTATTTAATTCGATAATCAATAATAAAGAAAAATGTGGAAATTTCCCAAAATCTCTCCATTATATGTGTAATGTAATATAATACGCTTTCGTATTTTGCCATTAGACAGACCCCAGGTAGATAGAGCACAAGATGATTAAGTTCTTTCGGCTCACCTTTCATCGAAACTTATTTGAGGCCATATGACTGGTGGTAAGCCTGTCACCATTCAGTATTCAAGCCAAGTCAACGATACAATAAACTAATATATACTATATATATTTATAATTATTCACACAAATTTATAAGTATTGATGATGTAAACATTTTTATATGTATATGTTTATACATGTACATACAAAAATGTTTACATCACTTCAATAAACGTAACGTAACTAATGATAAGTTTTAGTAATAACTCTTTTTTAAGTACAATTGTTCAGTACGTTTACAACAAATACTAACTAATCTAATTAAAAAATATTTGTTACTCGAAAAAACGTAATTTTAAAATAAGAAGCAATATAAATCACAAGATTGATAAATATAAATTATGGCTCTCAATAAAGTATATTTTATTGTAAAAACTGTATAATTAGCTTTACTATCGTAATAAGATACTTCGATCATATAATAATCAGTAGGAAATAGAATTACGCAACTGTTTTATGAACAGAACAAACGAACAAATTAAGCGAATAGAACAAATGATACTATTATATAAACCTAACATTCAAACTCAATGGTACCAGATGGAATGTATTTCAACTAAAATTATTTTTAAATATCCATGGTGGACCCATGGCATTTGTGGCTAATGTTATAAGGATTCAGTGATGTAAGGTTAGTTAATACTTAATAGTTAATATTATAGAAATTACACGACATGACAAAAATTCATGATAGCCAAGTTGATGTGTGATCGGAATTCGAGTCAAAGAGACCCGATTTCGATGCCCAGGTGATAGGGGTACCAATGGTTTTTTCAAAAAACTTATGTAAGATTTATATCGTTGGCTTCGACATAAAGGCGGCGATGGGCTAATCACCTGTCATCTTATTCGAAAAATATCTTCGGTGCGAGGTGGGTCGAAAGGAATATATTGACAAAACGTCTCTCTACCCCTGTATTGGGAATGCCGTGAAGATATTTATTAACCACCCACTATCTCAGAGATATCCTTGATTGAAGCAAACAGATACTAACAAACGTAATTGTAACGGGAATTTTATTATACATGCTTATAAGGTTTGTAAAATTTTACACTTCAGATTGTTGTAGACGTTTAACAACTTGACACATGTCTAGACAATTAATTCCGACCCTCTTTTCACCGAAGCCAATTTAGATCAACAACAACGTGGTGAGCCTATCTCCGACTTAGTGTCCAAGCCAACGGTATAATATACCATACATAGATGTTATATTTACATGGATAAAATATTCTTGTATACACATAAACATCCATGACTCGAGAAGAAAGATTCACATCCATTATACAAATGCTGCACATAGCGGGATCTGAATCAGCAACATTCAGCTTCGACAGCATGGTATGAATGTCAACTTTTGATTAACTTCGTTACGTGTTTATACTTCAAAAGTTTATAAAGAAAGTCCTATACTCTTTGTATACATGTTTTCCTATATTATTAAGTTCAAATGAACGAAAAATCATTCGAGCGAGACGAATATTTGTTCGAGTACTGTAAACGGACAGAAATAGCACGTGGCAACAATGTGCCAAACCTATCCGTGATAAATCGTTAAGACCTACATTTAGTTCCACCTGAGTATTAGGACTTCGAAAGTAATATGACGAAATTCTTGTTCGCCGATACCGCACAATGTGGCAGTTACAGTCAGTAAACAAGCACATTATGTCTATTTGTAACTTTATAACCATTGGGTGACCATTGCAAAAAACTCAACAAGAGAAAATACGCACACAGAGGGTTCTGCAGTATTTATATAATTTTCTAATATTCTCTAGTCGTAGGATACAGGACTTAGATCTCTCCTGTAAGTAGGGTTGCCTACAATCGTGAGCAATTCGCTTAGCATGCGAAATGTCTATCGCAGCACCAGACATCTCGCATTTCAGACCGTACTTCATAACCTCTACTTACTAACCTCTACCCGCCAGAAGTAGCCTTTGCCATTTTCAAGGCAAGGACTACCTCTATTTTAGTATCTATAAGTATGTTTGCTATATATAAGCATATTTAAGCATATAGCAATAACAGCAGCATCCGTATTAATATATAATTGTATTTTTTTACATTTTCACTAATTTTTTCACGCAAGAAATTAGTGAAAATGAAAAAAACGTTTTTTTTACTAATTTCTATAGTATTATTTCAATAATTCAATCGTGGTAGTACCAATAGTTCACTCACTGCACCCATAGCCTGTTTTTGTCATTTGTTTCAACGTAATTTTAAAATAAGAAGCAATATAAATCACAAGATTGATAAATATAAATTATGGCTCTCAATAAAGTATATTTTATTGTAAAACTGTATAATTAGCTTTACTATCGTAATAAGATACTTGATCATATAATAATCAGTGGGAAATAGAATTACGCAACTGTTTTATGAACAGAACAAACGAACAAATTAAGCGAATAGAACAAATGATACTATTATATAAACCTAACATTCAAACTCTGAATGTATTTCAACTAAAATTATTTTTAAATATCCATGGTGGACCCATGGCATTTGTGGCTAATGTTATAAGGATTCAGTGATGTAAGGTTAGTTAATACTTAATATATATTTATTTTTTTATTTATCTTCACGCACAATCCCTGACGGGGTAGCTAGAGAGAACAGATCGCCAAGTGTCACGATCCCTACATACTTTTCGCTTCTTTCAGATTCATCATCTTCTTCATACATGCACGTCTAGGTATCCGAGTACTTGACCTCCTCTTCGAGCAATTTGCTCACATGTCTTCGAAAGTTAATCTCGGTCTACCTCGACACCTTTTAATATTAACTGCGCTATATATTTTCTTCACCATTCGGTCTTCACTCATTCGCTCAACGTGCCCAAACCATCGAAGCACGCCCTTATCCATTTTTGAGACAAGGTCATCTTTCAAACCTGCCATATTGCGAATCTCTTCGTTTCGCTTTCGGTCGGCCATGGTAAGGCCGCACATTTTACGAAGAGATCGCATCTCCACTGCATTCAACCTGCTTTTATGCTTCTTCTGGCATACCCAGGTTTCGCTGCCATATAACAAAGTCGGTACCAACACTGCGTTATGTATTGCAAGGCGTGCACTTTTCACAACGCCTTGCCTTTTGATTAACGCAGTCAGGGCACCATTGACTTTGTTCCCGGCAGCGACACGCCTGTCCACATCTAAATCACATCTTCCATCCCGGCTAAACGCACTCCCCCAAGTATACAATTTCATTCACCTGTTCAATACATTCCTGATTTACCCAAATTTCGCACTTCGTTCTTTCTTCGTCCCTTTCAAATACCAGAACCTTAGTTTTATTAGCATTCAAACGGAGACCATTAATTTCACATTCTTCTTTCATACACGTGACTAATGCCTGCAGTTCTGCCTCTGATGGTGCTATAAGCACTGCATCATCAGCATAAAGCAGACAATTTACTTTTTATGTCACCCAATTTCACACCCAAACAGCTATCTTTCGGCTTCTGTAAACACCTGTCGAGATACAGTATGAATAGCCAGGAAGACATGACACAACCCTGTTTTACGCCCGTTTGACGCTAAACATGGGTGACAGGTCATGCCCTACCCGGGTGCACACAGAGGGCTTTACAGTCACAGTAAAGTGACTGCACAGCCCTTAGCAATCGACCATCCACACCATACCCCGGCAACAGTTCCCACATTTTATTCTCATAACCTTATCAAATGCTTTCTCAAGATCCACAAAGCACAGAAAATCTTCTGGTTAGCAGCCAGAAGCTTCTCCGTGATCATGCGGAGAGAAAACATTTGATCCGTGCATCCTCTTCCAGGTCTAAATCCGCATTGTGCCTCCCATAGAAATCTTTCCGATTTCTCTTGCATCCTACGTGTCAAAACCTTCGAGTAAACTTTACTTGCTAAACTGGTCAAGCTGCGTCAAAATCGGACGTCATGCAGCGATGGAGCGAATTTTATAGAGAGATGTATGCGTGTGATGATCTTAGTGAGGGATCCGGGGTGACGCCGTGACTGGTACGCCAGACTGGACCTCGATGACACTGAGGTCATCAGTATGAAAGAGATTGAATGTGCGATTAGAAGTTTGAAATGTGGTAAGGCTGCGGACTAGACAGAGTTACTGCTGAAATGGTCAAGTATGGTGGGCCACGCGTCTGGGACAGCTTTCATCTGCTGTGCAATTTGTGCTGGCGAACGGGGCTGTTCCGGATGATTGGCGATCCGCGGTCATTGTTGTAGACGTTTAACAACTTGACACATGTCTAGACAATTAATTCCGACCCTCTTTTCACCGAAGCCAATTTAGATCAACAACAACGTGGTGAGCCTATCTCCGACTTAGTGTCCAAGCCAACGGTATAATATACCATACATAGATGTTATATTTACATGGATAAAATATTCTTGTATACACATAAACATCCATGACTCGAGAAGAAAGATTCACATCCATTATACAAATGCTGCACATAGCGGGATCTGAATCAGCAACATTCAGCTTCGACAGCATGGTATGAATGTCAACTTTTGATTAACTTCGTTACGTGTTTATACTTCAAAAGTTTATAAAGAAAGTCCTATACTCTTTGTATACATGTTTTCCTATATTATTAAGTTCAAATGAACGAAAAATCATTCGAGCGAGACGAATATTTGTTCGAGTACTGTAAACGGACAGAAATAGCACGTGGCAACAATGTGCCAAACCTATCCGTGATAAATCGTTAAGACCTACATTTAGTTCCACCTGAGTATTAGGACTTCGAAAGTAATATGACGAAATTCTTGTTCGCCGATACCGCACAATGTGGCAGTTACAGTCAGTAAACAAGCACATTATGTCTATTTGTAACTTTATAACCATTGGGTGACCATTGCAAAAAACTCAACAAGAGAAAATACGCACACAGAGGGTTCTGCAGTATTTATATAATTTTCTAATATTCTCTAGTCGTAGGATACAGGACTTAGATCTCTCCTGTAAGTAGGGTTGCCTACAATCGTGAGCAATTGTTAGCATGCGAAATGTCTATCGCAGCACCAGACATCTCGCATTTCAGACCGTACTTCATATCCTCTACTTACTAACCTCTACTCCGCCAGAAGTAGCCTTTGCCATTTTCAAGGCATGGACTACCTCTATTTTAGTATCTATAAGTATGTTTGCTATATATAAGCATATTTAAGCATATAGCAATAACAGCAGCATCCGTATTAATATATAATTGTATTTTTTTACATTTTCACTAATTTTTTCACGCAAGAAATTAGTGAAAATGAAAAAAACGTTTTTTTTACTAATTTCTATAGTATTCTTTCAATAATTCAATCGTGGTAGTACCAATAGTTCACTCACTGCACCCATAGCCTGTTTTTGTCATTTGTTTCACCGTATTTTTACGATACACAGAAAAGAAAAGAACGCTCCTATTTTTCTCACGTCAATATTTGCGGTATTATTTATTAACTGAACATTTTACTCAGCTACCTATAAGAGTTAAAATTATTCAGGTTTTTAAAAGCTGACCAAACAAACTGACATACAGTTGATTGATCGGTTGGTCGGACAGGGGTAATCATAATATAAATTCTTTGTACGGAACCATAAAAACTAGTTCGAGGTACGTTTTGCGTTTTTATATTACTTGAGGCTAAAAATAGGCTCGGCTGAACATAAATTCTTTCCATTTCTTTCGATAAAACAATATCTCGATTAAAGAGGATATAAACACTCCTCGGAGGTTGATATTTTAAATTAATATCTTCACATTATTTTCTACACTGGGGTAGACAGCCGTCATGACAATTTGCCAAATTGAGAAACTTGAAAAATTGCAATGTGTCGCCATCTTGAGGTCCCGGGTTCGATTCCTGGTCGTGTCAATGTAGAAAAAGCATATTTTCTACATTTTCTCAGGACTGGGTGTTTATGGTGCCTTTGTTGTTTCCTATTTCCATACCTCAAGTGCTTTAGCATCTTAGATGGGCTCGGAGTAATGTATGTGATGTTGTCCCTATCTATATATGTATTTATTTAATTATTCTATACAAGTTAGAAGTCACTTAGACAATGATGCCCTTTCGACCCACTTTTCACCAAAACTTATTTGGGAATACGTGACAGATGGTAAGCCGATGGCTGTATTAATGTCCAAGCTAACAGAGAAATATATTTTGCATACATTTATATAAGAGTGCAACATATTTACATTCATAAAAATTTAAAAATACATGTAAAATGACTCGAGTTCTGTACTCGATCCATGGACGTTTATATGATTTTCACACAAATGTTTGCTGCTAGCGTCATTCGAACCCGCAACTCTAAGCTTAGAAGGTAGAGTCACTATGAACGCGACCATCGAGTCTGTTTAGAGTATGTTTGTAATTAAGTTTTTTTATATGGGAATCACATTGTTTTCTCGATTTAGAAATAATTGTGTAATACCAGTGCTGAACTTTATGTTACTTAAGAATGGACCAGGTTTCAATATCTGGTACCGACCTAACTAAAATTGACTAACATTTAGAAAAAAATATTTAGACATTAGTCTGAAAAAGAAAGTTAGACTAAAACGTAATATTTCTTCAACTAGCGCTGGTCGACTCTTTTCGGTTCTGAGCTAATAGAAATCCATTGGGAAATCAAGATGCTTGTTTGAGGTCGTATGCCTTTTCTTTCGCATGAGAAAAGAAATAACAAATAACTAATTACTATTTTTTATGTCTTTACAGAATTTTTTATAGTGGGGTAGGTAGAGTTCAATAAAATCCTTTCACGCCCTTTTCATGGGAGCTTATTTAACAAAACGTGACAGGTGGTGAGCCTATTATATCTGCAGCTAGCAATATTTGTTTTTTTTTTCTAATCAGAGCGAATTTGCAAACTTACTTATTACACTTCCTTAAAGACTTTCTAAAATTATGAAGAACTTATCGTGATCTTATGTCATTAATATGAATCTTACTTAAAAATGTAAATGAGTTATCATTCTACATAAGAAGATCGTTCATTAGGAAACCTGCACGAAGACTCACTAATTATACTAAATTGCTAAAATTTTTAAATATAATATAATAAATATAAGTTAAAATTAACTTCTTAAACTCTAGGGCATGATGTCCGTAAGATACCCTCAAGTTTGCTCAACCTCTGCATTGATTGATGAACTCCGACGCTCTATTTCAAAGCGACATATAACTCATAAATACAACACAGAGCTGATGTAACCATAAAAACTACCAAAACGTCTTATAATATAGTATTTATTAGACACATATTTGTGTGTTTTCTACAGTATCTTAGCTGCAGCGTAAGAATACAAGGTATTTTTTTGCCATGTGGGTCATATGGTGAGACGAAAAAATGTATAAAAACGCAATATAAGCGAAAGCTATAGTGGTATAATGATGATAGTGGTTATTAAACTAATGACAAATTTAAAAAATCAACTGTCATGGGCGGGTTCGGAACCCACGACTTCAGCCATACAGTGGCAACGCTTTTACCTCTGAAAACTTCAAAATATAGATACACGATATTTTTTTAAATTGTATGTTACAAATATTCTTAAATTTCAAAATCGCAAATCTTTACGCTATTCCCAATACTGGGGTAGACAAAGTGACAGTTGGTGTGCCAGTCGGAATCTTGTCAATATCTTTGAGTTCAAGCCAACGATATAAATCATACATATGTTTTAAAAACCCCATAGTTTTTCATAGATCCATAGATTGCGATCTTATGTATGATAGGGTTTGAGCCTGCTCCCTGGATATCAAACTCGGTTCTCTTAACTCGAATCTGATCACCCAACCACTCGACTATCGTGACTTTATCTTTGTTACTATTAGAATTGTAAAAATTATTAGAACTTTATATTCCAAACAATTATTATTGCAAGAGTCGAGTTTCAATTATACATACAACTCTATATAAATATTATAAATAAATAATAGATAAGCTACGTAAACTGCTTTAATGAAAACAACAAACTGGAACACAGATCTTGGGTGTTTCAGATTGTGCTCGCCTGTCAAAACAAATAGACTTATCTCTGGACCGTAACTACTTACTACACGCGGCACTTTCATGGGACGTTACTTTGTACTGAGATAAACAGCTTCATTAACTTAAATATTGAATGAAGAAGAAATGAGAAAAGAAATTTTAACGGAGCTGAAAATTTAAATAATATGAGATAAATTTGTCTTCGATTTTTAAAACGTGTACAAAATTTCAAACCATTCGAATGTCACGATTTAAGTTAATATTCTGTTAAGTTATTGAACTTGACTTAGATCATGGTCAATCCTTCTCTGTTTTTCTTTACAGCTTCCCTTAATTTTACTACAGAGAACGGTCCTCAACAACATGCATCCATCGTCTTCTTGCAACATTTTTCAGGTTTATCTGCCACATTGTGTAAAAATAACTTAGTTCATTACTTAAACTTAATTTAGAAACATCCAATAATCATATCTCCAACAATAATATAGGAGACAGCAAATATATTATTTTTTTTGAACTGCAATTTATAAAAAGCGAAATATAAGAACATGAAATAATGGATTATTTCATGTTCTTATATTTCGCTATACAATTGTAATGTATCGTTGGCATGGACACTAAAAAAGCGACAGGCTCACCACCTGTACTTTATCACAAATAAACTCCGGTGAAATGTAAATCGCAAGGACTGTGTTTTCTAGACCTCTGATAATCCCAGTATTAGAAAATGCTTGTAGGTATAAGGAAAAATACGTGACTTGGAAACGAATGTATTTCTTATACAAATATTTGTAAGATTTGACCGAGTAACCATACTTAGAAGCAGACTTAGTACAATCTAGACTATCTGACTGTTTGTACTTTGATTACGCTTAGCGCAGCAAGACAGTTTCATTAGCAAGGGATTATCAGATCCCCAACGATCAAACTTGATTGGATGCCGTTATTGTTAATTCTCTCAACAGTGTATAGGTAAACTGAGAAACGTCAGCAAGTTAAAATGTAAATGAGTTATCATTCTACATAAGAAGATCGTTCATTAGGAAACCTGCACGAAGACTCACTAATTATACTAAATTGCTAAAATTTTTAAATATAATATAATAAATATAAGTTAAAATTAACTTCTTAAACTCTAGGGCATGATGTCCGTAAGATACCCTCAAGTTTGCTCAACCTCTGCATTGATTGATGAACTCCGACGCTCTATTTCAAAGCGACATATAACTCATAAATACAACACAGAGCTGATGTAACCATAAAAACTACCAAAACGTCTTATAATATAGTATTTATTAGACACATATTTGTGTGTTTTCTACAGTATCTTAGCTGCAGCGTAAGAATACAAGGTATTTTTTTTGCCATGTGGGTCATATGGTGAGACGAAAATGTATAAAACGCAATATAAGCGAAAGCTATAGTGGTATAATGATGATAGTGGTTATTAAACTAATGACAAATTTAAAAATCAACTGTCATGGGCGGGTTCGGAACCCACGACTTCAGCCATACAGTGGCAACGCTTTTACCTCTGAAAACTTCAAAATATAGATACACGATATTTTTTAAATTGTATGTTACAAATATTCTTAAATTTCAAAATCGCAAATCTTTACGCTATTCCCAATACTGGGGTAGACAAAGTGACAGTTGGTGTGCCAGTCGGAATCTTGTCAATATCTTTGAGTTCAAGCCAACGATATAAATCATACATATGTTTTTAAAAACCCCATAGTTTTTCATAGATCCATAGATTGCGATCTTATGTATGATAGGGTTTGAGCCTGCTCCCTGGATATCAAACTCGGTTCTCTTAACTCGAATTCCGATCACCCAATCACTCGACTATCGTGACTCTTTTGTTACTATTAGAATTGTAAAAAAATTATTAGAACTTTATATTCCAAAAATTATTATTGCAAGAGTCGAGTTTCAATTATACATACAACTCTATATAAATATATATATATAAGCTACGTAATAAATAATAGATAAGCTACGTAAACTGCTTTAATGAAACAACAAACTGGAACACAGATCTTGGGTGTTTCAGATTGTGCTCGCCTGTCAAACAAATAGACTTATCTCTGGGACCGTAACTACTTACTACACGCGGCACTTTCATGGGACGTTACTTTGTACTGAGATAAACAGCTTCATTAACTTAAATATTGAATGAAGAAGAATGAGAAAAGAAATTTTAACGGAGCTGAAAATTTAAATAATATGAGATAAATTTGTCTTCGATTTTTAAAACGTGTACAAAATTTCAAACCAAATATTCTGTTAAGTTATTGAACTTGACTTATACCATGGTCAATCCTTCTCTGTTTTTCTTTACAGCTTCCTTAATTTTACTACAGAGAACGGTCCTCAACAACATGCATCCATCGTCTTCTTGCAACATTTTTCAGGTTTATCTGCAACATTGTGTAAATATAACTTAGTTCATTACTTAAACTTAATTTAGAAACATCCAATAATCATATCTCCAACAATAATATAGGAGACGGCAAATATATTTTTTGAACTGCACTTATAAAGGAATATAAGAACATGAAATAATGGATTATTTCATGTTCTTATATTTCGCCATACAATTGTAATGTATCGTTGGCATGGACACTAAAAAGCGACAGGCTCACCACCTGTTCTTTATCACAAATAAACTCCGGTGAAATGTAAATCGCAAGGACTATGTTTTCTAGACCTCTGATAATCCCAGTATTAGAAAATGCTTGTAGGTATAAGGAAAAATACGTGACTTGGAAACGAATGTATTTCTTATACAAATATTTGTAAGATTTGACCGAGTAACCATACTTAGAAGCAGACTTAGTACAATCTAGACTATCTGACTGTTTGTACTTTGATTACGCTTAGCGCAGCAAGACAGTTTCATTAGCAAGGGATTATCAGATCCCCAACGATCAAACTTGATTGGATGCCGTTATTGTTAATTCTCTCAACTGTGTATAGGTAAACTGAGAAACGTCAGCAAGTTAAAATGTAAACAGCATGGTATTGTGCAACGTAAGTCGTGGATAATTTATTAATATAACAATCATCAAAAATATCAAAACAATATAAGGCAATAGAGTCACGAGTCGAGAGACCCGAGTTCGATCCCCACCCAGGTGGCAGGCTTGTACCAATAAGGTTTTTCAAAAATATCTTCGGTGGAAGGTGGTCAGAAACGTCAAGCAATTCTGTTCAGACCTCTCGTCTACCTCGTATTGTGGAATTGCGTGAAGATATAAAACAAGGGCAATACAGACATGATCAATGTCAGACACCTATGTCTTTTGCTGCAATCACCAATCCGCTAATCTACTTCTATTCTTTATGAGTTGTGATGATATGTGATACGATTTCAAAGTCAGTAGTGTAAAGAGGGTGTAAAAAGTAGGATAGGATAGATAAGAGATATGAGTAAGTATGTATGTCTTTATTTATTATAATCGCCTAAAAATTTATTTATATAAGTCACGATAGCCGAGTGTTTGGGTGATCGGTATTCGAGACGAGACCCGAATTCTATCACCAAGGCTCGTACCAATAAGTTTTTGAAAAAACTTATGTACGATTTATATCGTTGGATTGGACATAAAGATGGTGACAACCTCATCACCTGTCACGTTGACCCAACAATATTTTCGGTGGAAGGAGAGTCGAAAGGACATAATTGTCTGGATCTCTGTCTGTCCCTGTTTTTTGGAATAGCGTGAAGATATTTATTTATGTATAGGATGGGTTTTTTAAAATAAAATACATATATAGAAAGGGAGGACAACATACATTGCTCCAATCCCAATGTAAGAAGCTTAAGTACTAGAGGTATGGGAACCGGAAACATCGAAGGCACAAATAACACCCAGAACTGATAAAATGTGGAAAAATTGGTTTTTCTTCATTTACCCGTCCGAGAATCGAACCCGGGACCACGAGATGGTGACACCTTGAAAACGGGTGTTTTCGCCACTCGTCCACGGAGGTCGTCAATGGATGGATCATTCATGCAAAAGCTGGCGCTTGTCTCTACTGAAAACTGATGTATAAGTATCCAAAACAAACTTGGCGATAATAACTAGACCTGATATGAATCCACCATCGTTCGATGTGATAATCATACTAATCCTCCCACCAAATATAAATAATAGATAAGCTACGTAATAAATAATAGATAAGCTACGTAAACTGCTTTAATGAAAACAACAAACTGGAACACAGATCTTGGGTGTTTCAGATTGTGCTCGCCTGTCAAACAAATAGACTTATCTCTGGGACCGTAACTACTTACTACACGCGGCACTTTCATGGGACGTTACTTTTGTACTGAGATAAACAGCTTCATTAACTTAAATATTGAATGAAGAAGAATGAGAAAAGAAATTTTAACGGAGCTGAAAATTTAAATAATATGAGATAAATTTGTCTTCGATTTTTAAAACGTTTATATGATTTTCACACAAATGTTTGCTGCTAGCGTCATTCGAACCCGCAACTCTAAGCTTAGAAGGTAGAGTCACTATGAACGCGACCATCGAGTCTGTTTAGAGTATGTTTGTAATTAAGTTTTTTATATGGGAATCACATTGTTTTCTTGATTTAGAAATAATTGTGTAATACCAGTGCTGAACTTTATGTTACTTAAGAATGGACCAGGTTTCAATATCTGGTACCGACCTAACTAAAATTGACTAACATTTAGAAAAAATATTTAGACATTAGTCTGAAAAGAAAGTTAGACTAAAACGTAATATTTCTTCAACTAGCGCTGGTCGACTCTTTTCGGTTCTGAGCTAATAGAACCATTGGGAAATCAAGATGCTTGTTTGAGGTCGTATGCCTTTTCTTTTCGCATGAGAAAAGAAATAACAAATAACTAATTACTATTTTTATGTCTTTACAGAATTTTTATAGTGGGGTAGGTAGAGTTCAATAAAATCCTTTCACGCCCTTTTCATGGGAGCTTATTTAACAAAACGTGACAGGTGGTGAGCCTATTATATCTGCAGCTAGCAATATTTGTTTTTTTTTTTTACTAATTTCTATAGTATTCTTTCAATAATTCAATCGTGGTAGTACCAATAGTTCACTCACTGCACCCATAGCCTGTTTTTGTCATTTGTTTCACCGTATTTTTACGATACACAGAAAAGAAAAGAACGCTCCTATTTTTCTCACGTCAATATTTGCGGTATTATTTATTAACTGAACATTTTACTCAGCTACCTATAAGAGTTAAAATTATTCAGGTTTTTAAAAGCTGACCAAACAAACTGACATACAGTTGATTGATCGGATGGGTAATCATAATATAAATTCTTTCCATTTCTTTCGATAAAACAATATCTCGATTAAAGAGGATATAAACACTCCTCGGAGGTTGATATTTTAAATTAATATCTTCACATTATTTTCTACACTGGGGTAGACAGCCGTCATGACAATTTGCCAAATTGAGAAACTTGAAAAATTGCAATGTGTCGCCATCTTGAGGTCCCGGGTTCGATTCCTGGTCGTGTCAATATAAAAATAGAAAAGCATATTTTCTACATTTTCTCAGGACTGGGTGTTTATGGTGCCTTTGTTGTTTCCTATTTCCATACCTCAAGTGCTTTAGCATCTTAGATGGGCTCGGAGTAATGTATGTGATGTTGTCCCTATCTATATATGTATTTATTTAATTATTCTATACAAGTTAGAAGTCACTTAGACAATGATGCCCTTTCGACCTACTTTTCACCAAAACTTATTTGGGAATACGTGACAGATGGTAAGCCGATGGCTGTATTAATGTCCAAGCTAACAGAGAAATATATTTTGCATACATTTATATAAGAGTGCAACATATTTACATTCATAAAATTTAAAAATACATGTAAAATGACTCGAGTTCTGTACTGATCCATGGACGTTTATATGATTTTCACACAAATGTTTGCTGCTAGCGTCATTCGAACCCGCAACTCTAAGCTTAGAAGGTAGAGTCACTATGAACGCGACCATCGAGTCTGTTTAGAGTATGTTTGTAATTAAGTTTTTTATATGGGAATCACATTGTTTTCTTGATTTAGAAATAATTGTGTAATACCAGTGCTGAACTTTATGTTACTTAAGAATGGACCAGGTTTCAATATCTGGTACCGACCTAACTAAAATTGACTAACATTTAGAAAAAATATTTAGACATTAGTCTGAAAAGAAAGTTAGACTAAAACGTAATATTTCTTCAACTAGCGCTGGTCGACTCTTTTCGGTTCTGAGCTAATAGAACCATTGGGAAATCAAGATGCTTGTTTGAGGTCGTATGCCTTTTCTTTCGCATGAGAAAAGAAATAACAAATAACTAATTACTATTTTTTATGTCTTTACAGAATTTTTTATAGTGGGGTAGGTAGAGTTCAATAAAATCCTTTCACGCCCTTTTCATGGGAGCTTATTTAACAAAACGTGACAGGTGGTGAGCCTATTATATCTGCAGCTAGCAATATTTGTTTTTTTTTTCTAATCAGAGCGAATTTGCAAACTTACTTATTACACTTCCTTAAAGACTTTCTAAAATTATGAAGAACTTATCGTGATCTTATGTCATTAATATGAATCTTACTTAAAAATGTAAATGAGTTATCATTCTACATAAGAAGATCGTTCATTAGGAAACCTGCACGAAGACTCACTAATTATACTAAATTGCTAAAATTTTTAAATATAATATAATAAATATAAGTTAAAATTAACTTCTTAAACTCTAGGGCATGATGTCCGTAAGATACCCCTCGTTTGCTCAACCTCTGCATTGATTGATGAACTCCGACGCTCTATTTCAAAGCGACATATAACTCATAAATACAACACAGAGCTGATGTAACCATAAAAACTACCAAAACGTCTTATAATATAGTATTTATTAGACACATATTTGTGTGTTTTCTACAGTATCTTAGCTGCAGCGTAAGAATACAAGGTATTTTTTTGCCATGTGGGTCATATGGTGAGACGAAAAAATGTATAAAAACGCAATATAAGCGAAAGCTATAGTGGTATAATGATGATAGTGGTTATTAAACTAATGACAAATTTAAAAAATCAACTGTCATGGGCGGGTTCGGAACCCACGACTTCAGCCATACAGTGGCAACGCTTTTACCTCTGAAAACTTCAAAATATAGATACACGATATTTTTTTAAATTGTATGTTACAAATATTCTTAAATTTCAAAATCGCAAATCTTTACGCTATTCCCAATACTGGGGTAGACAAAGTGACAGTTGGTGTGCCAGTCGGAATCTTGTCAATATCTTTGAGTTCAAGCCAACGATATAAATCATACATATGTTTTTAAAAACCCCATAGTTTTTTCATAGATCCATAGATTGCGATCTTATGTATGATAGGGTTTGAGCCTGCTCCCTGGATATCAAACTCGGTTCTCTTAACTCGAATTCCGATCACCCAATCACTCGACTATCGTGACTCTTTTGTTACTATTAGAATTGTAAAAAATTATTATTGCAAGAGTCGAGTTTCAATTATACATACAACTCTATATAAATATTATAAATAAATAATAGATAAGCTACGTAAACTGCTTTAATGAAAACAACAAACTGGAACACAGATCTTGGGTGTTTCAGATTGTGCTCGCCTGTCAAACAAATAGACTTATCTCTGGGACCGTAACTACTTACTACACGCGGCACTTTCATGGGACGTTACTTTTGTACTGAGATAAACAGCTTCATTAACTTAAATATTGAATGAAGAAGAATGAGAAAAGAAATTTTAACGGAGCTGAAAATTTAAATAATATGAGATAAATTTGTCTTCGATTTTTAAAACGTGTACAAAATTTCAAACCAAATATTCTGTTAAGTTATTGAACTTCACTTAGATCATGGTCAATCCTTCTCTGTTTTTCTTTACAGCTTCCTTAATTTTACTACAGAGAACGGTCCTCAACAACATGCATCCATCGTCTTCTTGCAACATTTTTCAGGTTTATCTGCAACATTGTGTAAATATAACTTAGTTCATTACTTAAACTTAATTTAGAAACATCCAATAATCATATCTCCAACAATAATATAGGAGACGGCAAATATATTTTTTTTAAATTGTATGTTACAAATATTCTTAAATTTCAAAATCGCAAATCTTTACGCTATTCCCAATACTGGGGTAGACAAAGTGACAGTTGGTGTGCCAGTCGGAATCTTGTCAATATCTTTGAGTTCAAGCCAACGATATAAATCATACATATGTTTTTAAAAACCCCATAGTTTTTTCATAGATCCATAGATTGCGATCTTATGTATGATAGGGTTTGAGCCTGCTCCCTGGATATCAAACTCGGTTCTCTTAACTCGAATTCCGATCACCCAATCACTCGACTATCGTGACTCTTTTGTTACTATTAGAATTGTAAAAAAATTATTAGAACTTTATATTCCAAAAAATTATTATTGCAAGAGTCGAGTTTCAATTATACATACAACTCTATATAAATATATATATATATATAAGCTACGTAATAAATAATAGATAAGCTACGTAAACTGCTTTAATGAAAACAACAAACTGGAACACAGATCTTGGGTGTTTCAGATTGTGCTCGCCTGTCAAACAAATAGACTTATCTCTGGGACCGTAACTACTTACTACACGCGGCACTTTCATGGGACGTTACTTTTGTACTGAGATAAACAGCTTCATTAACTTAAATATTCAATGAAGAAGAAATGAGAAAAGAAATTTTAACGGAGCTGAAAATTTAAATAATATGAGATAAATTTGTCTTCGATTTTTAAAACGTGTACAAAATTTCAAACCAAATATTCTGTTAAGTTATTGAACTTCACTTAGATCATGGTCAATCCTTCTCTGTTTTTCTTTACAGCTTCCTTAATTTTACTACAGAGAACGGTCCTCAACAACATGCATCCATCGTCTTCTTGCAACATTTTTCAGGTTTATCTGCCACATTGTGTAAAAATAACTTAGTTCATTACTTAAACTTAATTTAGAAACATCCAATAATCATATCTCCAACAATAATATAGGAGACGGCAAATATATTTTTTGAACTGTAATAAAAGTGAATATAAGAACATGAAATAATGGATTATTTCATGTTCTTATATTTCGCTATACAATTGTAATGTATCGTTGGCATGGACACTAAAAAAGCGACAGGCTCACCACCTGTACTTTATCACAAATAAACTCCGGTGAAATGTAAATCGCAAGGACTATGTTTTCTAGACCTCTGATAATCCCAGTATTAGAAAATGCTTGTAGGTATAAGGAAAAATACGTGACTTGGAAACGAATGTATTTCTTATACAAATATTTGTAAGATTTGACCGAGTAACCATACTTAGAAGCAGACTTAGTACAATCTAGACTATCTGACTGTTTGTACTTTGATTACGCTTAGCGCAGCAAGACAGTTTCATTAGCAAGGGATTATCAGATCCCCAACGATCAAACTTGATTGGATGCCGTTATTGTTAATTCTCTCAACTGTGTATAGGTAAACTGAGAAACGTCAGCAAGTTAAAATGTAAACAGCATGGTATTGTGCAACGTAAGTCGTGGATAATTTATTAATATAACAATCATCAAAAATATCAAAACAATATAAGGCAATAGAGTCACGAGTCGAGAGACCCGAGTTCGATCCCCACCCAGGTGGCAGGCTTGTACCAATAAGGTTTTTCAAAAATATCTTCGGTGGAAGGTGGGTCGAAACGTCATAATTGTCTAGACCTCTGTCTACCCCTGTATTGGGAATTGCGTGAAGATATTTATTTATGTATAGGATGGGTTTTTAAAATAAAATACATATATAGAAAGGAGGACAACATACATTGCTCCAATCCCAATGTAAGAAGCTTAAGTACTAGAGGTATGGGAACCGGAAACATCGAAGGCACAAATAACACCCAGAACTGATAAAATGTGGAAAAATTGGTTTTTCTTCATTTACCCGTCCGAGAATCGAACCCGGGACCACGAGATGGTGACACCTTGAAAACGGGTGTTTTCGCCACTCGTCCACGGAGGTCGTCAATGGATGGATCATTCATGCAAAAGCTGGCGCTTGTCTCTACTGAAAAACTGATGTATAAGTATCCAAACAAACTTGGCGATAATAACTAGACCTGATATGAATCCACCATCGTTCGATGTGATAATCATACTAATCCTCCCACCAAATATAAAATAATTTCCATATAATGTGTCTGTATAAATATTTATGGCATTATTATTTTATATAATTTCGAATCGTTAACAGTCCAAACGCGTTTAATGTCCTATTTCCTGTATTACTAATCAGTCATAAGCTATTTTTTTTCTGCTTGTGTTTTATTAGTATAACCAAATCTACCGCCACGATGAAATCATTATTTTAATACAAATACAAACATAATGGTCTGTTAAATCCTAAGAAAAAGTATTTCTTCAATTTACATGACCCGTCTTGACCAAGCTTGAGACGGTTTTGATGATACTAATGAGTAAGAGCGATATGCTCCTCCGTAAAAAAAAAAATATTTACAGCCTTACAAGAGTACACGGTAACCGAGTGGTTTGGTAGTCAGAATTCAAGTCAAGAGATGCAAGTGCGATCGCCAGGTGGCAGGCTTGTACCAATAAGGTTTTTCAAAATATCTTCGGTGGAAGGTGGGTCGAAACGTCATAATTGTCTAGACCTCTGTCTACCCCTGTATTGGGAATTGCGTGAAGATATTTATTTATGTATAGGATGGGTTTTTAAAATAAAATACATATATAGAAAGGAGGACAACATACATTGCTCCAATCCCAATGTAAGAAGCTTAAGTACTAGAGGTATGGGAACCGGAAACATCGAAGGCACAAATAACACCCAGAACTGATAAAATGTGGAAAAATTGGTTTTTCTTCATTTACCCGTCCGAGAATCGAACCCGGGACCACGAGATGGTGACACCTTGAAAACGGGTGTTTTCGCCACTCGTCCACGGAGGTCGTCAATGGATGGATCATTCATGCAAAAGCTGGCGCTTGTCTCTACTGAAAAACTGATGTATAAGTATCCAAACAAACTTGGCGATAATAACTAGACCTGATATGAATCCACCATCGTTCGATGTGATAATCATACTAATCCTCCCACCAAATATAAAATAATTTCCATATAATGTGTCTGTATAAATATTTATGGTATTATTATTTTTCATATAATTTCGAATCGTTAACAGTCCAAACGCGTTTAATGTCCTATTTCCTGTATTACTAATCAGTCATAAGCTATTTTTTTTCTGCTTGTGTTTTATTAGTATAACCAAATCTACCGCCACGATGAAATCATTATTTTAATACAAATACAAACATAATGGTCTGTTAAATCCTAAGAAAAAGTATTTCTTCAATTTACATGACCCGTCTTGACCAAGCTTGAGACGGTTTTGATGATACTAATGAGTAAGAGCGATATGCTCCTCCGTAAAAAAAAAATATTTACAGCCTTACAAGAGTACACGGTAACCGAGTGGTTTGGTAGTCAGAATTCAAGTCAAGAGATGCAAGTGCGATCGCCAGGTGGCAGGCTCGTACCAATAAGTTTTTGAAAAACTTATGTACGATTTATATCGTTGATTGACATAAAGATGGTGACAACCTCATCACCTGTCACGTTGACCCAACAATATTTTCGGTGGAAGGAGAGTCGAAAGGACATAATTGTCTGGATCTCTGTCTGTCCCTGTTTTTTGGAATAGCGTGAAGATATTTATTTATGTATAGGATGGGTTTTTTAAAATAAAATACATATATAGAAAGGGAGGACAACATACATTGCTCCAATCCCAATGTAAGAAGCTTAAGTACTAGAGGTATGGGAACCGGAAACATCGAAGGCACAAATAACACCCAGAACTGATAAAATGTGGAAAAATTGGTTTTTCTTCATTTACCCGTCCGAGAATCGAACCCGGGACCACGAGATGGTGACACCTTGAAAACGGGTGTTTTCGCCACTCGTCCACGGAGGTCGTCAATGGATGGATCATTCATGCAAAAGCTGGCGCTTGTCTCTACTGAAAAAACTGATGTATAAGTATCCAAACAAACTTGGCGATAATAACTAGACCTGATATAAATCCACCATCGTTCGATGTGATAATCATACTAATCCTCCCACCAAATATAAAATAATTTCCATATAATGTGTCTGTATAAATATTTATGGCATTATTATTTTTCATATAATTTCGAATCGTTAACAGTCCAAACGCGTTTAATGTCCTATTTCCTGTATTACTAATCAGTCATAAGCTATTTTTTTTCTGCTTGTGTTTTATTAGTATAACCAAATCTACCGCCACGATGAAATCATTATTTTAATACAAATACAAACATAATGGTCTGTTAAATCCTAAGAAAAAAGTATTTCTTCAATTTGCTACGACCCGTCTTGACCAAGCTTGAGACGGTTTTGATGATACTAATGAGTAAGAGCGATATGCTCCTCCGTAAAAAAAAAAAATATATTTACAGCCTTACAAGAGTACACGGTAACCGAGTGGTTTGGTAGTCAGAATTCAAGTCAAGAGATGCAAGTGCGATCGCCAGGTGGCAGGCTCGTACCAATGGATTTTTTCAAAAACTTATGTACGATTTATATCGTTGTCTTGGGCATAAAAACAGCGACTAGCCTGTCAAGTTGTCCCAAAAACTATATTCAGAGTTAGAGAAGGTGTTGAGTCGAAAGGACTCAATTGTCTAAAATTCTGTACATCCCAGTATTGGGAATAGTGTGTAGATTCTCTTTTTTATTTTCTTACAGCCTTACAACACAGCCGTAACGAAAACACTTCTTACTCCCTTAAAAAATCAAATTCTATTTAAGGAGTTTTATAGCCATGTTTTGAACATAGATTAAGGCATGATACATGCGAACGGAATTAGCTATTTATAACCAAACGTCAAATACTAGCAGGCCATATCAGGTGTACTCTAGTTTTCCGTATTAGCAAAATCACTTGGCAGGTTTAAAAACGGATCGTTTTTAAATACATCTAAAGTTGCGCAAAAAAATTAAATTGTATTTTACTGGAACTATGAACGTACTGCTTAGACTGCTTAGACTGGAACTATGAACGTACTCGTACATGCGGTTACTACATAAGAATATATCAAGCCCTTTCTTTCCGTAGGCGATGGTGGGATAACCATTACGACAAAATATCAAAACAAAATACATCAAACCGGCGACAGGCGTTTTAAGTGCAAGGTGTCTCATACTACTATCGTGTCCCGAGCTACCATTTTTATTTATAAATTTCACTGGTTCGAATCGAGAAGTGGAATACCTAGGGACAAACAGTTGCGTAAAGAATGTGAATGCTTGTTCTCGAGTCATGGATGCTTATATATTTTTATAAATATTTGTCTATGTAAGTTTATATCTATGTAAATATATTTTATAATTGGATGGACACTAAGACAGCGACAGGCTCACCACCTGTTACGTAGTCCCAATTAAGCTCTGGTGAAATGCGGGTCGAAAGGATTTACCTGAAACTACTAAAGATATAAATAAAAATAACACTTTCTGATATACAAGAATATAGAAACAGTATGACATAAAAATCTTTTTAATAGTTATCTTTAGATTCAATCGATAGGACAACTGTATTAGGCGTTATCTTTACTTGATCGGTCCTCATTAACATAGATGACATAACATGACTAAATTATGGCGAAATTGGATTAATCTGTTGGCACCCTATTCGATTACTTGGCAAGCTGTTAACCTCGGGTATGATTGTTCGGTGCGGTACTTTACTTTAGATGACTTATGTACAGGACGATGTTATTCGCGTTCAGAATAAAAATGAAGCGTTAGTACTTAAATCTTTTATATTAATATGTATGAGATCAAAAGTATGAACGTATTTATACGCAATTAAGTGTTTAAAATTCATCACCATAGTTACGCAATACGTACTATTACATAATGTTTTCGGTACTTTACTTATCGTTTGAGCTTTAATCTTTGAATCTAAATGTTTTTAAAATTAAAAACTCTTAACATAAAATTTAATCAACGAAAAAGAAAGAAACTGAAAGGCAAAAGATGAAAGCAGATTCGTTTAGGTCCAGATCCTATACAAATATAAATACTTCCTTTATTTTTAGACGGTGTGAAACAAATACACAAGCTTTAATTTCCGTTGTATAAGACGTTTTATTATTAATTGTTAATTTAACGTCACAATAGCTCAATGGTTGGATGATCGGCTAACGAGTCATGACCCGATTTAGATTCCCAGGAGGCAGTATAGTACCAACGACACTTTTTATAAAAACTTATATTTAATTTATATCGTTGGCTTAGACATAAAAACGGCAACAGGCTCACAACCAGTCATGTTGTTCCAAAATAAGCTCCAGTGAAATCTGTTATGATAAGACTGAGTTGTTTAGACATATTGCTATGCCAGTATTGCAAAAGGCCTGAAAATAAAAAAACATGTTATCGCCAGGGATTAAATATTTTTTTTATCTTCACGCATATTTACGCATTAACTTACTTGAAAAATAATTTACTTTAAAAAGACAAATTTATACCAAAGTCGATTAGTTTTCCACTTAGTATTTAAAAAGACCTTCAACTCAAATTATTGCCCGTGTCAATGCAACTTCACCTTGTGAAGGTACTCGTAGATTGAGTTAATGCTTAAGTAGGTATGTATCCGGACCTTTGATAACACTTGAGTGCAATCGCCGTGGGGAATTGTATCAAAATCAAGGACGAAGAAGACACAGGGTGGTCGTAGATCTCCTGTATTCAACTTTTTTTATTAAAAATATATTTTTAATAATAATTTTTAATAAAATAAATGTAATTTTTATAACAACTGACTTTGATTTTTCCAAGACTTTGAGACATGCGTTGAAAATGCAATTGGCTACCTGCATACAGCGGCATAATCGTCAAGATTACCAGACTAAAGTTAAACACACCGCTGCAGTTCAAAATAGTCGCTGCTGCCCATCATCGACCTGCCGAATTTTGGTCTGGTATTTATTGAGATGATGACTCCGACATCTGTGGGTAACCAATTACATTTCCAAGGCTTCTCTTAGTCGCCTCTTACGATAGCCACGGGAAGAAAGAAGGTGGTGTTATTCTTTCGCTGGTATCAAACGAAAAGAATATTAATATCGATTAAAGTGTAATTATAACGTAAAAGCGAATATTTATTATGCTGACGGCTAAAGCACACCTGCACAAAATTCGATCCCGCGATACAACCTCTGCAGATTTTACCGAAATTTCACAGTTAAGCAAACCAGCGAGATGATATTTTTTGCTCGCTAGTTATCACCGAAACTTCTGAAGTCCTAAATACTTTATAAAGTTAAGAAATGTTTTATTAAAATTTAACAATTTAATCGTATCTTATGCATTGTTTAATGAAAACAGTAAAACTTTTAAGACAACATTCGTTAAAGTTTAACTGGTCGAGTCGAAATTAATAGGTATTTAGTTGAAATTTATTGAGACCTCTTTACATTTCACAGATTTTTACAATAACGTCTATCCAACCAAATCACGATAGCCGAGAGTTTGAGTAGAGTAGAAGGAAATATTTACTATATCCAGAAGGATAGCTCGTACCAATAACAATAACCCGGCGGCAACGGGACCACCTCTTGGACGTTGTCCAATAAGAGATCCGGTGGAATGAGGATAGAAATAATCTAAATTGTGTAGACCTCTGATTACTCTAGTATGGAAATATAGACCTGAGTTTTTTTTTCCATTGTCTTAGACTTTTTTTTTAAATTTAATAATATAGTATACACCAATAAAATATAAATAATAGATAATTAAAAAGTACACCTGTTAAAACATGAAAATAATTTGAGAGTACGACAAATACACCGCACTAAAATTAAACCATATATATTTGAACTCAGAATTAGGACAGTCGCATACTATGATGTTGAAGTAATAGCTTGTGACTTATATTACTTACACTCTAAAATTAACAATATGTTTTCTTGTATTGTACTAGTGCTTGCATTGTATAAGAAGGGCTAAAGAAACCAGTTTCATGCTGCGGTATGCTAATTTTCAGACTGACGGAAGATCGTACATGATCATTACTAGTGTAAAGCAATTTATCTTTGAGATAAAAAGGAGAATTAGAATTATTCGGAATCAAATTACTCAAGACTCGGGACAAGATTCGGGAGCTACGCATTTGGCGAATTGGAAGCCACTTCAGCTTTTTTACGGTAAAGGGAAATGTGATCATATTTACAAAGACCGAAAATAAATCTTATGCAGTTACTACTAAGGCGCTCCATTTTAGTGAAATGATATTGCGGCGGGTCTGCGTAACTCACACATAAATAATCGATAACGGGTAAAATCAAAGTATGTACCAGCATAAGTTTGGTTTTGAAACGAAGAACATTTTTGATTCAACAAAGAGAGCGCAAATTTTATTTATATACATACAATTACTTATATATTTTCCAGCGAAGATAACCACAAGTATTATGGGTTCAGTGTTAAACAGTTCCTACACTTAAACCTGCAAATAAAACAAACTTTCGCATTTAATATAGAATTAATTTTATTATATAACTAAATATAATAAAATTAATGTTCGAATGACTTAAACTTCAAGGATTCACATAATTGTAATATACATGTATATGTAATCAATAGCCGAGTGGTTGGGTGGTCGGAATGCGAGTCGAGAGACCCGAGTTCGATCCCCAGGTAGCAGGCTATTACCAATGGGTTTTTTCAAAAACCTATGTACGATTCATATCGTTGGCTTAGACATAAAGACGGCGACGGGCTCACCACCTGTCATGTTGTCCCGAAAATATCTTCGGTGGAAGGTGGCTCAAAAAAACTCAACTCATGTATTGGGAATGGCGTGAAGATATTTTTTTTAATAAAAACAGATATTCACATCAAAAGCTTCACGAGAACAATTATTTGAAACCTATTGGCATTTATAAAGAAACATTACATGATTTATTGCGTGACGATTGCTTGCGAGAGATACGAAAATGTCATCATGAACATAACAGTGACTTCAGTATTATATATTTTAATGCCTTTGCTATTAAGAAATAAGCACCTCGTCCCATAGGTATTGGAAAAGGTGTTAGAGAAATGCTTGCAAAATGTCATAATTAGTATAAACGAATATCACAGAACGTTCTAGGTTATTCTTCACCTTTTTATTATGATTAACATTAAAGTTGATAAAGTTTATCTTATACCATTGACTTTGGAATTATCTTTAAAATTTAAACTTTTAATGATACCAAAACCAGCAGCAGATACAAATAGTATAGCCAAATAGATTTTATTACAAGTTCATATATACTCTACTAACTCACGATAGCCGAGTTGTTGGGTGGTCGGAATTTCGAGTCGAGAGACCCGAGTTCGATCCCCAGGTGGCAGTACCAATGAGTTTTTCAAAAACTTATGTACGAATTTCATCGTTGCCTTGGACATAAAGGCGGCGACGGGCTCACCACCTGTCACGTTGTCCCAAAAATATCTTCCGTGGAAGGTGGGTCAAAGGGACTTAATTGTCTAGACTTGACCTCTGTCTACCCCTGTATTGGGAATTGCGTGAAGATATTTTATTTTTTTTTATTTTTTCATTTCTAACTTCATAATATCCAAAGCTAGGGCAAGGGCTTGGACTTGGACAAATAAATAAGGTCACGATATGAGAATGTTTGCTCGTGACTAGAGACATTATTGAAAAATTAGACAGCAATCAAATCCGGTAAGGAGGGAATACAATTAGGGAAAATGATAGCTGGCATCACAAGGTTGTAATCTAAGATTATAAAAGAAGTAGAGCGTTATTTCTAAGGTTAAAATCACCAATCACAATGACGTAACTACAAGGTGACCAGAGATTATAATGAAGTATGTCAATTACAGACGACCTTCATCAACGAGGCACCAGTTTTCATCGTGTCGCCTACCTGAGGCCTCGGATTCGGTTCCAGAAAGGGTCAATAAAGAAAAACATTTTTTTTTGCTTTAACTATTTACTATATACGTATTTATTATTTATTAATTGTAATACTTACAGAGCCAAGCGGCAGCTCTTACTACTGCATAAATCGGCCTGTTAGACCGAGGTATGACCACGGCAGAGCTGATGCCCATGCATTTCTTGTCACGTTTGCCGAGTGGCTTGTTGATCGAAATTCGGGTCAAGAGACCCGAGTTCGATTCCCAGGGGGTAGGATCGTATTAATAAGTTTTTTTGAAACTTATGTAAGATTTTAATTGTTGCATTGGATACGAAGTCGGCGACAGGCTCACCTGTCACGTTCTACAAAAATAATTTCTGGTGAAAAGTGGTATAAAGGACTAAATTGTCTATACCTCTGGCTACAGCTGTATTGCATGGAATGAAGATTATTTACACTATATTTAGAGATATTTAGTTATAAAATTAAAAAAATCCACAGAAAAGATTTTGTAGTATTAGCCAATCTAAGCTTAGTAAATTCTAACTTATACAACGAAGTGTTTACTCGAGGCAATCAATTTTGTTTTCAATATATTACCTCAATTCGAAGTTATTTTATCAATATGCGCGCCTCACTGAAGCTTGAAATCAATAGAGATTCCGAGAAATACGATGGTGTTTTCGAAGTTAAGATTTATTTTCTCTTAGTTATTTACTGCGCTCCGGATGACTTTAATAATAAGAAGCAAACATTATTAATCAATTGTGTATATTCTCGTTCCATGAAAAAGAAATATTAAAATGATGTAATAAAAAAAACATAACGTCACAGTAATTTACTCACGATACAGTAGGGAAACAAATAATGAAACATAAATTACCCATATTTTCATATCATTTACAGTTTTCAATTCTGATAATTCAAAATATTATTTCAATAAGAAAATGTTTATTTTAATTTCATACCAATAGTAGTAATAGTTCATTAGGTATTCGGAATTCAAACCTTCTCTTTCTTTCCCAGGCCCGTAGGCTCATACCATTGGTACCAGCCTCGGGGATCAACCTCGGACCTCTTGATTCAAATTCCGGTCACCTAGCTACTATCGTGACTTCCATAAGTATTATCACGGATATTTACATACCAATTATGCTTATTATTATAATTTGGTATATACATATAATACATATCAACCTGTGTTGTTCTGGTGTTCCACTGTTAGGCAAATGTACCTACTCCACTAACTAGATAGAACCATCTTGATAGAAAATTTTAATTCATATCAGGACTAACGCGTGAAGATATTATTACTAAAAAAAAGAATTCTAGCAATGCCGAATAACATTACTAGTATTCCTGTTAACTCCACTATATTTTGTCAGATCTGGGTGTTTGTGTTGACCTTCGTTATTTCTGATTTCATAATACAAGAGGTTAAGCTGCTTACTTTACGATAAGAGCAATTTATATAATGTTGTCCCTATCTATGTATCTATTTATTACTATAATATTTATTATATACAAACACCGCAAAACTCGAAGAGTAGCCAATGGATTGACTTGAAGTTTTAACAGAATTATTTTTAAAAGTACAGCATAAAATTTATGAAATTTGTTTGTTTGTCATAGTGAACGTTGTCACCATTCAGCTTGTTACTATATATAATTATTACTATTTTTACTAACACTGGTAATAAATAAAAATCCATAAATATCTTCAAGCAATTCCCAATACAGGGGTAGACAGAGGTATTAGTCTAGACAATTAAGTCTCTTTGACCCACCTTTCACCGAAGATATTTTTGGGTCAACGTGACAGGTGGTGAACCCGTCGCTGTCTTTATGTCCAAGCCAACGATATAACTCGTACATAAGTTTTTGAAAAACCGACCTGGTACGAGCCTGCCACCTGGTGATCGAACTCGGGTCTCATGACTCGAAATTCCGACCACCCAACCACAAGGCTATCGTGACTTTTAATCAATGGAATCATTGGTAATAAATAATAAGATTTGATAACTCTGTCTCAATGCCCAATTGAAATCAAACCACTATTGCAATGGCTATACAATATAGGACATAATGTGAAAGTTGAATAAATTTTCTTACAAATTCATCGCTTATTAGAAAGGAAGACGTTTATTGGAACAGTGTAAAGAGATAACACAAAGAAAAGAACAAACAATAATAAATAATTTAACAGGATGATAAATTAAATAATCAAAAGGATCTTAACATCGAACAACTTCTTTTTAATATGCAATAAATGTAATATAGTAGCATTGTTGTACAACTACAATATAAGTAATATACTAGCATTTTGAAAAAGAAAATTAAAATATCTTCACGCAATTCCCAATACAGGGGTAGACAGAAGTCAAGTGTAGACAATTAAGTCCCTTTGACCCACCTTCCACCGAAGATATTTTCGGGACAACGTGACAGGTGGTGAGCCCGTCGCCGCCTTTATGTCCAAGCAACGATGAAATTCGTACATAAGTTTTTGAAAAACTCATTGGTACTGCCACCTGGGGATCGAACTCGGGTCTCTCGACTCGAAATTCCGACCACCCAACAATTCGGCTATCGTGACTTAATTATAATAATTCACATTTTCCTGAAAAATCAGCTTATTGTCTGAAACAGGTTTTCATCTGAAACCTAACACTTGTGTCAAATAAAAGTATATGAGTCAAAAATCTATTAGTAAGCAAAACAACATGAGATTACCATACAATCACAAAATATATATGTATATACATATAATGACACATAATTGTTACATATATGTATTACTGTTGTCTCTGTAATCTTCTGAATAAGAAGAGTTATTACACAATGAATGAATTTTTGATATGGATTGGCAATTAAAAAGTGTATATATTTTATCCAATATTAAGTGATTTTTTAATACTATTTTCGACATTTCAACAATTTAACATTGACCATATTGGACATTGACCATATTGGACATTGACCATATTGGATTGCGATACTTTTTTTACTAAATGAACTTCAATGCCTTTTCTATTATATTATAGTTATCATCATAGTTGATCATCAACTTATAAACTTATTCAAAGCATGTAAATAAATACTTTGACTTAATAAATACAAACGGGCAAATTAAAAATGAACTTTTGAAAGCAGCACTGCATTTGTTTCTCTCTCTTGTAGCTTTCAATTATGTATTGGACAAGATACTACCCTCCCCCCACCGGTAACTAGTGGTATATGAGCTGGTTTTTGAACCAAAAACTACTTTTTACAAAAAAAAATCGCCCTTTTCCACGTTACAAAGGAGATTATGCTTGTGCGCATATTTCTAGCTAACTTCCAGTAGCTTACTAACTAGTGGACTGCATTGCTTATACTCCATCAGTGGAACAACCACCACCGATATTGCTAAGCTCTATAATGACCTGGGTCTCTCTGCTCGTCAATTACCCGATGAGAGCGCGAATTAATAAATCGGCCGGGCCGTCAACAGTCACGGCTAAAAAAAATTGTGGACTTTGTAACTTTCACCAGGCGTTACTTACAAGAGTTAACATTATAAAATATCATAGTCAACAAATTTAGTTCCAGCCCTTATTATTTACTTTTGTTTTGTAGGTTACCCTTAAAGCCGGAAATAATTGTAGACTATTTTTTTTTTTGTAAATAGCCTAATGATGTCGGACTTGAAGACATATTTAAAACCTTTTTTAAAAAAATAAAAGAAACTAATGTATTGAAAATAATTTATTTCATAACTTCCCAGTAACTTAGCTAATAACTTCTCGGAACACAATTCAAAGCAGTTGAGTAAATATTTTATATTAAAACATACATAGCCAATATAATTTTTTTTATTTCTATAATTCGGAACATTGCTAATTATACTACGATTTTAGTTTCAAAACCCAAATGATTGTCCCAAGTGAACAAAATATATTAACAATCAAAACATTCCCTGAATTAATTGTACTTATTAACATTGTATCGCAATTGTAATATAAAATAGGACGAAATCTCCAAGTGATCGTTACATCAAAGTTTAATTAAAAATTATTGTTTTCTCATGTGCAGACTGGCAAAATTTTTATATAAGCATTTGGAAGCTATACCGTGTTTTTAATTCACTTGAGGATTAATATTTCGAATTGCACGTTAATGGCAACATACATTCAAAAAGTATATAATAAGTATAACACATAATATGTAATAAATTATATCATAGATCTGGAATTGTAATTTTGATAATCAATCATCACAATCGTATTTTAAATAGAAAGACATTAATTTGTGTCTGCTGTAAAACTTATTTAATCTGACAAATTAATGTACAATGTTACTTAAATTAAACAACATAAATTCGAGCTAAGTTTCTTCTTATTTTATTTCCCTTTTAGTTTCAAAAATCTTTAAGCTAATTAACCAATTACTTAAAATAATTTAATAATGACACTTTAATTTTGATGACAATTTAAACCATTATTTCTAAAATAACTTCGGAATTCAAATCATAGTAAAGATAGATCACCAGCAAATCATTTAACTATAAATTGTTAACATTGTTCTTAAAGGTTGTTCAATTTAATCAACTTCCATAGACATTATTATTTAGCTATTATAGAGGGAAACGTAGTGCCGTTAGTAAATTGAAGTCAATAAATTACATGTAATTTGAATTCTAATACAACAAAACCTTTTTGTAAATTAAAGGAAAAAGAAAATTAATGATTTTGTCGCCAGTGTAATTATTTGTGTGGCAATATTTCTTTTAAAATATATTAACAAACAACATCACGTATAATTTTGTAAGTACATTAAGCCAATTACAATAAAATTTATTCAATAGATAATTTTTTGAAATCTGCGTTAACAATTCATGAATCTGTTAACATCGCGTGTTCTAGGCACTGTTCGTTCAATCGTAGCACGGAGTGAAACGTAACTTAAACGTAACATTAACAGTTTAATAATAGCCGAACTAACTCACTATCACAAGGTTATCACCAGTGACTATTTATTTCTCTTATCACAATTATTTACAACCTAACGTGTTACATCGTCACATGAGTGAGTTGACCGGGACTAAGATACCAGACAGTTATTGACTATCACAACATTGGCCTAACTGAGATCAATTTCTGTTAATATGACAATTATTTTAAAACACTTAATGATTGATATCGGGCCGTATTGGCAAGACTTACTTGGTAAGATAAGGTTTTTGTAGTTAAATCGGTGGTTCAGTCCAGATCAGCCCATCCTCATGATGTTACGACGTCGGAGCAAGCGCCCCATTGCGTAGAACACGCGATCCGACCCTCAGTAGGGACAAATGATCCCACCTTTACCCGGGAACGCTACAGAATCTGGGAAGTGAACTCGGCATATATCCTTGTAAGACTTGCCTTGCCTTTGCGGAGACTCAGTACGCTTATATCCACCGTATCCGTAACCGTTGTTTCCATAGTTGTAGCCGTAACCACTGTATCCATACGACCTCCTCCCATTGCCGTATATGGCGTCATAGATGGCGTCGAAGAAGGGTGCGCATTCGACACAAACAACGGCTAAGAGCAGGAGCACGAATAAGAACGTATTTCTCATGGAAGACATCGCGGAAGGGTGTTAATTGGCAATTGTATCAATTCAGTTGGCGGTCAATGCGGCCTCGTGCTGCGGAAGCTTACAGCGTTGGCGTTTAATCGCGAATGGTGCCGGGTGCTGATGCCGCCGGCTTATATACCGGCCTCGGTTCATCCGACGGCTGATAAACACGGAGCAATCGCGCCGCCGGGTTCACGGTCCGTACCCTGGAATCACATTGAAATGTCTACCGCTAAACTTCGGCTGGGGTTTAATTTCGCAAAAAGCTTCGCCACTTAACAGGGAGACTTCTAACCCAAATAAAGTGTCGTTATCGCCATGAGAGTGGATTAAATTTAGCAATTTTGGAACTTTAATATCTTTCCCTTTTTGTAAACAAGTAAGTAATAACAGAATAATAAAATCTTAATTTATAGTTCGCGTTAAATAACATTAAACAAATTGATAGTTGACAGTAATTTAAATAATACAAATATTTTAATGTTCTAATTAATTTAAACAGAGAAAAGTCATTTTTAAAAAGATCTTAAAGAGCTTTATGATTGACAATCTTGGTCTTGCGAACTCGAGGGGACAATGTTGAGGTGTGTCAAGTTCAGCCTCTAGTCGCGACGTGCGTTCACCTCTGACCATGAATTGTGACATCGAACGAAGATGGTTGAGCGGAGACAGCTTTATAGATTGCTTCAAAAAGAAACATCTTGAATACCTTGAGATAATCGTTCATTAATGAGAGATGAGTTCAGTAATATTTTTTTTTTTGCATTCTGAGTTCCGTATACCGTATGTATTAAATTTACTTACTATAAATACATTCAAACGTAAGCTCAAAAACAAATATTTTAGTATTAGTAAATCTTTTCTTTTGTTATTTATTTATTTAATTTGAACACATACAGAACATTGCCAATTAATGTAAAAACTAAAAATTTATATATAAATTTACATATGTGTTTAAATTAAAGGTAAACTCAGCATTATACATATAAACATTAAAAATATATGTTTAGTTTTACAGTCTCAAAAAAATTAGTAGCCTTTTCAGTAAATATTGAAGTGGGCTTTTCCAATAAAAAACAATATTTCCAAAACCTTAATTGAAAAGCAAGAATTAAAAAAAAAAAAAAAAAAGAAAAAGCAAGAATTGATATAATATTACTTTTTATAACAGTTAGTTAATATTTATTATATGATATCTTATTAAAACAATTAATAAAGAAATTTTAATTATAAAAAAGCTGAAACAATATCCTTAGAAATTAAGTAATTAATACCTTAAAATAATTTATATGAAATGGCTATAAATTAATGAAATGAAAATAATGTATGCACCTGGGCTTGTAACCCATTGGGTAGATAGTTTGTTACCATTTACCAATTCTTAATGTTACCAAAAAAGCTGCCGTAAACCATTTTTTACGTTATGTTTTACACCTAAAGTAATGTTCCTTAGGTGTAAAACATACTACTATCGAATTAGCTACCTGAATACTGAATTTACAGCCCAACGGCAAATTAATATCCTTATAGATAATTCTTCTGTACATGTGTTTATCACAGAACTCCTACTAAACGGGTGGAACACTTTCGATGAAGTTTTAGTGGGGATTTTAGTGAGTCACTGGATTTTCCAGGATTGGTGCGTTTCTAATAACAATTGGACTTAGTAGGTAATGCTACAATTGGGTAATTATTCGCATATCAGAATATATAGCCTCGAAATTTCTTTCCGTATATAGTCACGATAGCCCAGTGGTAGGGATAGGTCGGAATTTCGAGTCGAAAGATCCGAGTTCGATCCCCAGGTGGCAGGCTCGTACCAAAGGGTTTTAAAAAACTTATGGCGACGGGCTAACCACCTGTCTCGTTGTCTCGAAAATATCTTCGGTGGAAAGTGGGTCGAAGTGACTTAATTGTCTAAACTATACCTCTGTCTACCCCTGTATTGGGAATTTCGTGAAGATATTATTTTATTATTATTACTATAAAATTTCTTTCCACAAAATTTCGGGCAATGCAACATCTAGCAGGGCCGCCAGTTCAACATAAAATTCATTTGTTATGCAGTATAGACGTAAAATATATAAAATAGTAAGTAAAAATATATGTTTAGTTTTACAGTCTCAAAAAAAAAATTAGTAGCCTTTTCAGTAAATATTGAGGTGGGCTTTTCCAATAAAAACAATATTTCCAAACCTTAATTGAAAAGCAAGAATTGATATAATATTACTTTTTATAACAGTTAGTTAATATTTATTATATGATATCTTATTAAAACAATTAATAAAGAAATTTTAATTATAAAAAAGCTGAAACAATATCCTTAGAAATTAAGTAATTAATACCTTAAAATAATTTATATGAAATGGCTATAAATTAATGAAATGAAAATAATGTATGCACCTGGGCTTGTAACCCATTGGGTAGATAGTTTGTTACCATTTACCAATTCTTAATGTTACCAAAAAAGCTGCCGTAAACCATTTTTTACGTTATGTTTTACACCTAAAGTAATGTTCCTTAGGTGTAAAACATACTACTATCGAATTAGCTACCTGAATACTGAATTTACAGCCCAACGGCAAATTAATATCCTTATAGATAATTCTTCTGTACATGTGTTTATCACAGAACTCCTACTAAACGGGTGGAACACTTTCGATGAAGTTTTAGTGGGGATTTTAGTGAGTCACTGGATTTTCCAGGATTGGTGCGTTTCTAATAACAATTGGACTTAGTAGGTAATGCTACAATTGGGTAATTATTCGCATATCAGAATATATAGCCTCGAAATTTCTTTCCGTATATAGTCACGATAGCCCAGTGGTAGGGATAGGTCGGAATTTCGAGTCGAAAGATCCGAGTTCGATCCCCAGGTGGCAGGCTCGTACCAAAGGGTTTTAAAAAACTTATGGCGACGGGCTAACCACCTGTCTCGTTGTCTCGAAAATATCTTCGGTGGAAAGTGGGTCGAAGTGACTTAATTGTCTAAACTATACCTCTGTCTACCCCTGTATTGGGAATTTCGTGAAGATATTATTTTATTATTATTACTATAAAATTTCTTTCCACAAAATTTCGGGCAATGCAACATCTAGCAGGGCCGCCAGTTCAACATAAAATTCATTTGTTATGCAGTATAGACGTAAAATATATAAAATAGTAAGTAAAAATATATAAAATATAAATATAAAATTAATTTTCACGTTAGCCATTCTGCTCTATTTGTTATTATAGAAATGAAAAAAAAGAAGCATAGAAGTGAAAATGAGAAATGAACTGACACAGGTGGGATTCAAACCCGCGACTTTCGTCGTTACGAAGCTCTGACACCGAGTCACCATGTCTCTCCATCTGAATTTTTTAAATCCCTCTTATACGCCTCTTAAGGACTTTTGCGACATCTGTCAGAAACTTTTAGAACTTCCGGCACAACGCTCTGATTATTATTTCACTTATTTACTTATTTATTCCAACTCAATTCCATTTCTTTATATTGAAATATTTTTTTTATATTTTTTTTTTATAAAACAGTGAGATTAATGAGAAATGTTAGATAAGAGTAATTGACACTTCGTCCTCATATACTTGAAGCTAATAATTATAATAGACTTTATAAATAGTTTGAAAGTCACAATAGCCGAATGGTAGGGTGGTCGGAATTACGAATTGAGAGACTCGAGTTCGATCTCCAGGTAGCAGATTGGTGCCAATGGGTTTTTTCAAACTTATGTAAGAATTATATCGTTAGCTTGGCGGCTACGAACTCACCATCTGTCACGTAGTGCCAAAATATCATCGGTGGAAGGTAGGTCGAAACGACTTCATTGTCTACTCTTGTATTGGGAATGGCGTGAAGATATTTATTTTACAAATATAACGAAAACATCATATAACATCTTATAAGTATAAAACGAGATACTGTCAGTGACTAATCTATTTATTGAAATGATTCACTGAAATTTTATGAATAAGTTATACATGTAATAATGACTAATTTGAGTTACGGAGATGTACAGTTAGTAAATTAAATTTAATCGGCATCATTCTGGCACCGGAGTCAGGGATTACCCAGCTGATGTAAATATGTACGAATCACATAAAATTAAGTCACGATAGCCGAGTGGATGGGTGATCGGAATTCGGGTCAAGAGACCCGAGGGGATCGCCCCTTTATGCTACCCATGGTATACTATTTGGGGGGTCATCATCTAATGGGTTTTTTCTGGATTGACTTAGGCTTAAAGACGACTACAGGTTCACCCCCTGGTATGTTGTCTCAAAAATGTCTTCGGTGAAAGATGGGTCGAAAGGAATTAATTATCTAGACCTCTGTCAACCCCAGTATTAAAAATGACCTAAAGATATTTATTATTGACAGAAAATAAAGATAAAAGTTTAAAATTAAACGAGTTCTAACAGTTTAATATTTCACTAGATGCGCCTCCTGGTTTCTCTTTGGACCTTACAGTTTAAAAACCATAATTTTTTTTATTAACTAAATACTCCAGTATTCTATTCCATGATAATTATAGCTTCAAATCAACTCAAATCCTCTTGACCCCTTTTGCGTATAAACATGAACAATGACACATAAAACATTTATTTAGTTAACCTCATAACTATTGACCCATGAAAGAAAAGTAACAAGGACTCCGCGCCAACAGCGCCAACTATGATGGTTGTTAATCGGAATCGGTTCTCATTCAGAATTCCGATTAAGACATCTTACCGCCCAGATCTGTTCTTAGTGGTATGCATATTTCCACAAAATTGACAATAGCGGTTTTAAGTACTGCATTTAACCTGCGATTGGTGAAGGAAATCTTCGGACGAACTGCTGCATCGACATGCAGGTAACCAATTAAAAATATTGTGAGAACGTGTGAAGTCCATCCTATACCGCACTGGAGCGGCGAGGCGTTTTTTAACCTGCTCTAATCCACGAATCTCTCTTATATATTATTTGAGAGAAAGTCTGTCCCAATTGGCCGCAATTGAGCCATTTTCACTGATTCAACTTTGTGACGTCGTCTCCATCGGTTCCTCCATCCTCTTTAACCTCGTCCTCGTTCGGTAACCCATGTTTATAGAGACGTAATAAACGTAAAATAAAGTTCCAGCTGTGAAACAGGCTTGTAAAGAAGAGTAAGAATATAGAATTGTATACTAGTACGCAGTATGAGTGCAAATTCATATTCTTCCTCATTGTAGGGGGTTCTACAGTATGACTGTTCGCTTCCATGCCCGTAACTACTCGCACACGTATATCTGATTTATAAAAAACTACTTATAATTCTTAACAAACTTACACGTGCTACCAGCGTCATAATAATACGTATTACACATCGCTCTCGCATCATACATCTCTATCATGCACCTAAATTTTATTATTAAGAACTATTTTACTTAAAAACTGGAATTTTAATATATATTTACCTTTGTCTATCCTAATATAAGGAAAATAAAAATGTAATAAAATTTTTATAAAAAAATATATCTATTAAGTTACTGAATTGTGAAAGTCCTCCGTAAGACTAAGTTTGGATTTAGCAAAAACCTGAAATTTAACTGGTTTTCTTCTATCTGAATCTGTATCATTCCAGTAGCTCAACATAAATATAAGAGTAATCGTTTACTTACAAATTTTTGTAAACAATCGGGCCCATATCTTTTCTAACATATCTGAAGTACTTGTACTATTCCAATTGCCCTATGGAGAATAAAATATAAGTAAAGTGTTTACAATTATTAATAGTTTCGAAGAAATGTATGTACATACATGCACCTATAAAATTGTATACATTTGTTTATTACATTTTCCCCACAGAATAGGGATCCATAAACCCGGGAAACCGAAAAACAGGCCCCTAGCTATAGGCCCATTAGTCTCCTCAGCGCACTGGGGAAAATCTACGAGCGCATAATTCTGATCCGCCTAAAGGACAGCGCTCAGTCACTAAATGTCATTCCTGATGAGCAGTTTGGCTTTAGAGCTAAGCACTCATGCGTTCAGCAAGTGCACCGCCTCACGAAGCACATACTGAGCGCCTTAATGATAACCCCAAATATAAGGTAGGAGCACTCTTCTTCGATGTCGCGAAAGCGTTCGACAAAGTCTGGCACAATGGCTTGATATACAAGCTATACAACTACGGTATGTCAGACAGGCTTGTGCACATCATACAAGCCTACTTGTCGAATCGCACCTTCCGCTACAAAGTCGAGGGCACTCTGTCCTCCAGTAGAGACTTAAAAGCCGGCGTTCCGCGAGGCTCGGTCCTCTCGCCCACACTATACACGCTTTATACGAGCGATATCCCAAAAGACCCAAATAAAAGGTAGAATTGGCCTTATTCGCCGACGATACCACTCTATACTCTGCGGATCTTAACGCATCGAGAATCTACATTCGCCTCCAAGCCGCGGCCACCGCCTTAAGCGAGTGGTTTAGGAAATGGAGGATCGACATAAATCCTGAAAAGAGCAACGCGGTCTTGTTCAGCAGGAATCACAAAAACTCGAATCGCCCTAACAGATTCAGTAAAATAACCCTCTTCGACAAACCCATTCCCTGGGTGTCAGAAGTAAAATATCTTGGAGTCACCTTAGACCGTAGACTGAACTTCAAGAAACATATTAAAATTGTCAGGATAGAGCGGCCTTCATATCCGGCCGCCTCTTTAACCTTACAATCAGCCGCAGCAAAATGCTGTTAAACACAAAATACGCCTATACACAACTTGCGTACGACCCGTCATGTCATACGCCAGTATAGTATTCGCGCACGTCCCCAAAGTACGTTTGAACTCACCCAAGTGATTCAAAACCGATTTATGCGCCGAGCAACCGGCGCTCCCGCATATATGCGGAATGTAGATCTGCATCGCGATCTCAAACTGCCTACAATGGCAGCGTTATTTAAAAGTTCTCCATCGACTACTTCGATAGGACGAACTTACATACAAATCCGCTAGTGGCAGCGTTAGGAATTACACACCCGCGCGCGATACTCCACCTCAATTGAGGCGCCCGAAATGCGTCATCATAGACGATGATGACGCAATCACCCGTGTCAACAATGCGTATGAGGCCCCGCCCCCTACGTACTTTCGCACACACACAGACACAAGCCGCGTTCTGCGGTTTACACAACCTCGCCATCGTCGTAATTTCACGACTAGCACGAGACTTTCTCGTGGTCGTAGTCGTCACTAAAAGGTTAACACAAGGCGATCCGAGAGGAGATTTTCCTCCAAACCAACTGGGGCCCTCGGATCGCATGGCCCCTCCCCATGTCGGAAGTCATCTCTTTCGTTCTAGGGGACGCAGCGCTTCGCAGCAGCAGCCATTATTGTCTTCAACTCTAACTTGTGAGCCTCTCCTCGCAAGTCTCCTTAGACGAAGCTGTAAAGGCCTCCGGGCCAACAGCATCCCGTGGATGGTTGTAGTCGGTATGCTTCTCCTTCTGAGATTCGAGCCCGACACTGTTCGTTTCGGTGGCCTCTCGGCCAAGGGACGTTCGTGCATAAAACATTTCCTCCATGGTTATCAAAAAAAAAAAAAAAAATATTACATTTTCATATTCGACGACCTCCGTGGGCGAGGGCACAGGTTGTCATGATGTCGCCAGCTCTGAGGTCCCGGGTTCGATTCCCGGTCTCGTCAATATAGAAAACACTTTTGTTGTTTCTGATTCCATAATACAAGTACTTAATCCTGGAAATACAAGTACTTACTGTGGGATCAGAGCAATGTATGTAATGTTGTCTCTATCTGTGTATGATTTTTGTTATATATGAATATAACAAAAATCATTATTATATGTGAATATTATTATATTATTATTATTTAATATGAATATATTGCAGTTGCAATACGTAAATATGAATTTTACATCCTATTACCTCCTTTTTAATAATCAAAACAAAGCTTTATGTATTTTTACTGTTCAATAAATAACAAGAAAACATGAAATGTAATAAATATAACTGTCATAGAAATTACTGCCTACACAATATATATTAGTTGTTATAAATGGTAAGTGTTGTTCGCACAGCCACGTGCTCTGTGGAAATCAAATACAAAGTACCGGCAGTGTTAAGCGACCTCATAGGTCCCAGCTTGCTATACACAACGGTGATTTCGTAACGAAATTTATTTAATGCAACAGCTCAATGGCAAAGCTAACCAATAATTAGGGTTCGCGGTGATTCTGATGTCGTATTACGAAGTTGGAGGTAGACGAAAGCAATAAAACTATCAAAGATCTATGGATCAGGCCACTGATTTATTTTAAGGGCTAGTTATTTATTTAAGAGTCACGATAGCCGAGTGGATTGGTGGTCGGAATTTCGAGTTAAGAAACCCGAGTTCGATCCCCAGATGGCAGGCTCGTACCAAAGGATTTTTCAAAAAACTTATGTGGCTTGGATAAAAAGATGGCGACGGGCTCACCATCTGTCACGTTGTCCCGAAAATATCTACGGTGGAAAGTAGGTAGACGGGACTTAATTGTCTAGACTAGACCTCTGTCTACTCCTATATTGGAAATTGCATGAAGATAATTATTTTGTTATTTATATATTTATGTATGCATTATTGTATACCATAAAGAAGGATACAGAAACAAAGATTACAAAACAAAAGAAAACTTTATGGGTAAATACAAAAAGGTCTTATCGCTAAAAAGCGATGTCTTCCAGACAATCTTAGGATCTATTCTAAATCTAAAAATGTCAATTAATATCGCAATATTGTAGTATTATTAAAAAAAATGTTGACTAGAGTTTCATTCGCCTATTTCTTCTCAGTTTGATTCGATAAATATTTTTTTTTCATTTGATTCGATTTAAAAAAAAGTATGTATTTATGACGAAAGAAACATAACAAAAAAGACAACGTAAAAATTATGACCACCTCTGTGGACGAGTGTGTACCACATCGGTCTTGAAGGTGTCGCCATGAGGACGCGGATTCGCTTCCTGAACGGGTCAATGTAGAAAACCACTTTTTCTACATTGTCACAGATCTGAATGTTTGTGGAAACTTCAACTTTTCCGATTTCAGAATACAAATGCTTTAGGTTTGTGATCAAACGAATGTTGTCCCTATCTACAAATTTACCTAATTATTTCTTATTATTTATTTAATATATGCCAAAAGTCACGATAGCCGAGTGTTTGGGTGATCGGAATTCGAATCACGAGACCCGAGTTTAATCCCCAAGGCTCGTAACAAAGAGTTTTTCAAAACTTATGCACGATTTATATCGTTGGCTAGGACTGCGACGGGCTCCCCGCCGGTCACGTTGTCCCAAAACATGTCCTCGGTGGAAGGTGGGTCGTAGAGACTTAATTGTCTAGACCTCTAGACAGAGGTCTAGACAATTAAGTCTCGCCATTCCAATTACAGGGGTAGACACCCTATACATATATATATATATATATATATATATATATATATATATATATATATATATATATATATATATATATATATATATATATATATATATATATATATATATATATATATATATATATATATATATATATATATATATATATATATATATATATATATATATATATATATATATATATATATATATATATATATATATATATATATATATATATATATATATATATATATATATATATATATATATATAAATATATATATATATATATATATATATATAAATATATATATATATATATATATATATATAAATTACAAAAGAATAGAAAAAATTAAATTATTATCATTTATTTATTGCATTTATCACGACCTCCGTGTACGAGTGACGTAAACACTGATTTTCAAGGTGTCGCTCGCTATCGCGAGGTCTCGGGTTCGATTCCCGGTCGGGTCAATGTATAAAAACCACTTTCACTCCATTTTCTCTGGTCTGGGTGTTTCTGGTGCCTTCCTAGTTTCCAATTACAATACCACAAGTGCTTTAGCATTTTACTTTGGGATCGGAGCAACGTACGAGTATGTGATGTTGTCCCCATCTATATATATTCCTACTATATTTAAAAACAAAAACTTTAGGCTTACGTGCTGGCTTACGAAGAGCTTACTTAAATCACGCTCGGTATGTTAAAGTGGCGACCTAACTTGTTATACTTCTGTTATTTAGTTAAATTTAAAGATCACAAACGTGGTTTGAATATATTAAATATCCATGCCAAAGCTGTTTTTCTTGTTTTTAACCTGGTAACGCCGAATAAAGATATTTTTAATAAGTTAATCCCAAATTATTCTATAATATTTTAATAATTCTAACACAAGAAAACACACAATTCCAGACACCGCAAGTATAAAATAAGGAGAGTATAAAAAAGGAAACCATCCACTGACTCTTGACAAACTGTAAAGAAGATGAAGGTGGAAGTGGGTGGATGTAGGTAGTAAAAATGTACAATTAAATGATGTGAATGACAATAGTCAGGATAGCTGAGTGGTTAGGTAATTGGGATTCGACAGGAGGGAAGTTCGACCCCAGGCAAGCTAGTACTAAAAGTTTTTTTTTTTGTGGCCAGAGCCACGCGGCGGCAAAAGCGCTTTGCGCTACACGATATATTTAATCACATGCTCCGAATTACATGGAGGACCCTCCGATGTTAGCTGCAACCCAGGGCACACGAACGACTGGCTGCCCTGAAGGTTATGTGCATCCCATCTTCCCAGTTCTGATTATTGTATGAATATGTAACACTGCTACTAATTTCGTCTTAAAGTCTACTATATTCTGTCGAAGAACCTACCATTGTTGGCGCACCCTGTGACATGTTTGTTTGTTGTATTACTTAACAGCTGAAGGATAAAGGGCCTTTCTCTAATGGAAAATTTGATATACTAAAGGCATTGGAGCAAGATTTGGCTCGGAGCAGGAACTCAATTATAATTGACGACCTGCTCTGCTCCGAAGGCGTTGCAGGGAGTCAATGCATACTGGTGGCCCAGGATCGTGACTTGTAACAATCTTTTTGAGAGGCCTGCGTTCAGCAATAGATTTTATTACACTTTGGCTGTAAATTAACCGCGAAAACCAAGTGGTAGGGTGATTGGAATTCGAGTTCGGCTAGTTTTTTTTTTCAAAACTTACTGACGTAGGCATGGACATGAAGACGGAAACGGGCTAACCGGGCTATCTGTCATATCGTCCCAAAACATGTCTTTAGTGAAAGGTGGGTCGAAAGGACTTAATTATCTTGACCTCTGTTTAGCCTAGTATTGGAATAGGGTACAGATTGGCTGTAAAGAACAAAAGAAAAGAAGAAAGAAACTCATCTAATTAAACAAACAATGAAACGCAAGCTGTTTCATTGTTCGTTAAGATCGCACTAAAATAGTACCGAAACTATACAACAAGTGCACACAATTCCCAATTTCATCAAAAGAGCGACTGATTCCAACCCTATTACTAATTCATTAATTAAGACAAACACTCGCGTGTTTATATTTACATAATGCTTACGAGTTCTCTAGGAAAAGAGTTTACTGAGCTCCGAAGAAATTACACCCTCGAGGCCATATTGAGAACGTTACATTATTTTTATTAGGTCACACTGAGTGTTAACATATTGACTTAGGTTATTGGTAACAGCCTTACTTGTTTTAGAATATCCGATCTGGCGGAAAGAAAAATCCATTAACTTAGTACTTTCTACTATCTTTACATTCTACTTTATCAATTTGTTATATTTTTTATATATATTCTGTTTATTCTTTCTATTATCATCGATTATAAACTTTATCTCATAGAAATCTTTTTAAGTAAACCATTACCTGTTGTAGGAGGTCTTCCATAAATATATATTAAGGTATATATGATTAAAGAATGAAAAACAAAATTTACTTCAAGATTTAAGTACAACTTATAATATAATCTTAATATCAAAGACTAGAGGTCTTAAGATAATATGACTAGTAGTCATATAACCTATAATACTACATATTATAATAAACAAATAAATTAATATATTATAAGATCATTATATTCTTATGGTTGTTTAGTTGTGGTATCATTTATAACTTATTTTGGTTCGAAGCTTTTTTAATGTCAGTACATAGTGCAAGTAATTGTCGCAGGCCACTGCCATTACCAGATGGTATTCTCCACTAGCTTATTGCAACATTAAATAATGACAAATCTACTTAAAGCTTTCCCTATCAAATAAACACACAAAGTGCTCTTCAGAGTGTTAAACACACAATAAAATAAAAAAAATATTTATTCACGCCATCTCCAATACTGGGGTAGACGAGGTCTGGACAATTAAGACCTTTTGACCTTAATTGTCATGGAAGATATTTTTTATAGTAGTAACTATATATATGAGACCCCATTAGAACATAGAGTTTTAAATAATGTATGTATAATTTAAAACCTCTCTCTCTCTCTCACTCTCTCTACTCTATATAGAGGTTTTAAATAATATATACATAATTTAAAACTCTATGTTCTAATGGTTATAAGTCACGATAGCCGAGTTGTTGGGTGGTCGGAATTTCGAGTCGAGAACCCGAGTTCGATCCCCAGGTGGCAGTACCAATGAGTTTTTCAAAAACTTATGTACAAATTTCATCATTGGCTTGGACATAAAGGCAGCGACGGGCTCACCACCTGTCACGTTGTCCCGAAAATATCTTCGGTGGAAGGTGGGTCAAAGGGACTTAATTGTCTAGACTTGACCTCTGTCTACCCCTGTATTGGGAATTGCGTGAAGATATTTTTTTTATGTTCTAATGGGGTCTCTTTGTTCTAATCTACATCTGGAAAACCAGCCCGAGATTCAACTGTCCAGTGATAGGCCACCCCATTCAAGATGCCAGATGTATATCATACACTCAAATTCGTGTTTGGGTAATGAAAGACCTGAATAAATGGAGATTATTGAACAAATAAGAGGATTTGTGAAAGGAAATGCGAAGGGAAGAAATAACTTCTGATCTGTAGGCTCAATACAGATTTCAAACGAAACGAAATGGGTATTTTGCCTTAAATATAAACTAGGAAATTGACAAAAGATTTCATACCTCGTAGCTTTTTTTGGATTAAATTATACTACCCGCTTACCATTAAAAATAGTACGTTTTATGATTTAACTATATTTCTAAAAGTTCTATAAAGTTCCACTACAAAATATTAGGTTGGGGGTAAAGTTTCTTCGCATTTTTTAAAATAGTTTATTTACATTTAACTAAAGTATGTAAGTACAATTTTGTTCGATTACTTTTTACCATCTTGTAGGTAGGAACATGATCCCATTGCTACAGGAATTTTGGAGCTTCTGATCAAAATACCGCGACAATTGGTTTTGGCAGTCCTCTCGTGATGTTAACCTGACAATGATTAAAGAATTCTAAATAGACCGAAACCGGCAGATGCAATAACACCTCCCAGCCAAGCTATATTCATTTTTGCTGAGTGGCTAAACATGTGTGAGGTCTATCATTATAAAAAACCACACCCCCTCTGTTGATTAATTCCGGCTGCTTTCTCTCAACTTCTTGCTTTAATCTCATCGGTTCGCAGTAGAGTTTAGAATCGATGATCCTGCCTGGTGGTAACAGCTCATAATAAATAAAGCCTTTCCAATCCCATCACACACAACATCACCTCGTTGTGAGTTATCCCGGGTTTCGCCACAGACTGTGAAGCCTGAAAATACTTTGACCACGTCCTTTTTCGCACGTTCTTGCCGTACGTGATCCACTTTTCTCCACCAGTTGTCAGCTTCTTCAAAAATGGTTCGGTTTAATTTTTAATTCCCAGTTCTTCAGCTACGTCGTAACTACTGATATGCCGATCTTGCTCCACTTTATAAATGAAATAAATAAATATAAATATCTCCACGCAATTCCCAATACAGGGGTAGACAGAGGTCCAGTCTAGACAATTAAGTCCCTTCGACCCACATTCCACCGAAGATATTTCCGGGACAACGTTCCACTTTGTGAAAAATGAAATCCATTTTATCCGTAATAGGGCGACCAGAGCGAAGTGCATCTTTGATATCAAAATTTTTTTGATATCAAAGATGCACTTCGGATGCACCGGATTGAAAAGGCTTAAACCAAATTTGTGCTACTCTCACAGACACTGCACTAGGTCCATAAACATCGCAAATTTGTTTGCGACTTGCGTTGCATTTTTACCTTTTTTGTAGTAAAATTTTAAAATGTATGCAATTTCTTCATTGGATACACTCATTTTGACAGTACAAAAAATAAATAAATATCACACATTTTCCTTTGAATTTGGAATTATCTTTAAAATTTAAACTTTTAATGATACCAAAACCAGCAGCAGATACAAATAGTATGGCCAAATAGATTTTATTAAAAGTTCATATATACTCTACTCTACTAAGTCACGATAGCCGAGTTGTTGGGTGGTCGGAATTTCGAGTCGAGAGACCCGAGTTCGATCCCCAGGTGGCAGTACCAATGAGTTTTTCAAAAAACTTTATGTACGAATTTCATCGTGGGCTTGGACATAAAGGCGACGACGGGCTCACCACTTGTCACGTTGTTCAGAAAATATCTTCGGTGGAAGGTGGATCAAAGGGACTTAATTTTCTAGACTTGACCTCTGTCTACCCCTGTATTGGGAATTGCGTGAAGATATTCTTTTTTTCACATATACTATAATGCGAAAAGACTTTTTCCCCAATATTTTACATACCTCTCTCGTAAGGAGGATTTGCCATAATGCCTGTTTGGCAAGCGAGTCGGCAATCGTATAGCCGTGTTTTTTTTTTTTCAATGTCTTGCTTGAATCCGATCCGCTGTCGTCAATAGTTCTGGCCAGCGGTAAAAAATCATAATAAATGATTCTCTATTTCACTAAATATACACACCGCATCATCCTTGGCGTGTTAATCTGAGTTTTCTTCCAATCCCAGCGCTGACCATAATCTTTTCGTTTAACTTATAATCTACTTTTTATTATAAACAATCAATCTTTTCAAAAATGTTTTTATTTTGTTTCGTTTCGGTAGAAAATAGAGAGCATACGGTTTTTATAGCCTATCAAAACTCCACTGGTAAACATGTGCCTAAGAGTATAGTAAATCCAATTTGTTTCTGTATACGCAGGCTTTTTAAGAGGGATGAAAACTGTTATGGCCAACCCCTAGATCTTCATTTTATGTTTAGGTCAGGACAATTAGAACGAGCTGCACAAAATTTCTCAACAGAGAACGCTTGAACGAATTTTGTGTTATTCTTACTGACCCTGCGCTTAGTTCATAAACGAGTAACTTTATCACTGATTGTGTTGTGTTTTCTCTAGATTTATATTAAAACTTCGAATTTTAGTGGACAGAAAAACAATTGAAAAATTTTGAGAACACGTGTTTTTTTTGAGTGGTAGAGCCACGCATCAGCTTTTGTTGTTGCATGAATGGGCCGGCTCGACCGGGGAAGTACCACGACCTCACAGAATACCGGCGTGAAGTAGAAGTCTAACAAACTTCTGCGTTTCGTCTGGTGAGTGCAGGTAACCGGTGGCCCACACACCCCTTCCCCAATTGGGGGGCACTCTAAGGGAGGCAACGCATCTGCTATGCCTCTGGTATTGCGGGTGTTCATGGGCGGCGGTTATCACTTACCATCACGTGAGCCACCTGCTCGATTGCCTCCCTTTTCTATAAAAAAACCAAACTTTCAATTGGGTGATTGGAATTGGAGTCAAAGGACCCGAGTTCGATCCCCACGGCTCGAATCATTAGGTTTTTTTTTTAAACTTATGATATATATATATACGGGCTCACCACCTGTCACATTGCCCCAATAAACCTCTGTTTAATAATAAAAATATCATCAACCACTCGGCCATCGTGACTTTTGACAGACCCGAAAAAATATATAAAAAGTTTTTTCTACATTGACTTGACTGGAAATCGAACCCGGGACATCAGAGCCGACGGCAATATGAAAACCAGTGTATACACCACACGTCGACAGAGGTCGTCGTCGTTATACATAAAATTAAAAGGAGTCAAAGCTGACTAGTCATTCACAGCGGTATTTAAGTTCTGATCTGATCTGATCTTAAATCATTTTATGTTATTTAAGCATGACTTGCATTCAAAATGAGTTATTTCAAAGAAATCAAGTTCAAGTTGATGCAATCGTATTAACTCAAGACGCACGTGATTAACTACTCATTATTGTGAGTAACTTCGTTTATTAACGAAGTATATAAGTAAATGTCATGGCCACCTTTAATAAAGCTTTCACATTTATCACCGTGGAGTAAAATTACCAATTTTAAAGTCACAATAGCCCATTGGTTGGCAAAAGACTCACCGCCTGTCACGATGTCCTAAATAAGCTCGTAATATAGGTCGTAAGAACTGAATTGTCTAGACCTCTGACTACCCCAATACTGGAAAAGGCGTGAAGATATCCTATAGCGGGCCTAACCAGTATGCTGTAAAAACTTTTTCCTACGGAGACTCGTTGTATTACTTATCTTTAAAGATGAGACATCTGACATCAGAGTTTAAGTTGTTCTTCAAAAAGGAAAAAATTTATGTCTCGCAGTTTTTTTTTAAATAGTTTGTTGTTATAAGTTTTCGAAAGTTATTTTTTCTTGGACATATGTACGTATATAAACAGATTTTTTCATCAAGGACACAGCTTTTTTTGTAAGTTTAGACGAGGTAAAATAATGTTGCGGTATTTCGATAAAATTAAAGAAATTAATGTATCCCTTCAACATAGGCGCACATGATTTATCTATTTCTACCGTTTGATTTATGGTAATAACGTTTGGTGTTAATTTATTTTAGGGGAACCATGTATTGTTTTGTTGTTACGTGACGGTTGCGTGTATAGGAATATTAAGGAAACCTTGATACCGATTGTTTCAATATAATTTTTTAGATATCTTCACACAATTTCCCAATATTGGTGGATAGGCACAGGTTGAGACAATAAAGTCCTTTAGACAAACTTTAACTTTCTATGTATATAGACCGTAAACAAGTAAATTTAATAAAAAAATATACAAAATCTATTCTCACATCGTATAAAAAATGTACACTGTTAATTCATATATTGTATTACCTGAAGTTATGTATGTACTATACAACTTGTATTAGTATTCATTAGACATCAAGCAAAACATATTCTATTTGCCAAATCAACACGCCTACGTTGTACGAAACATAAAATTTGTTATTGTTGAACAATGTTCATAATAATGATTTAACCAGCATCCTTGCGCAGTTTTTCTTTTGGAAACCTTTTGTCGTCTAAGATGTCTATTACTATACCATTAACAAACGTTTTCCGATTTCTTTCCGACGATCACTTAGCACTAAGTACAAGCTGAGAGAGTCGTAAAGATCGTGTGAATATAGTCGCTTTACGATATAAGCCGGTTGTTCCTTCAGCTAACCTGCACGTTATTGTGAGTAATTTTAGATTTTTTTCGGCTTATTGCTAATGTTGAATAATTTCTAATTCTGTAATGTCACATTCTAAACTTTAATTCATGAGGGTGAATACCTATTAGCAAATCTTACGTGGATGTATTGCAGCACGAAAGCAGCTAGAAAGTTAGTTACTATGAAATTTGTCAAACCCTGTATACCACACGCTACTAAAAGGAAGCATCACAAATATTGATAAAACTATCGACATAGCATTAATCATTCTGCTTCGTGGCATATTAACAAAACAAGCGATGTATTAACAATCTTTTAAAAATAAAAATGCTTGGCTTTACTTAAACACACATGCACGTGAATATAGGCATGTTTGCGGTTGAATAGCTTCTAGTGATAAACTGAAAATTTATCACATACTGCAGATTTATATATAACTACTTTCTATAGTCTATAGTAAATTCCTTTTAATTAAATAATATAAAATAATAGTAAATAATAAAGTAACAATCATTTTTAAGGTTTTAATTTTTCCAAAAAATCAAAAAGTTTTTTGAAAACAAATTTATTTTATAAAACTTTTTTATTATATAAATAAATTTTGTTTTTTTTATTTATCCACAAAACTTTTTTAAAAAGCTTTTGCCCGTGGCTCCGTACGGGTAGAAGTAGGCTTAAGATTGTTATGTAGGTGGGAGAACCGTCTTAATATTTAAATTATCTCTTCAGTTCTGGAAAAATGTAAAAAGATAAAAAAATTAGAAAACCTGCGACAAGAACTTTTGATATTTCAGCAGCTAAGAATTTCAAAGTAACGTTTTTTGTGGGGTCTGTAACGCAATGGTCCTGAGTGTGAGGGATCGCGGTACAAACCTTAATCTCGTAATACATATGTATGCGACGAACATTTGTTAACGGTCTATAGTATTTTTCCTTTGTCGTATTCAAAAAAATCTGTTAAGATCAACTAGAATACTGGCAATAAATTTAATCGTGAAAGATTTATAACATAGGAAAAAGACAATGAATTTTTAGAATTCGCTAAGAATTAAAGTGAAAACACGTTCTTTTGAATCGAGATAATTACAGCCTTGTGAAAATCTACTTCATATATCTATTCTGACAATTCACCTGGCGTCTTGCGAATTTACCTAGGGAATTAAATAACCTCTCGCAAGAAGAGGTCATACATTCTTTCCCAATGATGGAGCTCGTTTTTATAATGCGTTGTGTTAGTTACTAATCGTAGACGCTGACGTAAGTACAAAGAGCCAGGAATTTCGCACATCCTATAATTATCTGTCCTAGAACTGCCCTCCTCATTATTGTTCTAAAATACCTTCTAAAATTTAAGTTACTTATACATAAAACAAAATTAGTTCTTTATATGCACAAGTAATTAACAACTTGACCTATACACGAGCCGAGCATCTGATATCGAAGAAAGATATCAGAAATAATATATTCAAAAATTGTTGACAGGTTCACTAGATTCTCCGAAACTGTTGAACAGAATCCGATTTGTTTTACCGACTAGATCTAATTAATAATACCTATTCAAAGCTGACTGCCAACCTTCGCTAGCCGGAGAGTTACACGAAAAAGAAGATTAGACCTAAAAGAACAAACAACTTGAAACTTTTTCGTCCACCAAAATGGTATTAATTATGGATCGCATTATCCTTTATCATTTAATGTATTTGATATACGACCAATACAATAACGAAATTGATTTTACAATAACGTCTGCGTCTAAATAAAAACAATTAATATAGCATCAAACTTTTCTTTATTTTATTTCACTTTGTTATGTATGTTTTCGCCTCCACTTATAGCACTTCCAATTGCCTAATTATAGTAAAATTGAGTATAATTAGCATAACATAACATACAATGCATACTGTGTTTTCCTTTAAATAATAAGGCAACTTACTATGTCTTCTTTTTTTGTATGTTGTATTTTGCTACCCTGCAATTGTATTCATTGTTGGAAAACCTTACTTAGTAAATAGATACAGTTTGATCAGATTTCATTTATGACGGGCTCACCACCTGTCACGTTGTCCCGAAAATATCTTCGGTGGAAGGTGGGTCGAACGGACTTAATTGTCTAGACTAGACGTCTGTCTATCCCTGTATTGGGAATTGCGTGAAGATATTTATTTTATTTATTTAGCATTAAATATATATTCGACAAAATATTACTTTAAAAGTTGAGGCTTATAAAAATGCCTAACAAATCTATTCGTTGTTCCTCTTAACTTATAATTTAATAATACCTTACCTTATCTTTCTGTATAAGAAGAAATAATTCAGTATCTTAATTATATGACACATTCCAAGCAAGCAAATTAAGACAGGAGTATTGCTCTGTTAGCTATCGCAAATTATCTCGCTTTTGTGTGCGCGATTTAGGTAAAATAATTCCATGTATTTACGCGAATACTACACATTTAAAATAAAACGATTTTCGGATTTTATCGCGTTTTTAAAACTAATTAAAAACGCGATATAATCCGAAAATCGTTTTATTTTAAAAATAATTCCTGTTTAAAATTTTAACCAAAACATGTTTAAACGCTTTTAAATCTATAGTGTGATATTTACCGCTAGAATTCATTTAGTTTTTGAATTTAATTATTTAGTAGTCATTACAATTTTTTTATGTTGAATTTTACTTGCCAAGATTTCTGAAAACTTTTAGGGGATACTTTTATCTCAGTTAATGTTGTTCACCATACAATCGTTCTCCGATCTCTTTCAGAAAGTAGTAATATTGAATAGAGTTTAGTGAAAACAAAAGAGAGCATATGTGTTAACATTTACACACACATTACAAAAGTGAATTCGAATGAAGAATAGAATAGGTAAAGGGATTAAAACATTATATCATTATTTATACACATTTACTGATATTTAATTCATTTTAATTTTATATTAAAGTCACGATAGCCAAGAGGTTAGGTGCTTGGAATTCGAGTCAAGAGATCCGAGTTCGTGGCTTGGACATAAAACGGCGATAGGCTCACCACCTGTCACGTTGTCTCAAAAATGTCTTCGGTGGAAGGTGGGTCGACAGGAAGTATTATCAGTATTAGGAATTGTGTAAAGGAAGATATTTTTTTAAATTACAAATAAACAAAATGTAATGCAATTTCTTTATTTTAACCCTATTTGTAATAATGAAAACAAATTTATTTAGAGACATGTTGGAATCTGTAAAATCGGAATATTCAAGTCACATGCTAAACAAAACGTTACGTGAAATTTTGTCTGAAATGTATAAATGTTATATTCTCGTTTCAGGGGTTCTGCTTATTCAGTGTTCACAATAAAAATTACCATCACAATGACAAAAATTCATTAATTCAAAAGTCTTTAAAACATATTTCATCCAAAAGCTGTAATAATTTCCAACATGCATGGAGTTATGACCACATGACGGATTCAACACAAAGTTTTTACATATGTTTTATCAGAAAAAAAGTTAGATTTTTATTTGAAAATAAAGTGTATTATAAGTATATTATTTACATATCACATATAATTTACTTATCACAGTGTTGTCACCTTAGTCAGTCAGTATGAGACTGACTAAAGTGACAATTTATTACCATTATCGTTTACCTTCGCCATGTGATTTTAGCTTAAAAAAACCACCCCTTTTCTCCCGTGGTTTTCATGATAGGCCACTAAGAGGAAAGCCAACATACATACATACATACATACATACATACATACACATACATACATACATACATACATACATACATACACATACATACATACATACATACATACATACATACATACATACGTACATACATACATACATAACGACCTGTAAAAGGGGCGAGTGCTCTCCCATAAACAGGAATTTGCCATAATCGCTACACTTAAAAGACAATACAATTAGTGAAAATTACTAACCGATAGCTGAGTGCCAAACCAAAATTATTCAGACCGATCACGATCAGTACAGTCTAAGGTTTCTCAGTAGATTAAATAAGGTATTTGGTATTGATTACTATATGATTCCGGTTGCCGTGTAGTTAAGGTGTAAGACTATTCCATTGCCGTTCATCCCGTAGGTATCGTCAAGGATATTACCGATAGCCGAGTGGTTGGGTGGTGGAATTTCGAGTCAAGCGAACCGATTTCGATCCCGAGGTGGCAAGCTCGCACCAATGCGTTTTTCATAAACTTATTTACGAATTATATCGTTGGCTTGGACATTAAGATGGCGACAGGCTCATCACCTAACACGTTGTCCCAAAAAATGTCTTCCGTTGAAGGTGGGTCAAAACGACTTAATTGTCTAGACAGTAGTCTATGTATTGGGAAGAGTGTGAAAATATTTATATTAAATAACTGTAATATAATGAAGTTAAACAAACATTAATGTATACGTATCATTTTAATCACGGCATGAAGAGTATCGTCCTTTGTGTCAATTACTAAACAAAACGTTACGTGAAATTTTGTCTGAAATGTATAAATGTTATATTCTCGTTTCAGGGGTTCTGCTTATTCAGTGTTCACAATAAAAATTACCATCACAATGACAAAAATTCATTAATTCAAAAGTCTTTAAAACATATTTCATCCAAAAGCTGTAATAATTTCCAACATGCATGGAGTTATGACCACATGACGGATTCAACACAAAGTTTTTACATATGTTTTATCAGAAAAAAAGTTAGATTTTTATTTGAAAATAAAGTGTATTATAATTTTCTTATTTACATATCACATATAATTTACTTATCACAGTGTTGTCACCTTAGTCAGTCAGTATGAGACTGACTAAAGTGACAATTTATTACCATTATCGTTTACCTTCGCCATGTGATTTTAGCTTAAAAAAACCACCCCTTTTCTCCCGTGGTTTTCATGATAGGCCACTAAGAGGAAACGCAACATACATACATACATACATACATACATACATACATACATACATACATACACACATACATACATACATACATACATACATACATACATACATACATACGTACATACATACATACATAACGACCTGTAAAAGGGGCGAGTGCTCTCCCATAAACAGGAATTTGCCATAATCGCTACACTTAAAAGACAATACAATTAGTGAAAATTACTAACCGATAGCTGAGTGCCAAACCAAAATTAATCAGACCGATCACGATCAGTACAGTCTAAGGTTTCTCAGTAGATTAAATAAGGTATTTGGTATTGATTACTATATGATTCCGGTTGCCGTGTAGTTAAGGTGTAAGACTATTCCATTGCCGTTCATCCCGTAGGTATCGTCAAGGATATTACCGATAGCCGAGTGGTTGGGTGGTGGAATTTCGAGTCAAGCGAACCGATTTCGATCCCGAGGTGGCAAGCTCGCACCAATGCGTTTTTCATAAACTTATTTACGAATTATATCGTTGGCTTGGACATTAAGATGGCGACAGGCTCACCACCTTTCACTTTGTCCTGAAAGTATCTTCGGTGAAAGGTGGGTCGAAGGGAGTTAATTGTCTATACTAGACCTCTGTCTACCCCTGTCAAGGACAACTAAGGGAAAATTCGTGTATATAAACTTGACTGCCGACATATGGCGCAATAACCATTTTAATAATACCAGACCAAAATTAAGAAAAATCTACGGCGCCACGTTTATAAGTGATTATGGTAAATCCTCCCTTTTGGAAGAGGCTTATATCCTGTAGTGGACTTAAACAGGCCTTTATGTATGTATATTGTATAAATTAGAGAAAGAGGAGAACAAAACAGACAGTTTTCTGTGCTAAGGTTAATACAGCTCCTGCGTGATTGAGAAACTAACCAAACACCGGAAAAATAAACTTTCACATTAATAATAATAGTAGTACACGAAATCAAATCGCCAAATTAATGTAAATGTAAATAGGTCAGCCAGTAGATGGGCGTTTTTTGTAAGAGTATTTACTATAGTTCTGTAGAATGTAAATGGAATGACGTAAGCAATGTAATTTTCGGTCACCTGTCGCATTTTGTATGAATATGCATGAAATACGTCGGCTAGGCGATACATATGCATTGATTAGCACGTTCAGAAGCACCCTACCTAACGATCAGTCTTGTGTACACAAGAAGCATCTTTTGGACATGTGATTGGATTTAACATTGTTTCAGTGGGGATGATAATCACGATAGCCGAGTGATTGAGTGATCGGAATTCAAGTCAAGAGACCCAAGTTCGATCCCCAGGAGGGAGACTGGAACAATATCGTTGGCTTGTACAAGAAACGGCGACAGGGTATTTTGGCTCGAATTACAATATATATATATATATATATATATATATATATATATATATATATATATATATATATATATATATATATATATATATATATATATATATATATATATATATATATATATATATATATATATATATATATATATATATATATATATATATATATATATATATATATATATATATATATATATATATATATATATATATATATATATATTTGAGCTTTATTATTAATAAATCTTTTGAAGATGGCATATTCCCAGACTTATTAAAACATTCACTTGTCCGGCCACTGTTTAAAAAGGGGGATCCAAGTAATATGACTAACTACAGACCCATTAAACTGATACCCATATTATCTAAAATCTTTGAAAAAGCTTTATTAATGAGAATGCAATTGTATGTAAATAAATATAAATTGTTAAAGAGCGAGCAATACGGATTTAGAAAACATAGTTCAACCACTTTAGCTTGTTTTAGTTTATTTAAAACAATAACTCAGGCATTAAATGTTAAAGAAAATGTAGCAGTTGTTTTTCTCGATATGACCAAAGCATTCGACCTTGTACATCATGACACATTACTGCAGAAATTAAATGCTTATGGAATAAGGAGAAAATGTAATGACTGGTTAAGAAGTTACTTACAAAATAGACAGCAATGTACAGAGATTTCGAAACTCATTAACGGTAATAGAATGACCTATCTATCGAACACTAAATATAACAGATATGGCGTACCGCAAGGAAGCATTTTGGGACCATTTCTATTTTTATTATACATTAATGACTTACCGAATGTATCTAAACATCAATCCATCTTATTTGCTGATGATACATCTATTGTTATTAAAAGTAAGGACTTAAACAGTTTAGAATATGAGGTGAACAATGCTCTGCGTAATGTAATATACTGGTTGCAAATTAATAACTTGCAGATAAATTTAAATAAAACAAATGTCGTGAGTTTTAAAACATTTAAGTCTAATAATGCGGTGATGAAGATTACATACGATGGAATCGAAATAAAAACAGTCATAAAATATTTACGGTTATTGTTGGATGAAAATTGTAACTGGAAAGCTCACTTTGAATATGTTTTTGACAAACTTAACCGCTTTGATTATGCTATAAGAAGACTTCGATTTACTGTATCGAAAGATGCCGCACGTTGTACATACTTCGGATATGTCTCCAGTGTGTTAGCATATGGGCTCCTATTGTGGGGAAATTCTGTTACGTTAGAAAAAGTTTTTAAAATTCAAAAAAAGTGTGTACGTGCTATTTGTGGTGCTTGGTTTATGGATAGTTGTCGCCCACTATTTAAAGAATTAAAAATACTTCCTGTGGCATGCATGTATATTAGGGAGGCATGCATTTTTGTAAAAGAACACTCCGATCAATTTGTACAATTTAATGATATAATACCAAGAAATAGACGTCAAAACCGACTGTATCTCCCTAGCTGTAGGTTAAATTTATTTAGAATTAATATTACTCTGCAGGCACTATTTATAATAAACTGCCCAGTCAATTTAAAGAGATGCCTGTATCATTATTTGAAAATAGGTTGTCTAAATGGCTCTTAGATTACTGCTTTTACAGTGTTAATGATTATTTAAATCCCAAATTGACATTTAATTAACTAATTGTGATTTGACTTAACTAATTGAATTTATTATTTATATTGTAATTTAAATTTATTTGTAACATTATATAAATTGTAGATTATTTATTGAACTATTATATAAATCTGTTTTAAAATTATAGAAAGATTCTTTTTTAGATTGATAGGAAATAAATATTTTAATATAAATTTAATTATGATTGCACGCCGTACGCGGCAGTACATGTTGCCCATTAAATATTGTATCACCATACCACTACAATGTATCTGCAATAAATAAATTTGAATTTGTATATTAATACTCTTATGACATCCACGGGAAGAAAGGGAGTGGGAATATTTTCACGCCTTTATCCCACTATATATATATATATATATATATATATATATATATATATATATATATATATATATATATATATATATATATATATATATATATATATATATATATATATATATATATATATATATATATATATATATATATATATATATATATATATATATATATATATATATATATATATATATATATATATATATATATGTATATATATATATATATATATATATATATAAATATATAAATATCTTCACGCAATTCCCAATACAGGGGTAGACAGAGGTCAAGTCTAGACAATTAAGTCCCTTTGACCCACCTTCCACCGAAGATATTTTCGGGACAACGTGACAGGTGGTGAGCCCGTCGTACTTAAGTTTTTTTTGATAAACTCATTGGTACTGCCACCTGGGGATCGAACTCGGGTCTCTCGACTCGAAATTCCGACCACCCAACAACTCGGCTATCGTGACTTTTTTAATGATATATATGTGATATATATATATATATATATATATATATATATATATATATATATATATATATATATATATATATATATATATATATATATATATATATATATATATATATGTGTGGCCGTGGGTAAAGGCGTGAGAATATTCCCACTCCCTTTCTTCCCGTGGATGTCATAAGAGGCGACAAGGGAAACAGCTTTGATATCGTGTGGCGATTATGACAAATCGTCCTAGGCCTCCTAGGCCTATGTCCTGCAGTGGACTTTAAAAGGCCGTTATGTATGTATGTAAATTAATATATGATATTAATTCCGTATTATATATTACTGAAGTAAGTTTTGTACTGAACCCGCTTTTTATGAGCAGTAATTTAAGCGGCCTCTAAAGTTCATCGACTTAACGGACGCCAGCTGTGAGTGTGCCGTGTACCTTACGCTCCGAGCACACCTTCCGGGTGCAGTTAGCGTGTACGACGAAAGTAACGAAGAGACGTCTAGCTCTAAATTCATTCAATTGCTTAGGATTAATTTTAGAAAAGGGGCGCGTTCATGATAAGCAATAATTTTCAGTCATTCATATTTCAAATCATTTGATTAGTAAATTAATGTGCTCTAAAAATTATACTTTTGCACCTATTTGTTCTATGTTGAAGTAATTTAATTAATACACATCATCAGTTATACGTATCAATGCATAAGTACATTATTTATTCTACAAGAATATTAAATTCAAATTAACGTGATTCCTAATTCGGAGCAAATTTTCAACTCGTTTAAAAATAAAACACTTCTACTATTTCTGGCCGCTAGTTTTAGATTTCGAATTGGAGATGAACTGATATCTATGTGTATTTACTATTTTATGCAAAAGCACTAAAAACAACATAAATTACGCTGCTAGGGCATTGCCCAACTTTCCTCTTTACAGAACTTGGGAATAAATCAACAACTTTCTCCTAGAATCCCACAATTAAGGGGTTTTCACGGTTTTATTCAATGTATACAACACATAGGACCTCCGTGAACGAGTGGAATACACACCGGTTTTCATGGTGTGGCATCTCTGAGGTTTCAGGTTCGATTCCCGGCCGGCTCAATGGAGAAAACAGTATTTCCACAATTGCACGAGTCTATGGTACCTTCATTGTTTAATTATTTTTTAACATGATAATAATTTTGATAATCATTTAATATCATAAAAGTTTTGTCACAAAATAAAATAATGTTATTATCATTAAAGTAATCTAATTAATTGAACGCAAAATACAAACCGCAAATATATTTTGCTGCATGTATTTACATTGCTTACAGGTTATAAAGATTCAATATTGCGCCGCAGCCTGCAATTTGCATGTTAATCATGATCTTAAATTATTTGTTTTCCAAAAACAATAAATCACTACAAAAACAACACATAAAAATATACTTTGAATTTTTTTTGTCCTTTTCAGACAAACTAAATATTTTACCGCTTTGCCAAATCCATCGGAAATCAGTTAAAACATAAAACGTATACTTTTCACATCTATATCTTTTGCATATATTGTGGGTATGGAATAAAAAAATAAATAAATATCTTCACGCAATTCCCAATACATGGGATCCAAGCCAACGATATATTACATTGGTTTTCGAAAAAACCCATAGGTACGAGCCTGCCACTTGGGGATAGAGCTCGGGTCTCTCGACTCGAATTCCGATCACCCAGCCACTCGGCTATCGTGACCACTGGCTTCGTGGGTATGAAAATAATCTTTTATGAAAACATGCTGTTGCTGCCCAGTATCAGTTTACAACTTTTTGGTATGAACACTTCTATCTGTTTGTCTAACGACTTTCAAGGCTTTTTAATTCGTCCTAAGAACTCCCGTGGAGAAAAATGTTATAAAAATGGTGAGAGTTCCTTATACTGTTAGCTCTAGAGAGCTTTCAAGAAGTAAAAGGTAGTTTAAAAATGTGTGTTTTCCACATAATTTACATACAAAGTTACAATCGCTCTTTATAATATTACTGAACACTTTTACTGATGATCTTTAAATCATTAAAGAGAAAAAAAATTATATACAATTCCACTGTGTATTCTCATATTCATTTATACGAGAGTCGTTAAAAATTCATATGTAAATGCATAAACCACGAGAGTAAAAATAAATTCCTACTCATTGTCTTTCTTTAACGGAAAATATTCATATAAATATTAATGATTTTTATGTTACCGCATGTTTTATTAAGTTTCTAGCGATATTTCTCATTCCCAGGTTTCCCCTCATTTTCTTAGTCATGTTTGATACGTAATTTTAAACTCATTATTTTAGGTTTTGCAATTTTATAACAAACTCCGTATGAAGTACTCACAGATTTTCAAAAACTCGAGGAGTTCATCTTTAAGGCCTCGGGTTCGCATCCCGGACGGGCCAATGAAAAAAACTACACTGTTCTGCATTTCCTCAGATCTGGGTGTTTGTAGTGCCTTCGATGTTTCTGATTCCATAGCACATTGGGATCAGAGCAAAGTATGTGATATGGTCCCTATCTATATATGTTTTTATTTATTATTATTTATTATGACTTACGTGCTTTAAAAATCAATAAAATACATCATAAAGGTGTAGACTGTGTCACCGTATCAATGTCCTTATAGCTGTATAGAATAATTTGTGGCGGATGGCGCCCAAAATCGAAAGAGGCGTAAGTAAAAGAGACATTTAAAAATTCGTCTGATGCGTATACGACACGGCAAATAAATAAAAATCTAAATATCTCAATAACTTAAAGCTTTAACAGAAGTTCAAAGGTCAAGCCTTAAAAACAGTTACTGTACGAAACTGCACTCGCTATGAAAAGCGACGCAACTCTATCAAGTAGGAGGGGGACGGAGGCCCACGCACCCCCCTCCCCCATTTTGGGGGGGCGCGGGGGGCGGCACTTTAATGCCGGCAACGCATTTGCTATGCCTCTGGTATTGCGGGTGTTCATGGGCGGCGGTAACCACTTACCATCACGTGAGCCGCCTGCTCGTTTGCCGGCCTTTTCTATAAAAAAAAGTAACGAGGCAACCAAAAATGCTTTATCATATAAAAATTTGTTCTAATTTTTGTACATTCATTCCTATACTTAAATTTCACACGGATTTGAGTCGTTAGAAGCTGAAAGCTACGTGCAACTTCCTCGATATTCCGTGCGGAGATCAAGCATTAAAATACATTGCCAAACGAATCTTTGCATCAATCATTTTAGCGGCCTTAGTTGTAATCGCCGAATTCGTCCTAATCGCTCGGCCTCTACGCGACAAATATTGTCGTTAATGCATCTCAATGCCGGCGACAGGTCGCGTGTTGAAGGCTGGACCTCGTTTTCAGTCCACTGACTCATGCCATGTGGTACTAACAAAATCATGAGGGCCCTTACACACTTTTGTAAATTAATTGGTCACTAACCGGCCTGTAAAAATCCACTACAAGACAAAGATCTCTGCCGTAAGGAGGATTTGATGTATTCACCACGTTCACCACGAATGCACTTGTTCGTAGAATCGTTCTCTGCCTTAAAGCTTTTTGGTTAAGTACCACACACTTACCCAATTCTGTCGGCAAGTAGCAGTAGGTGCAAGTTAACTATTGTTGGATTATTTTAGAAACTTATAATGAGACATTTTAATTAAGGGTTTAAAGAAATCCTAACACATAGTGATGAGGTTTATACATTATACATATATGCATTGGCCCTAAATTATCGGAATTCCTTCTTTAATTTTAATTTTTGGAAGGAGTAGAAGTGCAACACTATTCCACATTAGTCAGCGTTGTTGGTTTAACAGCGTACCGTACGGGTTGATTTATGGTTCCCATAAGTAGGAAAATTGCGAGTCTTCGCTCTCAGACGACTCTTACCAGGCCTTTGCGCCTATCTGATCTAACTGTATAAATATGTATGCCCATTTCCCTTTCCCTTTCAAATATTAAAGTATATAAGTTTGAAACAAGTGTAAAGGACACTTTACTCATCGACACTATCCATTATTGAACAGAGCCCTTGATCCCAGTTATCAACACAATTCGCCAAACATTGATAAGCTTCTCCGAAACTTGTCGATAAGAATATTATTCTCGAGGCATTTGTTGTCCTTCACATCAAATATTCGCAGTATCCTTATTCTGTATTAATAGCTAACTATATAATATTATTATTTTACGATTTCTAAGGTTTGTGCCTGCAACATATTTCAACACGCAGCAGTTAATTGGAGGTGACAGCCAATAAGTAATAAGTCTGTCTCGCGATAACTTTTGGGTGAAGTTGTAAACAATGAACGTTACAAAACAATTAACAACATGTATCTATATCTATTTATTTCCCTCTGATAACGCAGACCTCTCAAGAAATTTTATTTTGTTGATATCATTAGTACAATGCAAAAAAAGAATCTTGCTAAGAACTATTGTAAAAGTACTATAACATAGCTGCTATATTGCGAATCTCTTCGTTTTGTTTTCTATGGGGAAATGTATCGCCGCACGAAGAAATTGCTTCTACACTGCATTCAACTTGCTTTTATGCTTTTATGCATTTTCTGGCATACCCAGGTTTCGCTGCCATATAAAAAAGTCGGTACTAGTACTGCATTATGTATTGCAAGGCGGCACTTTTCACTACGCCTTGCCTTTTGACTAACGCCGCCAGGGCACCGTTGACTTTATTCCCTTCTTCCATCCCAGCCAAAAGGGCTCCCCAATTATGCAGTTTGATACCCCTGTTCTGTGCCACCTGTGTTTTACATTCCTCTTTCATACACGTAACTAATGCCTACAGATCTACCTCTGATGGTGCAATAAGAACTGCATCATCAACATATAGCAGACAATTTACCAATTTTCACACCAACAGAACTATCTTTTAGCTTTTGTAAACAGCGTCGAGATATGTATCTCGACATATAATCTGTATATGTATGTATATAAATAGCCAGAAAGACGTGACACAACCCTTGGACTGGTGCTTGGACGCAAAATATGGGTAACAGAACATGTCCTACCTGGACACAGGTTTAGCTGTCACAATAAAGTTTCTGCACAGCCCTTGTGAGCCCTTCACACTATACCCCAGCAACAGTACAAAAATATTTAGTAACTTATTTGTCGATGTTATTAATCGAAGCATTTGGTTCTGATTCGGAGCCAAACGTCCTTAATACGAATGCTTATCGTGTATTAACCAGGTGTGACTACCTGGGGTGCTGCTCATTTATTTATAAACAAAACAAGGAAGCATACGAACGCACAATAACAATCAATTGAGCGTTCACTATACGCCACACTACGTAGCGAGTACGTAACAGGATAGCGTAGATTCCGCGGTCGGTGTCTAAGGTCAGCAGCGAGACGACCTTCCCATCATGTGTCTCGCTGTAATCCAGGAGTTGGGCACTAAATATGATGGTATGTTAAAGCCTGTCCCAACATTTTGTTCCCTTATGTCATCAATCATACTAAATATAGACGACGTCCAAGTACGAGTTGTGTATGCACCGGTTTTCATGATGTCGCATGCTCTGAGGTCCCTGGTTCGATTTCCGGACCGCTTTTTTATGCATTGTCTCGGAAACGAAGAGGGCACGACAAACACTCTGGGTGTTTATGGTTTCTTCTTTGTTTCCGATTCCATAACACAAATACTTTAGCTAGGAAACAGACCAATGATGTTGTCCGTATCTATTAAGTATTTATATGTAAATTCATGACAAATTTATATATGCTCAGCAGTTGACTTCTTTCAAAGCTGTAAGAAGAGAATGAAAGAGATTAACTATCTCGCCGTGGATATAAATTTATCCACGGCGAGATAGTTAATCTCTTTCAATTCGTTTTTATTAAAAATACGCAAACCGTTAAATTTTCTAGCAGCTCTCCGTCTATACCGTATCGTAAAGCCTGTCATTGTTCTGAGTGATATAAGCTCGACAGATTATAGCAGTCTACGAAATGTTGAACACGTTTCAGCACCCAAGAACTTAAAGCGCGATATGTAGTATGAGAGGGTTATTACATCAATCTGAATTTATGACGATTCACCGCAAAAATATGCTCTTTATAAAAAGAAATATGAACCCGAAATATTGAACCAGTTAAAAGCGTAAGTAGATGCTGTCTTACACAAAATTCAAAGTAAAATCTGTCAGATAAATTCCGTTTGCCTAGAAGTGATCACTGCATCATTGGTACCGTCTAATTACCAATTATATCTCACGCACTATTCTGTGGTTCGTCATGAACTATTAGCTTATTTCGGTTGTTGTATAACTGTTAGCTTATTCAAGTCTTGGTCATAAATTATCTGCATTATGTAACTTGTTCATGAAAAAAAAGTCACGATAGCTGACTGTTTGGGTGATCGGTTTAAGGCTCGTACCGTGGGTTTTTTCACCACCTGTCACGTTGTCCCAAAATATTTTCGGTGGAAGGTGATTCGATGGGACATAATTGTCTAGATTAGACCTCTATCTATCTCTATATTGGGAATGGCGTGAAGATATATTTATACAAGATTTCTACTTCAATATTTAAATAATATCGTCACCATGACACTGGATATAAAAGCGGCTCAAAACATCGCGTAGGTGGCCCGTTAGTATACTCGTATATGGGTTAAGGTCTGGAGCAATTAGAAGATTGGATATGTAACACGCTTTATACGTGTATAGTCATTATTCGTGTCACGAGCCTATAAAATTGACATTCTTCATCGTTAATTCAGCCTCATAACTCGCGTTACAAAGTAATAACTGTTGGCGATGGCTAAAGTAGGCAGCCGTCTCGCTTTCACCGGGATAAAACTAAAAGAAAGAAAGAAGATTTACTCCTCCATATAACGCAATGTCACTATATCTCTCTCTCTCTCACACACTCTCTCGCTCTCATTTAACACTAAACTCATTTGAAGTAATATAAAAAAAAAAAACAAAATAAATGTAGAAAGAAAAAAAAGAGCTTCCAAATAGTATACTTGACGACATAAAACGCAAAACCTGTCTATACTCGATGTGTCAAAGCGTCACCTGGAAACTGCAGCACAGTCAGCATACTGCTATGACATTTTTGTGATATATATATATATATATATATATATATATATATATATATATATATATATATATATATATATATATATATATATATATATATATATATATATATATATATATATATATATATATATATATATATATATATATATATATATATATATATATATATATATATATATACATATATATATATATATATGTATATATATATATATATATATATATATATATATATATATATATATATATATCCCATCTTTTATGTGGCCTGCCTCTCTTCATTTTTCCTTCTCTGGGATACCATTGTGTCACAATTTTGCTCCATTTCTCTGGACCTCTTATCATGTGACCTGCCTATTGCCATTTGAGTCTTTTGATTTTGGATGTTATGTCTATGACCTTCGTCTTTTTTCTGATGACATGATTTTTTATTCGGTTAGACCTTTTCACATTCAACATACTTCTTTCCATTGCGTGTTGACAGATTTCAAGTTTCCTCGTCGTATTTTCTGTCAAAGCCCATGTTTGGCTGCCATACATTAAAACAGGTAGTACACAGGTGTTGAAAAGTTTTTTCTTTATATTAATGTGAAGAGTTTTGTCTTTCATGGCCTCTCTCAGACTTCAGTATCTTTTCCAACCATTTGTTATTCTTCTCTTGACTTCTTTTCGTATAGGATCCTCTTGTGTTATTAGCTGTCCCAAATAGGTGTATTCGTCGGTGTAATCGATTTGGTTATTTCCTAAATGTATAGTCGTCTTTATACCATTTGTCATAACTTTGGTTTTATCAGGGTTCAACTTTAAACCTATCTTCTCACTTTCATCAGCTAGCTGTTGTAAAATTGTTTTTATGTTTTCCGGTGTTTCAGTAAATATCACTATGTCGTCTGCCAACTTCAGGTGTGTTAAGGAGGCTCCGTCGACATTTATTCCGAGGTTTTCCCAGTTGAGACTTCTAAATATTGTTTCGAGAACCGCTGAGAATAGTTTTGGAGATAGAGGATCCCCTTGTCTGACACCCTTTCCTATTCTAAATGGTTCCCCTTTTTTTCTAGTTGGATTCTCGCGGTGCTTTGACTGTATATCTTTTTAATTAAGCGGATATATTTTTGTTCGATTCCTTGTTCCTTCAGGGACTTCCATATCTTTTCGTGGTACAAGGAGTCGAATGCTTTAGTATAATCGATGAAAGCAATATAGTACTCGCGCTGGTATGCTTTATATTTTTCTAAGACCTGGCGGACAACATGAATGTGATCGATTACCGAGAAACCTTTCCGAAAGCCCGCCTTTTCAAGTGGTTGGTGTTCATCTAGAATTCTTTCAATACGTTTTAGAATTATCTTGGCAAATATCTTATATATGTTAGACATGAGACTGATTGGACGGTAGTTCCCGATGTCATGTTTGTCTCCCTTTTTGTATGGAAGGACAATGTTAGATTCTGTCCATTGCTGTGGGATAATTTCTGTGTCTATGATATCATTGAACATTTCTTTGAGGACCGGTGTGATTGCCTGCTTATTTTGTATTAAAATCTCGTTACTTATACCATCGGGTCCTGATGCTTTGTCTTTTCCTTGTGTGTCTATTGCTTTCTCTATTTCTACGTAAAGCATTTTGGGGATATCTGAATTCTCCACCAAATTTATTTCTTCTCTCGTGGTAATGTTGTCCTCATACAGTTCTTTGTAATAAGATGTTGCAATTGCCAATATATCTTTTCTGTCGTGTTTCGATTTTCCTCTTTTGCTTTTAATTTTTACTAGCCAGTCTGTAGATTTCGTTAGTTCCTTTTATGCTTTTTTGACCCCACCCGTTTTTGTTATGTGTCTTTCAATTGTCTCCATTCTATTTCTGTTCCTATCTTTTCTCAAGCTTTTCTTTATTTCTTTGTTAATTTTTCTTAGTTGTATCCTTCTGTCCTTTGCGTCTCTTGTATTAATTAAGTGGCTCCTCTGTTCTAGTAATTTTATAGTGGTGGTAGTAAGCCATTGTTTGTGTTGCTTACAGGTGGTAGTAGTAGCGAGTTTCGTTTCAGTTTTAATAATGTTTTCTATCCAGTTATATTTTTCTTGTATGTTTAGGTTCTGTGTGTTTTCTTTGAAGTTTGTGAATTTGTCTCTTAGGCTGGCTGTTAGTTGATCCATTTGGTGTTTTCCGAGCTTGAGTTTGAGCTTGAGTGAGAGCCGAGTTTGAGTTTCCGATGATCCAAATTTTGTTTAATAAAGGGTCTTGCGTGTGGAAATATTGGTTAGAGAATTTGATTTGATTCTCATTGCATCGAAAGCGTTTGTTCTATTGTTCTTGGTATTTTTAAGAGAGCTCAGCGTCTGTTGTTTTTTGGGCTGAGACTTTGACGGTGACAGTGGAGAGGTAGATTGTTCTCTTTTCCTTTTGTCATTCTAGTAATTGGGGTTGTAGTGCCTTTCTTTTCTCTAATACTTCTCTCGAATAATCGTCTGATAAATAAATTCCGTTTAGTTTCTTTTTGTTTACAATAAAATATATATATATATATATAAATATATATATATATATATATATATATATATATATATATATATATATATATATATATATATATATATATATATATCTATATATATATATATATATATATATATATATATATATATATATATATATATATATATATATATATATATATATATATATATATATATATATATATATATATATATCCAATACAGTCATACTTCCACCAAACATATTTTGAGACAACGTGACTGGTGGTGAGTCCGTCGCCGTCTTTATGTCCAAGCCAATGATATGAATCGTACATAGGTTTTTTTAAAAACCCATTGGTACAATCCTGCCACTTGGGGATTCCAATTGACATGGGTCTCACGACTCGAATTCCGATCACCCAACCACTAGGCTATCGTAAACTTTTTTTTATCACACAAATATTCCAGCGAGATTCAAACCAAATCATTTAAATAAGAATATACATTCGTTTATCGATACTTTTAATCTACCTCCGCATCGTAATAAGATACCTCTAACGGAGGAGGAACGGACGAAAGAAACTCCGTAGGTATCTTCTTTTGTTTGTCATTTTTTAAGATGATAGGAAAAGGCAGGACTTCCACCAAATATGCTAGCACCAGTTTTTTATCTAACCGTAAGGGGCTGTTGCCTGTTTTGGGTCTTACAAAAGATTAAGCAAAATTGACTAAGGTGAGTACTGTACTGTACGCGGATAAAATTTTTTATTGATAATTTCAAACTAGTTGGTTCTCATTGTAAAGGAGGGGCCAAGCGAATGCTGTCTACGCAGCAGACTGAAGGTTGTTCCGGGTTCGAGTGTTAGTGCATGTATAATTTATGTCTGTAAACCCACGATACACGAGAAAACAAAAAAAAATCGAATCGTATGGAACGAATACGTGCAATCTAATTAACATAAACCCTTATTTATAATACGTTTAAAATCATTGTTTTTATTAACTTTTTTCAAACATACAAATCATGTTGGAGTTTGTTTATCAAATTGAACAGAAATTTTACACAGAAATCAACAGCTGTAGGATATTCGTATTTTACTATAGGGAGCATTTGCCATAATCGTCCTGCTTTACAAACGAATTGGATATCGCAGCACCAGATGCCTTGATCCATAGATGCTTTACCTAAAAGAGGGGATTTGGCGTTCAGAAAAAATTCGATCTTAAAGCTACAAGCGTTCTGTGAAACGAACAGACCATAGAAAATAGGGTAAGCCCAAACTCAGAGACTCCGATGATTGACTAGGAAAGAATGGCAGGCTATCGCTTCATGTCTTTGAACCCGAATTGTACAACAGCTGGTTGATCAGCTTCGAACAGAATGTTCTAGAATCGGTCGGCGATTCGAACACACAGGGTGAACCTATCATTGGCCTAGGGCTGTGCCGAGTCCTAGCCAACGATTTAAAATTTACATAATAAAGTTGTTATCCAAAAATTACATTGCACCATTCCGCTTGCAAAAATAAAATTCATATGTCCGAAGAGAAGAAATGCACCACCGTCCCTCCCACAGATGCATGCACTAATCCTACTGAACTCACCTCCACTACACACTCATACCATACATAAACCAGGTAACATTTACCACCTCCGTCAACGTGACGGAGAAAAAGGCATTATTAAGCGTGTAGACTTCCACCACAGAAAGAATACCGAGTAAAAGATCTGATTCCATCTTTTTGAGCTCAAGTCAACTGGCACAAGGGTATAACGTCAACTGGCACAAGGAGACCAGTGAGGACGGCGTTCTGCTGCAGCGAAAGCCATAACCCATTTAGGCAGCGCCAATACTAAATTAAATAAGTAAGGTCAGAATAAAATTTTATTGAATGAATAGATTTATTGCTATTTAGTCTCAGACCCATAAAACCGTACGTACAGAGCCTTAAATAACACAGCATTCACAAAGAGACCTTAGAAAACTCACTCTTTAGTTTTACTAAAGATTTTTATACTCACACAGTCAATAACATAAAAAATATTTTTGAAGTGAAACTTTTTTAGAATCGTTGTGATTTGAAACCGGATGCAAAGGAAAAAGCGACAGGTAAGAGACACAAATACAAAAATGTGTACGATGACGCAGTAAAAGAATGAGACAGAAATATACATACTATTTTATAAATAAACTTTGTAATTATTCTACTCTTGTTATAATTTAAGTTAAATTAAGTTTAAATTATATGTATTCATCTCATTCTTTTGTTGATTTACTGAAGTTTCACGAATCGCACACATAAATTTTTTTGTTACTCACCTTTAACTTTTTTACGACACACTAAATTACCCAAAAATTTTACTAAAATTAGCTCTAAGAGTTTAAATATAAAGTAACACAATATAACGATTAATACTATTAATGCGCTTATTACGATAACGACATCTATTAGCAACTTCTCAAACAATGTTCTATTTTTAGACGGCAGGGACGGAGGCGCCATACGGTGTCGAGCCACATACTCAGTCCAATAGATGGCGCTGTCCATAACTGACTGAGGTCTATCGTGCCACAATTTTGAAACTCTACGCGCGCTTTGCTGCATTCTGAAATATATCGTGTATACATTTACAACTAAATCTTATTGTTAACAACATACCGTTACCAAGCTTCTAAAACCATAATAAGTGTAATCTTAATACACACACGAACACACGCGATCAAAGTTGCTTGATGCACTACTTGAATAAATCTTTAGGCGCTTTAGAAAGAAGCGACTAATGTTTGAGTTCTAGTAGAGAGTTACAGAAATATACTAGTCATGTGGTATAATGCCCACTTCCTTTCTTCCTGTGAGTGTCGTAAGAAACGATAATATTGAAAAAGTAAATGTAAATGGCGATGGCTACCGACATATGGCGGCATATAACCTTCTCGAATAATACTACTGCAAAACTCCAGACATAATGTTACCTCGTATTTACTTATTCTTTATTGTTTAAACATCGTTAAAGACACCTCATTCGTAATTTGGTGAGTGCTTAACCATTGACACATTATACACTTTTCCATAAAGTCGCCTTTTAAAATACTTACCAAAATAGAACAATAATAGCTAATAAATAAAATCCATGAATCAACTCACTCCATAGATGTTAGTTTCTTAATTTCCTCGACCAAATCATCAGCGTTAAGTTGCTCGAAGAACATCATCCTTCCAAGGCCAGAGGAACGTATATCAGCCACGTTGGAGAATTGGTCTCCGAAGAATGGCATTGCGAGTATGGGCTTAGCACAGTGTGCCGCTTCCGACAAGCTCAACATACCGCCGTGAGAAACGAATGCCAGCACTTTCGGGTGACCTGTCAAGAAAATAGGTTTGTTAATCAATTATTATGAATAACTCGGCTTAGTGGTTGGGTGATGGACAATCGAGTCAAGAGACCCGAGTTCGATCCCCAAGGCCCATACCAATGGGCTTTTTCAAAAAATTGTGTACGATTCATATCGTTGACTTGGACATCAAGACGGTGATGGGCTCACCATCTCTCACGTTGTCCCGAAAATATCTTCCGTGGAAGGTGGGTCAAAGGGACTTTATTGTCTAGACCAGGAGCTCTGTCTACCCCTGTATTGGGAATTGCGTGAAGATATTTATTTATTTATTATTTTTGAAATGATACGTCCCTCCCAGTTGGTGTTTTAACTGGGAGGGACGTATCATTTCAAAAAAAAAAACTAAAACTTACGAAATTGTATCACACTGGCTTGCCTTGGAATCGGTTATAACCGCATCTGATTCAAATGTTACTATGTATGTATTGATAAGTGAATTGAAACTGGATATTTTCCTTACTATTGCATATAACATGAAATCAACCTCGAGGTACATTACACTTTCTTAAATAAATAAACAGTAATTCGATTAAAAATCTGCAAAGTCATTGCGAGAAAAAGTTATAATATTTTTATTCCTTTATCCTCACACAATTTTCCCATACTGGGGTAAGCAGAGATCCATACAATGAGTTTTTCTGCCCATTTTACACAGAAACTTATTTGTGTTGGTTCTATCAAGGTATAATGTTGTAAATATTACATATCAATCAATCTCTGGGTTTTTTTAAATACATACACCGAATACAAACGCGTGGTTAAATACAACCTTGAAATATTATAATTTATTTGGTATGGTTACCATAATTATTATAACTTAGCGTAGATGTGTTTGCTAAGTGTTTAAGTAGGCTGAAACATACGGAAGGTTACTGCTTACGTTCTGTTTAAACAGCCGTGACGGCTTAAACAAAAGATAATAATAATTAAAAGCACCCAGTGCTGAAATGTACGAAGCCTGCGAACAAAAGCAAGAATAGATCCGCAAGATGTTTAGAATTGATGTTTAATTAGAATAAGAGTATCCTGAAGTACGAATAAGTGAGTAATTTAGATTTACATGACAAAATTACAAGATTATACACTATATACTTACTTACTACTATATACTATATACTTAAATGACAAGATTATATAAACTTCCCGTAGTCGTTGGACCTTTTCAACGTCCATTTCCATTGATACGAGCCTTGGGGATCGAACTCCGATCTCTTGACTCGAATTCCGATCACCCAAGTGGCTACATAAAGAAATACTTACTAAATCTTACTACTTATTTTAAACAAAACGTCAAAGTTTCTGCGGATGGATGATGGAAGAGTATTTGTTAGGTTGCGTTCACGAAGATGGCGGGCTGCGAGACGAGAACGGACACGGGAAATTTCGTGAAGATAAAAAAAACATACACCATTGACTACTCACATAACAGATCTAACTGTGGAAGCCACTTGCTCGTATATACATTATCATTTCCAGCAGGAAGACTAGTGTTCTCCAGTTTCCACAGCACTTTCTGCGGTATCCTCTTAAAAGCGTCCAAGAACTGCTGCAGCTTCGCCGATGTCATCGTGCTCGCAACAAGATTCGAACCGAAACTGACATAAATCGCTCCATAGGTAGCATTTGCAAGGAAAGCTTCGATTTCCTGAAATGAATAAGACAAGTTCATGTTATTATTGTACGTAAGAGAACAAACATACGAGAGATAATATGCTCGTCTTATGACCAAACTATCGATAAGGGTAACTGCAGCAGTGTTCGGGGTCACCAGATAAATAATATATATTACACCCATCGATTATTTATTTTAAAAATAGACCGCCGTTTGGGTCATGACATTACGCAAATACTTGAAGGCGGAAATGTGTAAGTAACCTCTTTTTTTTTTTGTTTTTAACCAAAGCTAATCCAATATTGAAGAAAAAATATAACTGAAATACTACGGAAGCGATCAACTTATTACATTAATTAATATATTCATTTACATATAATAACCATTTTTACAAAGTTTTACATTTATAATGTTAACTGTTAGGCTCCGCAAATTACTGGAATTATTATTATGCAATTTTATTGATTTTTAAAGCAAATTTATGCTGAACTTTTATGTTATTAAATTAAAGAGAAAAAACTTAAAATTTCAACTGATACGGGCGGGATTCGAACCCGCGACCCTCGCCGATCCGTGGAGAAGGTCGCGGAAGGTACTGAAATTATGTTTGAGATATGTAATTGTACTAATTGTAGGGGTATATTAATTCGTGTTACGCGCACTGTGCTTGTTCCTGGTATTAATATTATAAACAGCAGTATTCTTATTAAAATTATTTAATACATTTGTAGATATATATATATATATATATATATATATATATATATATATATATATATATATATATATATATATATATATATATATATATATATATATATATATATATATATATATATATATATATATATATATATATATATATATATATATATATATATATATATATATATATATACATGTGTGATGAAAACAATACGTGAAGAATATACGTAGCGAGATGAGGTTGTATAAAATTCACCAAGTTTCGTTTATTTCTTTTAAATTTCTTTTGAGTGGTACCTATTGTTGAAACAATTTAATTTAATTCGACATCGACAGAGGTCTAGGCAAAATAAATCGTTTCAACCCACCTTCTACCGAAGATATTTTTGGGTCAACGTGACAGGAGCTGTGGCCGTCACCATCTTAATGTCCAAGCCAGCGATATAATTCGCACATAAGTTTTTGAAAAAACCCATTGGTACGAGCCTGCCACCTGGGGATCGAATTCCGACCACCCAAGTACTAGGTTATCGTGACTTTAGTTAATATATGATACGCGTATAGCGATATTAAAATACTATCTGTCTACCGTTGTCGTGGCCTTGGGATTTTCTTCCTTGATTTTTGTGCAATACCTACGACAGTTTTTGTTAATCATGAACAGTTGTAGCGATTGTTCTCGACTGGATTACTAAACTAACTAAAAGTAATTGACGTAACAGTAGTCAATGTTTTGTTTTCTTTTCATACCTATGAATTAAAAATATTTAAATAAGTAAATGCGATTATGCCTCATAGCCATTTTAATTTAGTTATATCTTACCTATTTAATTTGAGAATTTCTATGATCACCTAGGTAGTAAATTATTTCAATTAAACATAAATTTTTAAAATCACTCCAAAATTAACGAAGTTTTTAATTAATAAAAACATGGGCAAAATAAATACATGGGCATGAACCTCCTCCTTTTTAAAGTTGATTAAAAATTGTATACTTTAGAGACAGACACAGTAAACAAAAAAAAAACACGGAAATAAAGATATTTATGAACCACATTAAAGTGTTTCTAATGGTACGGACAATCAAAAAGTCGTTAGTGATACTAATGATCAAAATTATAGAAAAACTATTTTGTGGATATAAACATCCTGTTATCAAATAAAAGCAAACTTTGTAACATAATATTTCGTACGTGTCTATATTCTACGCCCATATTTCGTTCGCGCTGGTTAGTTATTTATTGTTTAATATAATTATGTGTTGTATACTGCCCATATTTCAGCTAGGGGTATAGTACTGTTGTAAAAGTCTAAAATATAAAATTGAAATCACGATAGCCTAGTGGTTGGATGATTGGAATTCGAATCAAAGGACCCAAGTCCGATCCTCTGGAGGTAGGCCCGTACCAAACGTGTCAAAACTTATGTACGATTTAAATCGTTGCCTAAAGGCAGACGCCGGCTGGCTCACCACCTGTCACGTTGTCCCATAAATGTCTTCGGTAAAAGGCGGCCCGAAACACTTAATTTTCGGGATCTCTGTCTACCCCAGTATTGGGAATAGTATAAAATAAAGGCGTACTATTGCAAAAATCTGGCTTATAATGCAATTTTCCGAAAATATTATTTCAATATTATATAAAATTTATCTACAAACATCGAAATTCCCGAAAGGTCCATTAATTTCCCGGAGTAAAGAGCAGCTTATACATCTCCGGACCCCCAAAGCTGCAAATCAACGTACGTTAAACAAAACCATCCTTCGGATTTCTATTATAGGAGGCGATTATTAAATTTTTTCCAAGATAAAAACTTTCAATTGTGCCCAGATTAAAAGCGTCACTTACAGATCCACAATATAAAGTCGGTGACAAGCTCACCACTTGTCACGTTGTCCCAAAATATCATCGATGAAAAATGGGTCTAAAGAGTTTATTTGTTGTGATGATGCAATGATCCAAACATAAAATTGTGTCTGCCTATTTACTTCGAAATAGCTAAAAATAATAGAAATAAGAATGAAACACATAACGGATTTTTTTAATGAAAGCGTTTATCTGTTTTTGTCTTTATACGCATAGACTATTAACAAAAATGTTGTCTCCAACTCACGCAAAAGCGTGTGATACTACGATCGTCAATCCAAATATTAAATTTTTCGAACGAGCCGCCTATAGTATTCTATATATTTATATAAACAAATAACAATCACAACTCTTTTATTGTAACCTGCTTATATTCGAGGAATATTATTCGACACCAATTTTAAAATAAATAAATAACGAATAGATGATTAGAAACCTAACACGGAGTAACTTAATTAGGTACCAGTTGCATAATGTAAAATCTGTTTATAGCTATCGCCCCAAGCTCCACTCCTTACCAAAAAGAAGTTTCTACTAAAATATGAACTCAAGGGCTCATCGAACGTGGCGATAATTGCAAATTTTCCTTAGGCTAACTTAGGTAACTTAACTTAAAGGTATTTTTATTTTGTGGCTGATAAGTAACGTAACAGCTGATAAGTAAATAAAATCAGAGTAATCAGGGCTTAATCATTTACAATTTAATACATGAAAAATGCTAACGAACTTTACCTTTGGCACAGGTTTTGCTTTTCCGATATGAATTCCTCCTATTTCCAGCAATTGGGGCGCTGTGACACGAGCGCCCGTCACAGAGAAATGCTGATAAACAAACATCATCTTCAATCTCTCACTTGCCATTTTTTCTATATCCAAAGTAACGTTCGGCAAATGACGTTCAAACATTTCATAAATATTTCTATGTGCTACCCATTTGCCATAGTTGAAATATAAATTCATCAATACCGTTTCAACTTTGTGATACAAACCAGGGTTAGGACCAGAATTGGAAAAATAGAATGCGTCCGACGAAAAATCGAAAGGTAACCCTAACCTAGGGTAAGCCCAAGGTAGTAAAACATGTGATGTTATTCCTATTATCGGTGCGTCATACAAAGCACCGGCATATGCAAGACCACAATCACTTATAAACTGCTCCACAAATATCACGTCGTATTTAATTCCTTGAGCCAAATGTTTCTTAACGTTTTCATTCATAAATAGATTCTCACAGTCCATTATCACAGCCTCCGGCCCGACATCAATGTGATGTTTTATGTTATGCAAATGTAAGTATCTTGAATTCATTGTTTCATACCACGATAGTGGTGGAGTCGCATTAATTAACTGCTTCTCTAGGTTGATGAACTTTAAATTTTGCACGGGTTCAGGGTCAGGGAAGTTGTTGATAACCGTTACGGAATGACCTTTGATTGCCAATTCGCGAAAAAGCATTTGAAAAGCCATGTAATGGCTTCGCAGGGGTAAAGAAACGATGGCCAGAATGTTATAGGCGACGGCATGTTGGAAAAAAAATACTAAAAGCGCGGATACATGTAATAAATGCAGGCGAGTCATGTCGTCGATTGCGAGGTCAACGTTCGAGAGGCGGCTAGCGCGGCGGTCAAGCCCAGCTCACAATCACCGACTGACTAACGAGAAACGAGTAAACGAGTATCAATGTGTCTACTACTGTTCTATTTATGCGACAAGTGTTATATTTATTGATGTACAGTCAATTACAACAGTGATTAAGATAAAACTAAATTTTCACGCTGTTCAAAAATATTCCCCTGATATATTTTTTTAACTTAAAAAGTTGACATAGATATAGTTGAACACAATAGTGACTTTGTTATTATAAAACAAATTATGTTAATGTTCATCCAATATCATTAAGGGTAATAATATTTTATGTATACAAACATACATAAACGTAAATAATTAAAAATAACAAAACTCTCTTCTAAACAATCGGTGTAGGCACCGACTAGTTTCGAACCGGTCGGAGGTCCTCCTCAGGGTGAGTGGAATGAGTTCGCAATCGCGCCTTGTCTTGGTCCTTACATACTTCCCTTAGACAAATCTTTGATACAGGCGCGTTTTCTATGGGTATCTGATCTGGTCTTCATTCATAACATCCCGAATTTGAGGGAGAAAAAAGATCATCTTGATTTTCACCCAATCGATAGATTCGCTTATGTCCGCCCCCGGTCACGTACATCTTTTGTTAATTTTAAGAATTCTTATCAGTTTTCTCGTGATCTATAAGTTAGAAAACAAATTTCTGTATGTTTTCAAAAATTTTCGGTTGAGGCAGGACCAAATTTCAACTTAGTCTAGTGGATTCGGAAAAATAATTTATAATAATATGTATTACTAAATTATGGCAACTGAAGGACAGACGGACATACGGAACCCTTGAAAGAAATAGAATTATGCTTACTAGAACACAATTATTATTCCTAAAGTAACTTTCATTTTTACTTATAATAAAATAAAGGCTAAAGCAGTTTTATCGATATTCATTTTTGGTGCGGAACTACCTTACCTTAGCAGAATAATGTCGACCAGAGGTCACCTAGGACGGTGAATTTTAGTTCTACTATATGTAATCTCTGCTAATAAATTACAATACGAGTGTATGTGTGCCAACATGGTGTGTTGAGTACTCAGTCCAACGCTTACACTGGAATTTAAAACAACGTGAAAACTATGAATAAATACACTTTTCTACGTTATATTCACCAAAAATAACTTAGTCACGATAGCCGTGTGGTTGGGTGGTTGGAATTTCTACTAAACTAGACCTCTGTCTACCCATGTATTGGTTAATGCGTGAAGATATTTATTTACTAAATTTATTTATAATAGCTATCTTAGCTACGTACACACTCTCTAATGGTAGAGCCTCCGCCAGTGTGTTTATCGTTGGATAGAAAAAAAAACTAAACAAAAAGATTTTTATCATTATTTAGGCCAATATGGCTTATATAGTGGCAATAACAAAAATTTAATTAAAGAGAAAAAAAGAAAAAATGTTCTTTTCAATTTAAACAAAAAGTCAGAATTTAAAATAAATTTACATTGCTCAATAAAAATATGTATCTTATATGCATAGATAGCGTCATCGTATGTCTTGATAATCGAATGTCTTTCGAACTGTACATTCATGCACAATGAGCTAGGAGACGGCACAACTTACGGCAGATGTACCCAACACTCTTAAGAGGGCTACGAAATATTAAAAATTTTAACTGATACGGTTTAGACTAGGTGGTTTGGCGGTAATACTATCGTAATGGTGCGGTGTAGCACGTGGATTCAAATCACACAAACATCGGTTGGATAAATAATAAAGAAAACAAAGTTGACATCCATATTGTAACTGTCCGCCGCCGTATCCGTGTATAGGAATAATATCAGCCATATATTAACGGCGTAAGAATCTGCCACCAGCTTCTTCCCATGAGTGCCTTAAGGAAGCCATAAATACGGTAAAAGAAAGTCATTTAGGAAAATAACCTGACCTGAAAAAACCTGACCAGATGCAGCGACTACGGTGCGAAATATCAGGTAGTATGTTTGCCAATCTGCTTACGTTATGTATATTAAGTATACGTATGGTATATACGTCATCTTTCATCTTTCACACCAAAGATGTTCTTATCACAAATTGACAAGGGCGTGCTTCGATGATTTGGGCACGTTGAGGGAATGAGTGAAGACCGAATATTGAAGAAAATATATAGCGCGAAAGTAATATTAAAAGGTGTCCAGGTAGGTCGAGACTAACTTTCGAAGACGATGTGAGCAAATTGCTCAAAGAGGGCAGGGTCATGAGTACTCGGATACCTATACATGCATGTATGAAAAAGATGATGAATCTAAAAGAAGCGAAAGAGGTATGTAAGGTTCGTGACACTTGGCGTTTTATTCTCTCTGGCTACCCTGTCAGGGATTATAAGTGTGGTATATACGTACCCTTCAATACAATGGTGCAAATAATTGAGGAATAAATTAAAAATACAACTGCACTTACAACAATTTAATACCTGTCAAGTTCGATAATATATCATTACATCATTAATAATGTTGATTATTTTTTTAAATAATTTATTTTTTAACTTAAATTCACTTTTATTACTTTATACAAGATTAAAAAAACTTATCAAAACAATCTTTTCTGAACAATATACAGACATACAGCTAAAAAGAAGAGGAATGCAAAGAACATTATTACTTTATCTGTAAACTCCCGCCTACCATATTTCTTTAAAAGCTTACTCGATTGAGATATCGTTCCTGCTGTATTTTCAAGCTCCGATTGTGTACCCTGCAATAAAATTAATACTTGAAGTGTCATGTACACCACCCCCATATTATCACCCACGAAAAGTAAGATGGAATGCCTCATAGCTCATAAAATTTTTTGCATTGGACTATAAAACATTCTCATTCATCACACAAATGTTTGCACTTAGTTGCAGATTTTTCATTTCAATTAAACACAAAAATTAGGTACAAACACTGAGTGAGGCCCTTGACGTGATAACTATGCATAGCTTAAATGCATAATAAAAACGAAATAGAGTCGAAGTAAGTAACAGTGGTAGAGCCAAGCATCAGCTTTTGTTGTTGCATGAATGGGCCGGCTCTACCGGGGAAGTACCACAACCTCACCTCACAGAATACTGGCGTGAAGTAGAAGTCTAACAAAGTTCTAAAAAAAAATTAAAAAACCTCTCAATCTCATAAGGTCTGTGTGTTAAATGGATGGCATGGAAAAACCTACCTTAAATTCCTATATCCTTTTGAACAGTACACAATATATGCAAGATAACTCTAACACTAACACAAATGCAAATAAAATCATAGTTTATGTCATGATAGCCAAATGGTTGGTTGACCAGAAAGTTAAGAGTTGTTGTATGATTTATATCATTGGATTTGACCTAAAGATTTCAACAGGGCTCCCCACCTATTTCTAAAAAATGTATTTGGTGAAAGGTGGATTAAAAGGTCCTAATTGGATAGACCTCTGTCTATTCCAGTATTGGAATAGCATGAAGAATTTTTTTTTAATATAAACAAGCAAAAATGTATTTCAAAATACTTACATGCACAGTAGAACTTGAAGACACTAAGCTGTCAAGGGTCGCTTGACTCCTTTGTGTTGTATCTGCCAATTGCCTACTTATAGAGAGCAGCTGTTCAGTTACACCTGGTAGATAGTTGTTTACTATTTAATTAAAATTAAACAAAGCTTTATGTGTATAATGTTTATGTAAACAGAGCTGATATTACAATTAACATTAAGTTTCCTTTAGAACTCATAGACACCAATATCCCTAAGACAAAATACCTTCTACATACAAAGTGGCTCTTTGTTTTATAAAGACTGAACTACAACAGCATTGTAGCAACTGCTGTTTTGCAAAAAACAACTAAAGGCAAAGCATATATGGGTCACAACTATTAACACAACAGATTAACCATCTCAAAGAGTAGCACCATAAGTAAGTAGACCAGATATGGGAGGCAAATGATTTCAAAACGAAAAGTTTACAGTTGTCTTGTCACCTCCAGAGACAACACTACACTATCTTGAATTACTCTCTACTACTAATCATTTAAAATCTGAACACAGCATTCATTTCAGTTCCAGCAGAGCTTTCTATATACAACAAAAACATTTAGTTTTAGTCATAGAAAAAAATATATACCTGTTGACATTTTCAGCATTCCATCTCTGTCCACTTGTTTTCGCCTGTTTCGTACACTTGATTCTTCACCTTCGATCTTAGATTTTAGTAATTCATCTCTTTGAGCTTTTTCTATTGCAAATAGAGTGCTTATATTAGCTTCCTTAAATTCCCTTAAAAGACTGAAATAAATAATACTTTTGATAACCTTACACTGAAACCATATATGTATTTCTATATAAGTCATAATTTCTTTTATACCCAGCGAGTAAATGCCTTTGAGATTCTAACTCAACAACATATTTTTGGTCACCACTCTCTCTTCCATATAAATCCAGGTTATCAAGTTCTTCCCTTAACATAGTTAAAAGTGCTCTTCCTTTTTCATTTAGTGCATTTAATTTTTCCATTGAATCTCTGCACTCTAAAATATCCTGGACAAATTAAACACAATGATTAAAAATTACAGTAAAAAATTGTTAAAACATAAATTCTCCTACAACTACAGCCTTTTCTATTTACTGATTAACACTTTATTAAATTTAAAGTCTGCATGCTTGAAACAGATTACACCACATTCAAGAAAAATACAGCATACTTCTTATTTGCCTATATTGGTTAATAGGAGACAATAAATAGAAGTAAGATCAGTATTATCCTGCGTTTATAAAATCTTCCATTACAATTTTAAAGGATTTAGATTTGGGGTGTAGAGTTGTCTTCAATGTCGCCAGAGCTTACTATCAAGTTAGGGTAGTACTGGCTTGGCAGGTTGTTTTTTCAGGTTATAGATGAACCATATTTCTTCTAGAACTCCTAAGTCTATAATAGTAATTGATCTGTATATATTTTGTATTTTTAAGTGCAACATACCTGCATAACAGCTTTCATTTGAAAATGATACTTAGCCAAATTTTTAACAAATTTTTGATATGTAACATCTGGATTCTCTAATTTAGCAAACAGTTTCTGGTACGCCTCCGAACTGTTTATGTCTGTTTTAATATTTAGCTTCATTGTAGACAGCAGTAAAAAAAATTGGGGCGATGTAATAAATACTGTTTATTAGCAAAAATTGTACAATCTAAGTCTTCAGTTAACGTTTACAAGTATGTGCAATTTGTACACAATACAAAATACGCAAACAATAGCTGTGTTAAATTTAGGAGTGGCATTTAATTAGTTAATTTAAAGGAGTGGATTTAGAAATTTAAGATATATTCAATATGAAAACAATACTCTTTCACCAAAGAGAATATAATCTTCTTCTTTCTTAGTTTTATGGGCCTTCTTTTTAGAAGAGAATACAATCACTACGTTCTATTTCACTCATTTTCATTCATTGTCAAAGTGTCAATGCAACGCCATATATCAGCTGTAAGGCAGTGCTGCTATCATAGAAATTTAACATTGCTATAGAATAATAAATTTATGGAATCAACGGATTGCCATGTATATTTCATAACAATGTTGTAAAAATAATCCTTTTAATTTCTTTTGATTTTAAAAATAATTTTGGGACAACTTGATCGTCCTAGTGTCCAAACCAACGGTACGATAAACTTACATTAATGAAATAGATGAATATTCTAATATGCATATGAAAAACTATGGCTCGTATGCAATCCTTCGTATTTCTCGCACAAATAATTGCCCCTGGCGTGGCTCCAACCCACACCATTAGCTTCTAAAGCAGGGTCACTACTATTTAGGCTATCAGGACATCGCCGCCTTGATTTGTATACGTTGTGTACAAGTAGTAATACGCTGTGAACTTTTGTAGATAAAAAAATATCAAAACCGAATGCCGAAACAAAAAAAGCTAAAATAAACATGGTCAAAATAAAATGGGGTATTAAAAAAATATTATTTATTAAAACGAATGATGCAAATGAATAAATATGTTTTGATACAGGAATACATAATGAATTTGATAACAAATAAAGATTTAAACAGAGGAAAACATCTTAACTGACTTAAATAATATCCGTATTGTATATTGTAAACGCAAAGCTTAGTAGACTGGTGCTCGAACATAACTTTTACAGAATTACTAGTCAACGGCATCGTTAAGAACAGCAAATATGGAATATCCATTGTATAAAGCCTGTAAGGAAAAGTAAGTAAATAATTATATATGTATATATGGTAAACTACCTGTAAGTTAAATAATTTTATGATTTTCATCCGTCTATGTGTATGTGATTCCTGTTTTCCGCTATTTATTATTTATTGTATAAACTTTTTTTTACGTTACGATAGGGATGACTTAACATATATTGTTCTGATCCTAAAGTAGGTACCACGGACACCCAGATCCGAGAAACTGACAAACTGGAGTAACGCAGCATTTCATCAGACTAAAATATTTTATGTAAATATACATTTTATGTATATCTATGTATATTTAGTTTGGTCTCCTTAACTTTATTGCCTACGACATATTTCACCATACCATAGTTTGACTGGGAGATACTGACTATAGGCATTAAGTCCACCTTTAATGACCTTCTGTAAGGAATCGTAATAAAGGTTAAATAAATTAATTAATACATATGTAGATGATATCATTCACTTTAATACACATTATACTTAAGTTGTCTTTTGAGACGTGTCTACAGTATAATACAGTATTACAGCTGTAATTGACTGTAGCTAATAGGAATTCGACGCGACCCACAATTTTATTATCAAGATACAAGCAAGGCAAGCTAAATACAACCATTTGAAAATATCATTCATTTTGTATGTATCATTGCATGACGACTTCTATGGCTTTGATGTCATTATTTTAAAGGAATGTATTACAGTTTTAAATTATTCATTAATTATTGTTTATTTCTTAGTTTAGCATTTGGACTGCAACCATTAATTTCAGGTTTTGTTTATTTTCAGTTTATATAGTGTCTAAATCCTCTAGTTAGTACCACAAAAATAAAGTATATAGCATTAGAAATGAATGAATACGAAATTTACTGCACGTTCAGTTCTGAATGAAAACATGACGAGAAGGAGCGAAACGTGAAGAAAGCAGAAAAATAATCATAATATTACTAGAGCGTTTGAATTCTGCTAATTTTACTGGAGTCACGAGGCGGACTTTTTTCTAGTATCAATTACAGACTACTCTTACTATTGCTTTATCTTACCTGACTGTAAGCTTGCATAGACATCGTAACTACACCACCTGCACTCAGACAGAGGGGCTTCTGGGCTACTCTGATGAGTATAAGTAGGTCTTTCTGCATGTCCACAGGCCAAGAGGTCCAACTTGCTTCATACGCTGCCATAGCTATACCTTCACTCTAAAAATTTAAACACATAGTACATGTATCTCACAAAAGAGCATTGCTTCTTTTTCAAGGACTGAAGTTAAGCCGTCTTTTCTCCTGCCATCGTCTCTTAAGATTCTATTCAAAACGAGGGAATATTTATAGATACAATAATCTTTCGGATGACGTCATTTAAAGACCTACAAGGATGCAATCTGTCATGGTTGTGAAAACCCGTGACGGACAAAAGGTTGAGACTTACCTGAACTATCATTTCATTTCCCAAATAGCAATAAATATATGCATTTAGTAGAGCAATTCCCAAAAACGCTGCAAAACTAGCCAATAGTGTCTTTTGTTCCCGTCCAACCTGTTACATATGTCCATTAAATTTTCTCATTTGAATTTATCATAAGAAACATTTTAGAACATAAAAAATTATTCGTTCTAACCATCGTAACCATCATCGCATTTAAACACATTTCTATGGACACAGCTAAATTCTGTATTAAGAAAAACCCTTTAAATGTAGTGGCCATCTGTTTAGAATATCTGCAAATTTAAATAAAATATTATAATTAGTTTAAAACAATAATATCGTTGCACATTTGTAGGCTAAATAATAAATTATTATTTGTAGGCTAAAATGTAACAGCAATAAATTTAAAGCCTGGCATAATAAATAATTCTCTGTTTCCGCGGAAAAGTTCCAAAAGCATCAACGCGGTGCAGAACTTCAGCAGAAGTAAATAGTCAGTACCATTCACAGTCACGCAGAGCAAACGGTATGAAAAAAAACATTGTTATTTATATAACAAATATTGTAAAGGTAATTTTCTAAAACCTAAACCCTTCACTTGCATACTTTAATAATTAAAGGCAGATTTGTGAACAAAACAAAAATATCGATTTCATTTAATGTTACTTATGTACATTAATAATTTCCACGTCTTGATAAAGCATTACCACTAACTTATGAGTTAGTAAACTGTGCTGACAGCTATTATAACGACATGTGAAAAGGGCAGTGTTGTCGAAAAACAACGTAAAACTAATTTTACTACGTATATTACTTTTTTCTTTCTCTTGACATTAAATAATATCTGGCGGTTGCCTAACGATTTTATAGCATCATTAAATTTTCTAAACGTTTACTTATATAACATTTTTGCTGCATCTGAAAATTATGCTTGCTCAAAAATATAAATAAGATGTTCTAGCACATAATACGGCACATAAGGACCGTATAATTATGGTTCTGATGGTGACTGTTAAAATTTATTACCTCATCAAACGCACGTGCTTTTTAACAATTTCCTTAAACTCTGACCGCATGATCGTTTCGCCTGTTGCTGAGTATTCCAACGCTTTAATTCTTTCTTGTAAATTGATAAACTGATCACAGAAATACATGACAATGCTACAAACTATCCCCTGCATTGCTATAGACCTGAACGAGCAAGGAACAATAAATGTCACAAATAGTATTTGAATGGCCGTAAAATAGTTTATGATATTTTTCATGGGATCGAACGGCATCCAGGCCTCTACTATCATTTCCATTTTGAACAAAGCCAAAAGACTAAAAGCTCCTATTATAGCTGTGGTTACAATTGTTATCATAATCACATGAAAAGCCATTAATTTCTTATGTTTGTTAGAAACCTCGTCCCCTGACCGCTTTATTTCCTTGATCAATATCTTCACGTGTTTTCGCTTTGCAACAAAAACAATCACCTTAAGCACAAAATTGTAAGCAACAAGAGTTTTATCTAAATTGGACAAAAGTAATGTAAGATCATCCCTATTTTGATACGTTCCAATACTTGTCATTAGTACATATGCGAGAGATAATATGTGCAAAACTATTTCGTAAAACTTATACAATAAACGAGAGCTTCTCGAAAAATCCTCTTTTGGCCACAATCCGACATAAAACAAATATTTTAAGTTAAAGTCGAATAAATCTTGTTCTGTCGAAAACAAATCTTTCAATGCCATAGTAGCGGAATGTTTATCAAATTTCGAATGTCTTATAGTTTCAGTTCGCTTGTAAGGTGTAGGTTATTCGAACAAACAACCACGAAGTTTAAATCTAAAGCAGAGATTAACCAGTCAACTTTTTAAAATTAACCTAGATCATTTTCAATAATTTTCTATGCAGTTTTATTTAATATCAGGTTCCGTTCTTTTAGTCACATTATAGAAAAATAACGATGTTTCAAATTTTAGTAAGTTGTTTTATGAACTCGAAACATTTGAAACATTAGTACGTCACGATAGCCGAGTGAATAGGAATAGGATCTGAATTCGAGTCACGAGACCCGAGTTCAATCCCCGGGAGGTACGATCGTTCTAATGAGATTTTTCAAAAATGAAAAACTTGTGTATGATTTATATCGTTGGATTGGACATAAAAACGGCAACAGACTCACACCCTGTCACGTTGTCCCAGAAAAATGTCTTCGGTAAAAGGTGAGTCGAAAGGACTTAATTGTTTCGGCCTTGTCTCCCCATTATGGAGAATAGCATGAAGATACTTATTTATTTTTTAATTTTAGAGTAAAACATAGTTTTATGTGGAGCTTAACAGTAATATTTACAAATGGTATACGATTACGCATTCCTAATGTTCTTAATTACCTATAAAAAATAATACAAAGTAACTTCACCACCGAAATGCTAATTTCAACACTAAAAATTCTATTAACAAATTTAGCCATGGTGGCCCGGAAATTAACCTGGGCCTATCGGTTACCAGCAGACTGACCCGGCCGTTGTTGAGCCATGAAAACCTAGTATTTAAACTAAACTTAAAAATCTATACGGAACTACATATTAATGTTTATTTTTTTTAGTTCTCTTTATTGAAATTAACTTAGTATTCAGTTCCAGTGAGTATAGTAGTAATTTATGCTAAACTGCATTTGAACGATTTCCTTAATGATACAGAAACTTTAAACTACGGTAATTCGATAGTGTAAGTTTCTTAAGTCGAGTTAACCTTTGACCTTTGGTTATAATCTTTCTTCGTAAGTAGTGTATTCTAATGTTGTAGGCAGAATTGCTGATATATATGGATATCTGTAAATATCGCTAATATATTATAAAGGTGTCAGAAACCCATCTCTTCGCTGTCGTTTGGATCAGCACAACATTTATTTCCAACAAAATTTCATTGCAGGATATAGTCTCTGGATATGGTCTCTTCTGTGAAGAGGATTTGTCATAATTGTCCAGCTTGGTAAGCTAAACTACAATCTCAGAATCAGACTTCGAACCTTAAAATATGCTCGTTAATGGTCTGCTTAGTTTTCTATGTGTTAGTTCAGTTGGTTTTCAGCCATATCTCGGTAACCATTACGTCAATAAATAAATACGTACATAGATAGTGATAACATCATTTAATGTAAATGATCCCAAAGCAGCTAAAGCGCTTGTTTTATGGAATCGGAAACAACAAAAGTACCATTAGCATCCAAACCCGAACCAATGTAGAAAAAGTGGTTTTTATTACAGACCCGTCCGGGGAACCCGGAACCTAATCTAAACCGGTGCGCAACTCGTTTACGGAGGTTGTGAAGGCAGCCATTTTGAATAAATAAATAAATATCTTCACGCAATTCCTAATACAGGGGTAGACAGAGGTCTAGTCTAGACAATTAAGTCCCTTCGACCGACCTTCCACCGAAGATATTTTTCGAGACTACGTGACAGGTGGTGAGGCCGTCGCCGTCTTTATGTCAAAGCCAACGGTATAATTTGTCTATAAATTTTTGAAAAACCCATTGGTACGAGCCTGCCACCAGGGGATCAAACTCGGGTTCTTGACTCGGAGTTCCTACCACCCAACCACTCGGCTATCGTGACTTAAATTGATTTGTGAATATACATAAAATGAAGTAAGCTATTTTATTCTGTGAATATAAATAAAAATAAACACATTTGAAAAATTATATAATTGTTCTTGGATTAGTAATATTTTTATAATAAGGAAATTGAAGTGAAACAAAAATTCTGTTTAAATTCTATAATAATTTAACGAACATCAATAAATAAGTTACATTAATTGTTATTGTTTAGGAAAATGCTTCATGAATGAACGTTATGTTGGTCTTTGTATCCTTTGATACGCTTTTGCATTTGTCTCTTAATAATTTCACTAAATTCTTTGGTCCACAGCAATATAAAGTTAGTTTTTGGCTGAAACAAAACATTAGTTGTTACACAATGTTACAACAGGAACAAGTTGGGTGGATATATTTGTTGTATCTTTTAACATGGAAGTAACATGAAGCATCCAATCGCTGGTCTACTGGAAGAAATTTTTGAAGAAATATCTTCACGCAATTCCCAATACAGGGGTAGACAGAGGTCTAGTCTAGACAATTAAGTCCCTTCCACCTACCTTCCACCGAAGATATTTTCGGATATTAACGTGACAGGTGGTGAGCCCGTCGCCGCCTTTATGTCCAAGCCAACGATATTTTCGTACATAAGTTTTTGAAAAACTCATTGGTACAAGCCAGCCACCTGGGGATCGAACTCAGGTCTCTCGACTCGAAATTCCGACCACCCAGCCACTCGGCTATCGTGACTTTTTTAGCCTATATCTAGTTATAATTTTTCTGATGATTTACTTGTGTACATAAATTATTAAACAAATAAATACAAAAAAAACACTAAGATGGCAATAGGCTTACTACCGGTTGCTTTGTTTCAAACAGGCTTCGATGAAAGGTGGACCGAAAGGACTTAACTGTCTCTCTCTGCTTACCTCTGAATTGGAATTATGAATGAAGATATTTTTTTTGGGTGAAAAAAAGCTAACAGTCTACGTGACTGTTAGCTCCATCCAACCATTTCAACAGTACACACAACCGCGGTCAATGTACACCTCCACTCATATATTCACGACACGCATTTCGCTTCGAAGCATGTATCGCAGATAAAACTCCACGACTTAGTCTGTTCGTTAATAGTTAGTTGTAGAGTCTATCCGTTAGAAGTTTGTAGTAGTCTATTACGTTAGTAGTTAGTTGTAATGTATGTATTATAAATAAATATCTTCACGCAATTCCCAATACAGGGGTAGACAGAGGTCAAGTCTAGACAATTAAGTCCCTTTGACCCACCTTCCACCGAAGATATTTTCGGGACAACGTGACAGGTGGTGAGCCTGTCGCCGCCCTTATGTCCAAGCCAACGATGAAATTCGTACATAAGTTTTTGAAAAACTCATTGGTACTGCCACCTGGGAATCGAACTCGGGTCTCTCGACTCGAAATGCCGACCACCCAACAACTCGGCTATCGTGACTACTAATGTATGTACTAGTAGTTAATATGTAGTAGGGTTTAGAAGTAAGTCGAACAGTCTTTCCGTTATTAATTAGTCGTTGAGTTTCTGTTTGTAGTTAATCGAAGGGTCTATTCGTTAGTCATTTTAGTCGTAGAATGTTTTTTGTACTTAGTCATATACCTAGTTAGTCAAATAGTCTATGCGTTAGCATTTCGTCTTGAAAATTTTAACCCTGTATCAATAGAGAATACTTACTCTGGATATAAGTGCACCCAATAACCAAATACACGGTCCCAATGAGGCCTGCCCCTTCTCACTCTACAACCTACCAGAGGGAATTCCTTCGCTACATCAAACGCTTTCTCACATTCATTCCCTATCACTCCTTTACTTTCAACGTAACCGTATCGTTTTCTATTTGGAGTCAGAAGAGTCGCTTTCTCGTCATCAGCCAAGTTTTTATCGTTTCTACTTAAAATATGAGTTAAATCTCCTCTGTCATTTATGGCCACAATATGATCTACACCGGTTTTATCCTTATTTGTATTTAGTTTATGATCGTTACTGTTTGAACTAGTGACGTAGAATTCTATATGTAGTCTGTCTGGTCGATTTGCTTGTCTCAACTCTACCATTACTTTGTTGGTTAGCTCGGCTAACCACCTTATCTCCTGCTCATGTCTCACAATCCATAATAAGTGTATTCTTCCGGGCAAGAAGCTTCTTGGATTACTGTAAGAAAAAAGAAACAAATCTCAGCTTACACAAATCACGATAGCCGAGTGGTTGGGTGGTCGGAATTTCGTGTCGAGAGACCCGAGTTCTATCCCCAGGTGGCTGGCTCGTACAAATTGCTGGTTTTCAAAAACTTATGTACGAATTACATCGTTGGTTTGGACATAAAGACGGTGACGGGCTCACCTGTCACGTTGTCCCGAAAATATCTTCGGTGGAAGGTGGGTCGAAGGGACTTAATTGTATTGGGAATTGCGTGAAGATTTATTTTAACTCTCAGCTTGCGTTACATTTATATCGTTACTATTTTTTTTTTATTTGAATACTGAATATACTCTCGACCTCCGTCGAGCACGACGGCATAGATGCGGTCTATGATGGAGCGAGTTTGCTCATGAGAAGCCTGTATACTCGCACCTTGAACATGTAAATGTTGTACAGTTTGGGCAATAGAGACGCCGGAAGAGCATTTCACTCCCAGCGTGCCGTGCCCATTATAAACGACGATCGGAAACGAATAGGTAGCCTGCACTATGCCTGGTATCCCAATATAAGAATAGCGGTATGAGATTATACAGCTCATCAGCACACTTTCAAAGTGGAGTCGCCAAAGTAAAAGCGAATTTCCGACGGTGACCAAGGCTATTGAGATTGGTCTCAACCAACTTATCGCGTTTGACTTTGCGTTCAGAGTCAATTGTGGCGAGCTGGTTTATTGCTGAAGCATCACACTGGCCGTTATACACGTTGTCCCGAAAATATCTTCGGTGGAAGGTGGGTCGAAGGGACTTAAATGTCTAGACTTGACCTCTGTCTACCCCTGTATTGGGAATTGCGTGAAGATATTTTTTTTTTATTTTATCATACTGGTGGCTACAGTACTCCATACAGGATCGGACCTGAGTTTTATATAGTGTCAGAAGCCGCCCAGGCGTGAAGTACCGCTTCACCTTATTACGGATGCCCTGCTTTTTTTCCGCAATTTAAGCTTTAGACTTGATGCTATTGATGTCAGATAAGGAATTCACAGCCGCTACAAATATATATTTGGTCACTAAACTTAATATAACATAAAGATTCGAAAATCAAATTCAGACACGGTCCTAAAACTGTTAAGTGATACTTCTAATATACCATCAAAGCATAAATATCTTTACGCCATTTCCAATACAGGGGTAGACAGAGGTTACATTTAAGTGAGACAATTAAGTCGTTTCGGCCCATCTTCCACCGAAGGTAATTTTGGGAAAACGTGACAGGTCGTGACAGTCTTTATGTCCAAGCCAACGATGTAATTCGTACATAAATTTTTGAAAAACCCATTGGTACGTGCCTGTCACCAGGGGATCGAACTCGGGTCTCTCGATTCGGAATTCCGACCACTCTAACACTCGGCTATCGTGACTTTTTTGAAAGCGCATTTACTAATTTATATTCTCCATAATGTTACTTACATAAGCATATCATGCAAAATGGCTATAAACGGCGTAATTCCTACTCCGGCTGCGAGACACAAAGCGATGTCGCTTCTGCTAACTCCCTCCATAGGACTCGAAAATGGACCATCAATAAGCATCCTGAAATATAAAATGATAAAAATCAAAGGACAATTTCTTATCGTGTTCAAAGTTTTATTCTTTGTAACGAAATATCGGAGGTTTTCGACAAAAATTTAAAAATTATAACTGAACTTGAATTCTGCAAATTACCGGAAGCACTGGTTTTCAGCAGTGCTAATTATAAAATTGACTCAGTCTCGAGCCGGTATCGATTAATTAGTCTAATAGTATTAACTTATTTCAACGGTAAAGAATAAATAAATAAATAACGATATTCAATTCAACCTTAGTGCTTAAAAAAATGTCTTCACGACAATTACGTCCTTTCGACCCACCTCCCACTGAAGATATTTTTGGTATAATGTGACAAGTGGTGAGCCCGTCGCCGACTTTATGTCTAAGCCAACGATATAAATAGGACATACGTTTTTGAAAAAACCCATGGGTACGAGCCCACCTGGAGAACGAACTCGGGTCTCTCGACTCGAATTCTAATCACCTACCACTGTAAAAATGTGTTGGTTAGAGTTTTTGTTTTATTTTTATATTTTTCTTTTGGTGGCCCCAATACGGTCTGGTTTAGGAAGAAAGGAAACGCAAAGGAAGAGTTGAAAAATAAAACGAACTTGGCTACAATGCTCATAAACATAACTTACCTCATATTACTTGCTCCCCTCTCTAAAATCAGTCTCTCTAAAGCTTCAGTCCAGTCCCCTTTAACTCTTATCCAAACCTCAAATTGGCGAGTGGACGACGTAGGAAGCTAAAATTTGACACAAAGCCCAAAAAATCTTTGTAAAACTAAAAGTTATACATACTAATTACTCTTATTTTGAAACAACAATTACAAACTTAGTATTGCCTCTTTTTTGAAAATTCCATACTCTACACCAGGAGACAGATTGATAACAGCCACAATTGCCACGATAAGTGAATTGGTTATTTCTATTTCAGTCACTTTTAGATGAGACTTTTAATATATTTCGTCATTTATTTCCTTAAACTTAAGTCACGATTGCCGAGTGGTTGGGTGATCGGAATTTCGAGTTAAGATACCCGAGTTCGATCCCCAGGTGGCTCGTACCAATGGGTTTTTCAAAAACTTATGTACGAATTATATAGTTGGCTTGGACATAAAGGCGTCGACGGGTTCACCACCTGTTGCTCCGAAAATATCTTCGGTGGAACTTTCATCGAAGGGACTTAATTGTCTAGACTAGACCTCTGTCTACCCCTGTATTGGGAATTGCGTGAAGATATTTATTTAGTTATTTATTCTTAAACTTCTCATCCGTCCTTCCTCACCTTTCCCTTAGTTAGTCCCAATAGTGATGGAAAAGGAGAAGACACAAAATAAAATTATATTTCTACGCCCAAACCCCAATTATATGTACTACCAGTTTATAGTTTAACACTTCAAAATTGATCTAAACTAATTCTATTCCCTTATGTTCTCTTCCCCATTCTGAAGTAAATAAAATACTATTAAAATCTCCTTAACCTCATGACCCTACTTCCTAATCTCTTTTGTACAAGTAACTTAGATCAATTTTTATATCAATACATCTTCTTTTTACCTTAACAACGGTGAAAGGATGCCATTCTAGTACCGAAACGTCCATACATTGCAGCAATATGTACTGTCCCTTTCGACATTTGAATTGTTCATGTGGACAGCTTATTGTAACGCTCAACGTTCGTCCGGCCATGTGACTCACCTGATTGCATTTTTCAATGGCATATGAACACAAATTTAGAATTAGTTACTAAGCATCATGACAAATTCGACCGCAGGCTGAGGTCGTGTAACCACGCTAATGAAGCGGATTGAAGATCGCGGTAAACGGCAACCTAAAACCTCAAATGTGGCTGCTTCCAGTCTGCTTAAGATTGATCTGGTATTTATTTTCGACATGTTTATGGCTCTTTGGACATTTCCATTTAGGTGTTTTCCCATAGTCGCCTGTTCAAACACCTACAGCCACGGGAAGGAAGGACCATCAAATTCTGACACCTGATACTAATAGATAGGAACAGCATCACAGATGCTAGAGCACTTGTGTTATGGAAATCGGAAACAATGAAGGCACAACAAACACCCAGACCCGAGAAATTGTAGAAAAAGTGGTTTTTTCTACATTGACCCAACCGGGAATCGAACCCGGGACATCAAGATGGTGACACTTTGAAAACTGGTGTATACGCCTCTCGTCCACGGAGGTCGCAATATAAAATAGAGAAACAACTACGCTGCTTTGCTTTTTTACAAAAAGTAAATCTGTCGTCTTAAGGTTAATCACTGATAATAAATATCCATTGGAAACAAGGTACAACGTATTTGATACAGTATTATTGATTTGATTCCACAAAAAAAAATTGAGAGTAAGCCTTTGCCTAACATTGGGCATTAATAGCCTTCTTTAAAAGTTGTTATTAACTCATTACATAGCACCATTCCATGTGTGCACTAACTCTAGTGAATGCACCACCACCACTACCCTCAAACCAGGTAACATATACTACCAACGAAAACGCAACACGTGTTTCGCCTCAAAACAAGGCATTAGCAAGCGTGACGTACGCTTGAAATGCCAGCATCTGAGGGAGGGAGGGTGGTGCACTTCTTCTTTTCGGACACGGTAACATATAACTTTTATATTTTTTGCATCCGGAATGGTTCGATGTAATTATTAAATAACAACTTTATGATGAATTTCCGCAAAGTAATGCCAAAATCAGTAACTATCTTAGTTTATTCTTACTGTTAATTAATTTCATATTTTCGGTACCGCGCAGTTTAACGCGCCGAAAATATGTTACTTTTTTTCTTATGTCTTGTCTCCTACGACCACCCTAGATATTAACTTTTCTTTTCTTTTGAGCTCCTAAATATCGAGTGTTTTGTTAAATGCCATTAATTTTTCAAATACGATTGACAGTTCCAGAGATTACCGCGGTCGAACCAATAAAACTGAAACAAACTCCTCAACTTTGAAAAATCTAAATTTAAGGCCACCAACCGTAAAATACATAAAGTGAAAACATCGTAAATACACATTTTGCAACAATTAAAAGATATATTTTGAGTTTAAAAACTTCTATATTGTTTCACATTTGCTCTATGGCAAATTTATAAATGGTTTAAAAAATCCATAGCAACGCTGTTGAATGTTGAATTCGCACATAAATGTTAATGACTTTCGTTGCCAACTGTATGGACGAGCGTAAGAGGCTTATGCAAAGTTTAATCGGTTACCGGACTAAATCGCCAACGACGCAGCTGTTTACTTTTGATTAAAATCTTCAGCATTCTTTAAAAGAATTCACATAAAAGAATATTTAAAATAGTATAAAATAGAGTTCCCATGCCTATACATAGTTTCAAAAGAGTCTTTATCCACAATTGACACAACAACATACGAGTATGTCGGTACATAATACAAGATTCAAAAAAGAATGCGAAGTCATGAATTAAAAATCTTGTAATTGATCATGCATTAGAAAAAAAGATCTATATTTATTTAGTAACTTTCATATACATGAAAGTGTATATAGGCGGACTTAATGCCACAGGTATTCTCTACCAATCAACTTTTAGATGAAGTAGGTGTAACAAATGAAGAAAAAAAAAACAAAACATACAATATGCAAATACTAGTAAACACGTACTTGAAATACATATGCAATTTATACCTAATTTATACCAATTTATACACAAGTATACATATATTATAAATACGCAAAACTATAACTGAAATGATTCTGCCATTTATTTTATGCCATATATTTAAATGTACTCTTTATTTATTATTTATTAATTACTTTTTGTATTAAACGACTAACGACTTTATAATAAAATTTTATAATATATATCAGAAAGCACTATTTCGTACATTCCCACCCACCCACGAGCTTTTCTTGTAGCTCTACAAAGCTCACGGGATGAAATATTACTGGTAAACTGTTTATTTACTATGTATTTACTACTCAACGTATTTTTATATAAAATGTCTTAAAATATTAATTGCTTACATTTAAAAGGCGAACTCTTGTCCAATTCCTCGAAAAAATTCTCCAGAGAAGATCAACAAGAAAACAGCTGAGTGGCATGATCATCCAAACCCACGTCTGAAACATAAGTGCGTTCGATTTTAAATGTAGTCATAGAATTAGTTTAGATTTCAATTTTTGAAATTTCAATTTTGAAGTTTTAAACTATAAACCGTAATATCCCGTGTACTATCACAATGTATAATTATAATGTAACCGTGTAATATCACAGTAGTAATATTTTAGTGTTACTTTCACTAACGGTAATCAAAAGAATGAACCGTGATTTACGCTGTAATATGTAATGATACATAATTTTATATGTACTTTTGTTATTTTACATATAAAATTATATATCTTGTATTACATATTATAGCGTAAATCACGGTTCATTCTTTTGATTACCGTTAGTGAAAGTAACACTAAAATATTACTACTGTGATATTACACGCACTTAGAAATTTTGCATTTGTTTGCAATTTCACATTATTGAAATAATCTTGGTACTTCAAATTTAGGCAGTTTGCCAATATTGGTAATAGCAAATTTTAGCTGTTACTATGTGAATTAGCTTGTACTGCATTTTTTATTACTTCATCTCGTTGACAGATTTATTGTTTTAGTGTATTAGTGTTATACATATATAACTGAAAAGTTATTCTCTGGCTTTGATAAATGCGAGCATACCATTAATATTTATAAAGAACATATGCAAAGAAAGTAAATGTTGACTGAAACCACAATCAGTAATAAAAATATTCAATACAAAAAACATAACAATACAATTTCGTCACTGATCAAAATTTCGCCCCGAAATATTTTAGTATATTCCAACTGTTTACATGGCACTGAGGTATGCGGAAGGGGTACTTCTAATTATAGTAAAGCGTTAACCTCACCAACATTCCTGACATATTGAATTCAAACCCGGGACATCTATCGCACAGGGGGCAACCACCCAGCTCTTACTCTATATATTAATAATAAGTAGCCGTGAAGGCTGGCCTAAGAATATGTACGTTATAACGGGGGTGGTTGGTGAAAGAAACAAAAAAACAGTCAAAACTTCGAAAAAAAAAAACGAAATAAGCAAAACAGTATGGGAATGGAAATATTCTATCAAAATTAATATGAGTTGGAAGGTTGATTAATATTGATAATCACTTTTAATCTTACATTAAATTTAATTTTTCGTGGTATGAAATTCAACGCTTCGTACACGGCCTGTAAAAGACCGCTTGGAAATCGCTTTCGCTCTCACTTTGGATCGCAGAACCAAACACCTGGCACTTTAGACGCTGCTGCCCATCACCGGTCAATTTGGTTATTTTTTTAAGATGGTTATCCCGCTATCTGTAGGTTTTCAAAGTTTTTTCAAAACCATCTCTGGAAAACAGAACCATGGCGGGTTCTGTTAATAATTTTTAAAATTATATAAGAATCATACCCGTATGATTCTTACATTTATACCCGTCTTATGAATCATAACCGTATGATTCTTACAATAAATAAATATCTTCACGCAAATCCCAATACAGGGGTATACAGAGGTCTAGTCTAGACAATTATGTCCCTTTGACCCTTCACCTTGACCTTCCACCGAAGATATTTTTCGGGAACTCGTGACAGGTGGTGAGCCCGTCGCCGTGATTCTTATAATAAATCTTAAATTTAAGTATTATACGCAGTTTTCATCAATTGAAGCATCACAATCATGTTGTACTTTCATAGTAGCAGTAACCTTTGATCGTGTCTTGCTATTACTCGGGTTAAGAATTTTATTGTTTGCCTAAGGGGCAAGAGACTTGTAAACATTTGCCTCCCGGAGTCTCTTAGCGTCATACGCAGTCTGCACTCGTCAAATTCTTATAATAAAACTTCACATACAGTCACAAAGAAAAAAAATTTTAGATGTCGTAACAAACATAGCTACTCCAAGTCGAGCTAAATCGAAATATGTAATTTTTGGCTGCACCGACTTGAAGTATATTGTTTGCTTGCTTCGCTGTTAGCTTGACTTCTAGTGTATATTGTTTAAAAATGTTTTTTAATTTTGTAAATAATTACTCTAAAATTATATCATTTATAATTAATAATTCACTCTTAATTACATTATCAAAATCAAATAATACAATAATGAGTTTTAATACAATAATGAGACATAACATAATATGTGTCAATATGGCTGGCAGAAATTATTATAACTCTTGAGTGCTCGGCTCTTAATACGTAATTAAATGTAGCTAAGTGAGGTACTCTAATTGATATACGTCAGACTCTACTCTAAAATTAATTAAGATGCACTAAACGCAGCTTGTACTCTATAGCCATATTTATTTATATTTAAAGCAAATTCTATTTATATCTGTAGTATCTTTGCCAAGCTGCACAAATCCTTAACAGTCCGTGAAATACTAACTATTAAACTATAAAATTTACGCTAGTCTTATAAGAAGCATTTGTTGTTATTAACCGTGCTCCGCAAATAAATTTAATTGAAATACCACTTCCCACCAGACTCAAATGCACTGGTTGATTAACGGAATAGATGGACGATAGAACATTTAAAATGTAAAATATTAAAATAAATATCTTCACGCCATTCCCAATACAGGGGTAGACAGAAGTCTAGACAGTTATGTCGTTTCGACCCACCTTCCACCGAAGATATATTTGGGACGACGTGACAGGTGATGAGCCCGTCGCCTTCTCAATGTCCAAGCCAACGATATAATTTGTAGGTACATAAGTTTTAAAAAAAACCATTGGCTCGAGCCTGCCGCCTGGGGATCGAAATCGGGTCTGTCGACTCGAAATTCCGACCACCCAACCACTCGGCTATCGTGACTCAAATGTACCAAAAATAAAACGCATAACGGTCGACGATACAAATGATCAAGAATCCAACATGTACTGACATCGAGAATGAAAGTCAGCTCAGTGAGTAGATGAGGATCCGTATTTTTTTTCTACTTGGAGGCAAAGGACAGATGCCAGGACTCAAACCAACTAAAACTCTTTAAAGGTGTTTCATCTTTGCCGTGTGTCAGTAAGGGCCACGAGAACGCTTTCGCGCACTGTCATCACCCAACTCACGCTGACCGGAATAGACAGGCCCTCCTCAGGAAAGAACGCAAAATGCAGGGAGAGTGAAAGGTACGCTTAGCTAGACGCGAATGGCATAAAGAACGGCGCCTCGTAACACTCGTTTCTTGGATCATCGCAGAAACTGAACTATAGAGGTATCTTTAAATTACCAATAATTATTTGGCCAAACAATTGATGTCAAAAACTCGGACATTGATCGAATGTTAATAAGAACAGTGTCACAATTTTAGCACTTCAAAACCGGATATGAATCACGTTCGCAACGCTCATGAACAATACTACTACTATTTATTCTTTGACGCGGGCCGAGTTCGCGAAATAATATTTAGGAATAATAATTGTTACGACAAAGATAAAAATAATAAATAAATATAAGCATAAAAGGTCTACTAACGTAAGAGAACATGGCGACCGTTATGCGTACGGATTAGCGCACGTGTCTTATGAATCATGAGTATAAGATTCTAATCTCAGACAGATCCAAAATGAAATGTTTTGGAACACTGAAATTACTGGTATTCGAATAATTATTATTCGTGACTTTGTATGTATATTACTTTTGCTATGTAATAACTTCCAAAGAATATACAAGCCCTCTCCTTCTCAAGGAGGTCGTAGGACTCTATTAAAGAAAATTTTTGGACACTTTTTGGACATCAAGACATTGACGGGCTTACCACCTGTCGCGATGTCTCAAAAAATTTCTTCGGCGGGAGGTGGCTCGAAAGGACTTCATTAAACCTCTGTCTACCCCAGTATTGGGAATGTGGTGTAAATATTTATTTATTTATTGTTATTTATAATATTGGAAACGAATATTTCTTTTATTGCCCCTATTGCCTAATTTGGCTGAAAAAATTAAGTGATTTTTTTATGAACGGCAGTCGCGATAAATAAGTTTTAAAAAAACACATTGGTACGAGTCACCTGGGCATACAAACTCGGATCTCTTGACTCGAATTCTAATCACCCAACCACTCGGATATCGTGATTTATATATACACAATATTGGAGAGAGAGAAAGAATGTGTTTAATGTAGATAGAGCCACAGTTTTATATCGGCTTAAAGACAGTGTCAAACGTGATGTTTTAAATCGACTCGACGATTCCCATAACATACGATTAAAATTAGTAACGTGTATGTTTGTCAGCAGCTTTGGTCGATACATTATAAAAGAGTTTATGTCGTTGAGTTCCGGTCTCGCCCCTCGTTATAGCGTCCGATCTTCCTTCGTTCGGTTCGTAGAAGTGATTGAATGGCACAATGAAATGATGTGGCTCATTGACTTGGAATTACTGGTACTATTGATTTTAATCATTTGCAATAGATCATAATAACGTTCACATGATTCTTTCAATACATGACGATCTCAGTGGTGGAGTGGCGTACATACCGACTTTCATTGTCGCCAGCTCTGAGGTCACGTTTTCGAGTCTCGGGCGGGTCAATATAGAAAAGTACTTTTTTACATTGTCTCGGATCAGTGGCATGTGGTTTGTAAGCATTGTTGTTTCCGATTCTATAATACAAATGCTTAAGTTACTTACATCGGGATTAAAGCGATGTTTGTTATGTTGTTTATTTGTATGTATGTATGTATGAATTTATTTATTTATTGCTTGTTCACAATCACCTTATTACTTAAAATAAGCTAATAATAGTTTGAATTTTTTATATAATTGAATACACGAAAATTTTGACTTTTATATGGAGGTAAGTACTGCCTTTTCAATCCGGATATCAAATATCCAGTCATGTAATTGTAACAGCTTTAAGTACAAACTATAAAGATACCTGAGTGACCTGAACAAGTTGCACAGAAAACTTCCACCGAAGATATTTTCGGAGCAACGTGACAGGTGGTGAGCCCGTCGCCATTTTCATTTCCAAGCCAACGATATAATTCGTACATAACTTTTGGAAATAGGGATAATTTCTTATCCTATTACTTTTTAGAAATTTAAATGTTTGATTTCATATTTATATCACATTCAACAGTTGTAAAAAATATTCAAAAAATATGTTTCAGAGAACCATTTATTAAAACGCATTACAAACCTTTCAAATTCCTTTTCTCACGCAATCGATTGAATTAGAACTTCAATTTCTACTAGCGGATCCCGCAAAAGTTGTTTTGCCACATAAAAAAATACGGGTTGATCGTAGAGGGTTGAAAATTTAGGGTTGTATGTTTATTTGTATGCAGTATCATAAAAAAAATAAACAAATAATTTTGTCTTTAAAATAAAAAAAAAAATACGGGTTGATCGTAGAGGGTTGAAAATTTAGGGTTGTATGTTTATTTGTATGTATGTATGAATTTATTTATTTATTGCTTGTTCACAATCACCTTATTACTTAAAATAAGCTAATAATAGTTTGAATTTTTATATAATTGAATACACGAAAATTTTGACTTTTATATGGAGGTAAGTACTGCCTTTTCAATCCGGATATCAAATATCCAGTCATGTAATTGTAACAGCTTTAAGTACAAACTATAAAGATACCTGAGTGACCTGAACAAGTTGCACAGAAAACTTCCACCGAAGATATTTTCGAGCAACGTGACAGGTGGTGAGCCCGTCGCCATTTTCATTTCCAAGCCAACGATATAATTCGTACATAACTTTTGGAAATAGGGATAATTTCTTATCCTATTACTTTTTAGAAATTTAAATGTTTGATTTCATATTTATATCACATTCAACAGTTGTAAAAATATTCAAAAATATGTTTCAGAGAACCATTTATTAAAACGCATTAAAAACTTTTTATGTTCCTTTTCTCACACAACAGATTGAATTAGATATTCAATTTCTATATAAACAATTTTGAACATCTGCAGTTAATAACTGAAATGCGAAAAAACTATTTTTGTCTATTTGTCTTCTGGTTAGGTTAGGTTAGGTAAGTTGTTCTGGTAATTTCATAACCAACCTTGGTTGGTCTGCAATTTTTTATAACAACATTTTAAACTTAAGCTTTCCTTTTTTCTCATGTCACTCCAATCCCTTCAGAAGCAAACAGCAAGTAAAAGTAAAAGACCAAACAAATTTTAGTATTTATAATATTTGTGATAGGTTAGTAGTATACATTATACGTTATTATTTAAAAACTAAACACATGATACTAACACAAAAATTAAAACAGAGCTTTTAAAACACTGTACAGTAGGAAATATAACACAAATTGAAAAGCTTACCTTCGATTGTATCGGTGCAAACTTAGGCGTAGGCTGCATTGAATTATTTCTCCAACTTTCAATTTGACTAGAAAAAGGATTAGTGTGATGCTCGCTTAATACTTCTTCTTTCAGCACACCACTAAAGGAATAAACTAAAATTACATTTTGGTCATTGTCGTGGTAGTCGAGAGGGTTCTTTAAAAATATCGTAATTTGCTAGTTGCTAGGGCTCGATGGCTGGCACCACTAAAATTGTTAATATCAATTTAAGTGCTGAATTTATCATTGGTGGTAAAGAAAAACATTTTAAGGAATCCTAAATGTTCTTAAATATTATCATAATACAATAATTATATTTAATTTTTTCTACAACGAAGCGCAGTGTTTCCCAACTTCAGTCTCTCTCAACGATAATTAGCGTGCTGCGACTCTACTTACTTACATTTAAACACATCCCGTTGACGTTTCAACTATAGTAAATCATGTTTTACTCTATTTACCTTGACCGCTTTTTACTTAATATTTAGTTTTTTTATTGTTTTATACCACCAAAAATTTTAAGAATATTTATTTAAAATAAATTCTACTAATTCATACATAAATTAATGAAAAATTATTAAATATTTAGCCATTAAAAAATATAAGTTTTGTTTTTAATTACGCGCTTCAACACAGGCACTTAACAATTTACATTACCAACAACAGTACAGAGTAATTAATAGTGGTGGAAAAAAAATTAGTTCCCGTCAACCGCCCCGTATTCCGTAACATCACTTGAATCCAATCCAGTCCTATGGATAACTTTTAAATGTCTTTGACACTGCGGCCCAACTCTATTATAAAGATAAATCGTTACAATGACTGCGGTATCTCAAGGGTAAGGAAGTGCCTTTGTGTATGCACGAACTCCACGGACATTACAGAACATCTTTAAAAGCTAATTGCTTTTTTTGGAACTCCATGGCTGTATCGCTCTTTCTTAAGGCTGATGAGGCGAATTGAGAAAAGGTCTTGAGAATCTTACTAAAATTTAAGAGTCAAGTCAATTTATGTATCGATTGTGGCTAGTTTCAAGCAACCTTGTAAAGAAAAATTGGTATGTAAAAAGACGTTCCACAAGATGGAGTGCCTTGCTCAATATCGCGGGTGGTCAACGAACGTAGGTGGCTACAGTCCGTGATTTGTAGCAAAATTGAGGAGAGAATATTATTAAGCAGAGAACTCCTGATGGGCTATAAGAAGAAATTACTTTCTTGTTATAATAAATTTAATACCTAAAATTATTCCACTCACCTCAAAGGATGAATCATGAGGAATACCATGAAGGGCATATACAGTTGGTGGGTGTACCAGAAGGCGTTGTATATTCGTCGTCGGACTACACGCAGTGACGTCAGCCCCATACTTATGGCAATTAATAACAACATGATTCCACTCATGGCCGTCGTATTCAAAAGTAAAAAAAATGGATTCTAAAAAAATCAATATAAATTATGTTAATAATAATTTAAGTAATTGAAATAATTAAATAAAAACAAGGCATATGTGATAAAATAAATTGAACCATGTCAGTATAGATTAAATATCTAAAGTTAAGGAGGTAAACTAAGATTATATAAATTCGCGGTCTAAAATTGTTGCCAAATCCATATAAGATCCAGCGAAATGTGGATCGAAATAATAAAAATCATCTAGAATTCTGACTACTCCAGTATCGGGAACGCGTGAAAAATTAGTAAAATTCGTTGCTAAGGTTCCATGAAAGTATAAACCAATGGCAAATAGAAAAATCTTGTAATAATACATAGTGCATAAAATAAAAATATGCTTAAATAAATCTGTACAATATAATTAGTCACGATAGCCGAGTGGATGGGTGGTCGGAATTTCGAGTCGAGAGACCCGAGTTCGATCCCCAAGTGGCAGGCTCCTACCAATGGGTTTTTTCAAAACCTATGTACGAATTATTGGATATGAAGACGGCGACGGGCTCACCACCTGTCACGTTGTCCCGAAAATATCTTCGGTGGAAGGTGGGTCGAAGGGACATAATTGTCTAGACTAGACATCTGTCTACACCTGTATTGGGAATTGCGTGAAGATATTTATTTATTTTATTTATTACAATATAATACCCCTATTTGTATCTCTTCTTTATATCTTTAATACATAAATAAACTTTGCTCCCACTCCGAGATAAACACGAATTAAACTTTGAACTATGTTGAAATCCATTAAACTTTTTAGGATACATGGCGGACCAAATTAGTAGATATATATTCAAACATTCTTCATAACAATCGGGTAGGATAAGTTTCCTTATATTTCGTATCTGTTCTCAATCCCAATACACAATATTGATATATTATAAAGATGGTTTGTAAATCTGAAGATTAGAACGTAAAGTACCTTTTTATGTAATCTCTTTATTTTATCCATGATTACTCCAGTAATAAATATACAAAATTAACACACACTCATTAATTTGTTGTATGTTTTAGCGGATTTATATCAGTCATAAACTGTTGCTGTAATTCAAGAATACAAATAGAGTTCCCTGCATTTGTCTGTATTACCTACGAAACTAGGTGTTAATTGAAAGATAACGCAACAACATTTTTACTACGAGAAAAGTTTAGAATTCAATAAGTTATCCCAATTATATTACCCTTCTTTCATTAAGAACTTGGCTCCGCTAACACAAAACTGTAGTGGTAATAATGACTAATTACTGTTTTCTCAAGTCCCCTTGATGTAAAGAGTTGAAAAGTACTGTCCATTATTGACTTTGTGATAAATGCTACTTCCCATTAAGAGGCCCCATTGAGAGCTCTTGAAACTTTATTGTTTCCTTCTTCATTTCTTAGTTAATATTGTTAGAGTAGTATCTGTTCGTGACTTTAAAAACAGCTGAGCGATAGTAATTAATCGCTTAATTAATTTTTGCTTACCGAAGACACAAAGAAAAAAAAGTCACGATAGGCGAGTAGTCAGGTGATCGGATACAGAGCCGAGTTCAATCCCCAAGGCTCGTACTAATGGATTTTTTCAAAAACTTATGTACGATTTACGAGTATATCGTTGGCTTGGACATAAAGACAGTGACGGGCTCACAATCTGTCACGTTGTTCCAAAAAAATCTTCGGTGGAAGGTGTGATGAAAGGACTTAATTGTGTAGACCTCTGTCTACCACTGTATGGATGGAATACGGTTCGGAGTTTGTTAGTTAGATATATTTTTAAGAGCCTTGCGAAGTCTTCGAAGTAAAGATCTAACAGGTTGTCTTTAGTCCATTTTTTGTAGAAAAAGATAAAACTCGTGAGGAGGGCATTGGTGGCCTCCTGAGCAAGAGTTATGCGTTTAGAAGAGGTTGAGCAACAGAAGCAGCTGAATTAGAAAAGTGGCTCTTATATGAGTCATTTAATTACATTAAAACTATACATTTCGTTCATTTGCCATTGAGACTGGGATAGGATGCACTACAGAAAGAGTAGCTAGCAGTAGTAGCGGTGCAGTTCTTAAGGGATTGAATCTGCAACTGGGCGTAACCAACAACGGTTAAAAAAGGGATTGTTTTTTTATTTGTTTAGAATACCAGCAAAATACAATTTCAGAGTGGTAGAGCCACGCATCAACTTTTGTTGTTGCATGAATGGGCCGGCACAACCGGGGAAGTACCACGACCTCACAGAATACCGGCGTGAAGTAGAAGTCTAACAAACTTCTGCGTTTCGTCTGGTGAGTGCAGGTAACCGGTGGCCCACACACCCTTCTCCCCCAATTATTGGGGAGGGGGGCACTCTAAGGGAGGCAACGCATCTGCTAAGCCTGGCTATCTGGTATTGCGGGTGTTCATGGGCGGCGGTAATCACTTCCATCAATCACACCATCACGTGAGCCACCTGCTCGTTTGCCTCCCTTTTCCTACAAAAAAAATACCAGATAAGATAGATAGAGACTAGTATTCTGTTAACCACTCCAACTAAGCTGCAATGCTTGGTTCTGGAGTGGTTCACGATAATAGTGGAATGGCGGCTACCAGGCTGTCGACGCTTTCGACTCATGCTTTATGATTATTATAATTGTGAGGTCGAATGTACAGGTAAACTTTATTGTCAAATTGTTTCTTTAAATAAAAGTAAGAGAAAAGTTTTAGGTAAACAATGTATTCATTAACTTTTATCACTCAATGTCCTATTAAAACTCAATTCATCTCAATAATGATGCAAACAAAAGTCCAGACAGACGCTTGCATTATAAAAGACGTGTCGCACAATGAGCATCAGATGGGGCGTGGACACCACACACATCCCTACTTGAAGTGTTTGTTGTAGCACTACGTCATTGTCGGGGGCTATTCTCTAACTCTCGGCTGTCTGATTGATATAGAACTTGCATGTTGATTTACTTACATTTGTTTGTATTCGCTCAATTCAATTCGACTTAATTCGATTGACGGTTACATTTATTCGAATTTAAACGATATCAGATATCTTATGTTTAGTAAAATATATATTAAGTGGCATATAATGTACAACATGACACCTTAATAAACAACCTTACACGTGCAAGGATTTGATGGACGAATGTCGGCAGGATATCCTGTACATATTTTCACTTAAAACTGACACTTATGTGTTTGTTAGTATTTGCTAATAATCTAATTAATCAAACAGTACAGTTTCCTGTAGTGCAATAACTAACGATCCATTTATTTATGTTTTTAGATGGACTTTTAAAAATCTAATTTAAATATGTAACTGTTTCTAAAGTTACTAAGAATATTCTTTGTAACAAATCGCAAAACTTATAAAACAAACAATTATTAAATAAAGCACACAAACATATAAGTATGCTAACACTAGATAGTTCTTGGTTCATAATTCAATAAAATTAAAATAATTTGTACATTGTTGTAAAATTAGTGAAGATATTCACTAAAAGGAAAAGGCACCGTTTCTTGATTTGTATCTTAGGCGGAATAGACGACTCCTTAAAAATATCTCATGCATTCCTTTATAAGCATTGTAGTACTTGTCTGTCATTTTCAGTCTGTTCCGCGTGGAAAAACAAGTTTCACGAAGACTTAACAATTCACTTATATCGGATATTTATGTGGAAATAACATTTGAAGAATAAATTTAAGAAAGGTAATGTATATATAAATATTTATGGGCACAAATATGTATGATGGATAGAGAAATAACCGCGTATTTGGTCACCACAGCTCACATACAATTACCATCTAATTCTTGCATTAGAGGCACAAGGAGAATGGTAAAACAAAAAAACAAAGAAAATAAATAAAAAACTAAAACAAAAAAGTAAAGTTGTTGTTTCGGAATCAATTAAAATAACTTATAATATATATCGTGTGATCACTGATTCAGTGACACGAATAGGCCGTAACTCAGCGTAAATCATTGCCAAAGAGCATAAAAAGAAATGAACTACAAAATTTCGTAAAATGTGTCGATGCTCGATCGTTGTTAGTTTTTGAAGTAGTTTTGTTTTGTATAACCAAGAGCAAATTTTTCATCATCAAAATGAAAGTTATTCATGAAATAGATAAAATATGTACTCTCAAAGCCATGAAAACAAATCTTATACTAGGATAGTTAGACCTCTAGACAGTTTCAGGTCTTTTACGAGTAGAACCCTTTTTTAAACAGCTTTCTTACTTAATTCATGGCGTGTAGTCCGTGCTTAGTTCTGCCCATCATCAGTCGTCTTAATTTCGGTCTATATTTTTGGGATGGTTATCTCACCATCTATCATCATTGCTATTTTTAAGATTTTCCCTTTGTCGCCTCTTATGTCACCCAAGGGAATAAAGGGGGTGAATATTTGTTGCGCATACGATACGACTATTAAAATAATCAAATGTTTTAAGTATACGGAATGTTTCTAAATATAAATATGCTATGAGGGTCATTTGCACATGTGCCAATCAACGTTTCCGAACGTCGATATGTATGTGGGACGTATGTTGACGATTTTGAAGGTGCAAAATAGACCCCGTTACTATTTTAAAGTGGGCACGGGAGCGCGCATTGTTAGCAAACTAACCTCGTTCCTGTAGCGTGCTAAGTTAATGTCCTTCCGCAGTTCGTCGTAGTGGCGCGAGAAATTCCACAAATTGACGAAATGCGAGATGGAATGTATCACTGTAAGAAAAATATTCAAGTTATTTGGATATTAAAACCGTAATGAAATGGATGAATACTTAATACTTTTTTTATACAAAATGTATTTCTTTATTATTAAATGCACATACAACATTTGTCGAGGAGTATGCCGAATATTATGCGAAATAAAGCGTTGTAGTCATTTCGTTCCTTATAATTAACAATGAATCATGTCTGTAAATAGACGTGTCGTTCGCATGTAAGTAAACATTATACCAACAAAGTTTGCTTGCATACAATGAAACAACTGTAAATTATGATAAACATACTTTACACCCTAAACACTTAACGCACAAAGCGAAAGCTCCCTTAAATCTAAATACGCACGATATCGGTGCTGTAAGCTAGTGAAAGCTCGAGGTTCTAACTAGTGAGACGACCATTAGCCTTCGTCTCAAGAACTTAATGGCGCCCCGAGACTTACCTTAGGGCGCTGTAGGTCTAATAATCATTTAAGCTAGCTAATGCGGGGTTGAATCGTAAATGAGTTTGTAAATTTAGAGACTACGAGTACTTTGAAAAATGTTCTATCACCGTTAAATTATATTATAATTATGCAATTTTTATTGAATTCTTAAAGCATATAAGTTATGCTGAACTTTTTTTTTGGGAAATCAAAGAGAAATTTTATGTCATTTGACACGGGCGGATAAGGGGATAAGCGGTAAACGCTCTTACGGAGGTAAAAGTGTTGCCGCGGTACAGCAGAGGTCGAGGGTTAAGTCCCGCTCAGTGTCAGTTGATTTTTTTAAATTCCTCTATAATTTAATAATATTTTAAAGATATCATATATAATTAAATAAATTTTAAGCTGTAAACAAAGCTTAAAATATATTTTAAGCTTTGTTTACAGCTAAAACTGCATGCATATAGGCGTCATAGACGCTCACAATTGGGAATACGATCGTCAGCTTGTTTCATGTTTTTCTTTTACAGCGGGAACGTTTGCGAGTCGCGCAGTACTCGTTTTCGAAAACCATTTTGAGTTGTCATGCATGTCCATTCTCAGAAAGAGTTGCGCTCGCAAGCACCTGTTCTCCTAGCACCCCGCGGTAAATCATGTTTATGACTTTATGTTAAGAAGAACGGATTATCTCGATAATAATACCCTCCAATTTTCTCAACAATAAGTCTCAAGACTTTAAACCTATTCAGAGCAGCTATTTAAGCCTCGCCCACGTCGTTTTTTTCCTATTCGTTCACCACTAAGTCTTGTCTAGTTAACCCTTCCCCACTAGAACCCCGATAAAATTTTGAAGGGCAAAACTTAACACTATAGTTAGGTTAAACAGCAAAAGTTAAATTTTTGTTAGAATATTATTTCTAATACCTTTTATTTTAAGTTTTTATAATCATCATAAATATAAGTTATAAGTCACGATAGCCGAGTGGTTGGGTGGTCGGAATTTCGAGTCAATAGACCCGAGTTCGATCCCCAGTTGGTAGGCTCGTACCAATTAGTTTTTCAAAAACTTATGTACGAATATCGTTGGCTTGGACATAAAGGCGGCGATGGGCTCACCACCTGTCACGTTGTCCCGAAAATATCTTCGGTGAAAGGTGGGTCGAAGGGACTTAATTGTCTAGACTCGACCTCTGTCTATTGGGAATTGCATGAAGATATATATATATTTATTTATTATTATTTATCATAAAAAAATATACTCACCAGCAAACAGTAGAATAGTAACAGCAACAGTCATATGGAAACTCTTTGCTCTCTCCAACCAGAAGAAAAATAGTCCGGGCCATACTTTTGACAATAAACGGTAAAGTAGTTGATTGAGCTTCTTACACAAGGGTAACAGAACCAACGCACAACATAGGTTAAGAACTGTTGCTGTCCCTCTTGAAATACATAGCCCGAGCTGGAATTTGAAACTTAATTATAGTTATGAACACTTAAAACAGAAAAACTTATGTTAATATTTACAATACTTATTAACTAAAAACTATTATAATCGTAGAGCCCTACTACTCGTGGCATGGTACCAAGAACGCTGGCTGCATTTCCACGTTGAATGGCTAGACTTAACCGTTGAGCGAGAAAAGAACCAGCCCTCTTGTCACCAGCGGCAACGATAAGTCGCGGATACAATTCCTTTAGAAACTGCATCGCGCGGGGACCCCACGGACCGATTGTCTCTACGGCAAATGGAACAAATATATAGTATCCTTTCAAAGACTCATATTTACGCCATTTACCCGATTCAGCTGCCTCTGATGCCGCCCCGGCCCTTATCGAAGTACCTTTGATATGAGAGGCCGCTAATGTATCGACGCAAGTTGCGTCCCACACATGAGCTTTGCCTCTCTCCCAAGGGACTAAAGTCAAGCCGCCGGGTCTCTTACCATCCTCCCTAAATATTCCACAAGGCTCTAAAACCGATGGAATATTTATGGAAACAAGAGCCCTTCGGATGATTTCATTCAAGGAACCGTGACGAGATAGTCTGCCTGCACTTTTTTAAATGAAATGAATTTTTTAAATGAATACACACTTAAAATGTATTTTGTTTCTGTTTGCACACAAAAGAGGTTCTCCTGAATTGTGATATAAGGCAGAAAAAGGTGCTAATAGTGCACATGATGGTAGTTGGCTAATGAAGCTTAAAGACACCAAGCCACTTCAATCAAAAGCTTTCTTTGATTGAAGTAACTATTGCCATAGCTCGTTGTCATCCTGACTAACTCTCAGGTCTGTTATTACACCCCCGCTTTCAAAATTCAATATGATAGACAGAATATATCTGACTAATAATAACTCCTAGACTGAAAATAACCTTACTAAATCTTCATGATCAAACAGTAGCCACAAATTAGTAGCTACTTTGAAATTAATATCATATAAAAAATGTTTTTAGAAATTTAAAATATTTTCAAGCAATTCCCAATACAGGGGTAGACAGAGGTCTAGTTTAGACAATGAAGTCCCTTCGAGCCACCTTCCACCGAAGATATTTCCGGGAAAACGTAACAGGAGGTGAGCCCGTCGCCGTCTATATGTTCAAGCCAACGATGTAATTCGTAGATAAGTTTTTAAAAAACCCATAGGTACAAGTCACCTGGGCATCGAATTCGGGTCACTTGACTTGAAATTCCGACCACCCAACCACTCGACTATCGTGATGTTTAGAATTATTTTAGAAATTTCGTAATTTTATCAAAGCGAAAACGATCATTCTTATCCATTATATTTATAATTTCGTCTCTTTTTATATTTCGTTTTTATATTCTTATGACAATATGTGGTATTGTAAGAGAAGAAGAATTACATAACCACAAGAAGATTACATTACCACATTAATTAAAATGAGAAATTTAAAAGAATATTGAGAACATTACTATAAAAAGGAATATTAAGAGAGACGTGATTTGTTTAGCAGACAATAAAATGCGAATTGTGTTCGTCAATCAGCCGATATTCAATTGTAATGACCTAAATTAATTCACGGTCGTAAATATGACCCAACTGAGTGAAATATGACGCGTTTGTCTGGCGCTAGTAAAGAACATCTATTTACAAGAAAAAAACTGTCTAACCACTGTAAACTTTGTAAATCTAAAAACCAATGACAGAAAATCACCACCACAGAGAAAAAATTGTAAGAAAATAAAAAAAAATTGCGTGAACAGTTTCGGAGACCAGCAAGCTTCGCAAATACAAATATTTATTTTTAGCAGAGGCAACTCTCATGCATTTTTTAGAACTGTGTACATCCAGGAAGCCGTCAATGTGGTAACACACTTATAGAATCTTTTGCAAGTAACTATAGATAGTAAATTTCTGCATCATCGTCATCATCAGTTCAGTATATCACTAGTTAGTACATTAACAGTATAAAGTATAAGGCTCTTTCAAATAATTTCCATAAAGCATGGCCTTGTATCCATCTACTTTCCGCAACATTACACGCCCTTCCAACTTCCAGACAACCGACCCAAAGTGCGTTTGCCTATGTAAAGTTGTCACTGGTAGGTACAATGCCGATCTGTTGCTACTTTAGCTTCCTACTCGTAGCGGCCATTTCATTTATCATATTTATCAAATTTTATAGTTCTTCTATAATATTTGCTAAATATGATAAATGAAATTTCTTTACAGCAACTGTGGTCACGGAGGGACTGCTGTAAAGCACGTTGCTGTAAAGCATCCAAAACGTCGGGAAATATAATAATATTTAAATAAATAGTTTGTAAAAAACTAATTAAAAACGCGATAAAATCCGAAAATCGTTTTATTTTAAATGTGTAGTATTCGCGTAAATACAAGAAATCATTATATGATAAACGATATAAGTAACCGTATCAGTTTTAGTATAGCTAAATGGGGTAGGACTGAAGAAGGCGCTAATTCTCACAAAATTACATAGAATCGGAAAAGCATATTGATTATGTTTATTACCGGTTATAAATTTATTAGTATTAGTAGATTTATTTCATAACGGCCTATTAAAGTTCACTGCAAGAGATAGGTCTCTCTCATAGGCAGGATTTGCTATAATCGCCATGCTTTGACATGCTGATTGGCGATCGCAGTACGAGACCACTGCTGCCCATCTTCGGGCTGATCATTTTGGTCTGATATTTTAAGCGATGTTTATCCCGCCGTTTATCGATTGCCACTACTGCCACAACGATGTTGAAGGCTGTTTCCCTTAGGTGCCTCTGAGGACACCCACGAGAAGGAAGGGAGTGACAATATTCTTACGCCGTTACCACACGGTAAAGTCTATTTATTAGTCAAAGGTAATATTATTTTTAAATCTTTGTCCACTACACAAATTACATACTATTAAAAGTTTCAAAAATCACGTCGCGAGAATTCCAAAATTTACGGGGGGCAACCACTTTCTCATAATTACAACACGTAACACATTAAAAACGTAACAAACGTTTTTGACCCGAAAGCAATATTTAAACAACAAAATAAGAACACACGCAATTTTTCATACGTTAGTACTTACCCCTAGAATTTGACGTAAATAATAAAATCGTCTGTTGTTTTTGTAATAAATAAATGTATCATAAAAAATGTATATAACTAATGAGATCCATATTATCTGAAACAAAAAAATTATTAAATTACATTCCAGGTTAAATTAACGTTTGTGCACAAAATATTCAATGTCGTGATAAAATGTTAGTGCCATTACCCTATATCAGACATTTTTTCATGATTTATATTGCATTTGAATTCCTTAGCCTTAATAAGCTTATCGAATAAGACCATTGAGAATGGAAATAGAAAAAAACCCTTATATTGTGCTAACACTGGCCAACTTATACGGAGGAAAATAGATACATTATTGTAATATAATGTTTATATACTTGATAAATCGTTACAACAAGGACATATGTCCTGTAGTAGCCTTTCCCGGGACATTTCGTATGTTATATATGTCTGTATATATACTCTTTGATATAAAAGAACGTGAGCGGTATAATATATAAGTAAGGTGCAAAAGCTGAATTGATATATTTTAAACATATCCACGTAATCGAATCAAAGAGAATATAAAACGATCCGACATATTATATTTTCTTTGCAAAGATTACATATATTTACTTAAACTATATCATACCTCAAATTTCTTCGAAATTTGATAAAAAGGGCTTACGGACGACTCTTCTTTTCGCGTATTAATTAACGCATTTCTATTGCATTCAGTTTCCTTTTATGCTTATTCTGCCAGAAAGTTTCGCTGCCATATAACAAAGTCGTTAGCAACATATCGTTATATATCGTTATATATAGGCGTGCACTTTTCACTACACCCTGCCTTTTTACTAACAGACACACCGTTGCATTGTTCCCTCCAACCATACGCCTGTTCACATACAAATCATATCTTCCATCCTGGCTAGAAGCGCTCACCCATTACACAATTTTCTTCACGTGTTCTAGACAGTCCCATATTTCACACTTCGTTTTCTCTTTGTTCCTTTCAAATATAAAAACTTTAGTATTTTTAGCATTTAAACAGATACCTTCATTTTCACATTCCTCTTTCATAAACATGACCAATGCCTGGTTCTGCCTTCGATGTCTGAAATAATTGAACCATCAACCTACAGCAAACTATTCCTTCAGATTCTGTAAACAGCTGTCGAGGTACAATGGGAATAGCTACGCAGACAGACCTTGACCCTGTTTTATACCCATTTGGAAACTTATCACAGATAATGCCCTACCCGCAGACAGGCTTTGCTATCACAAATGAAACGACTGGAGAGCCCTTCCCAGAGTTTCTTCCTTACTACTTTGTCAAATGCCTTTTCAAGACCCGCAGAGGCTCAACAAATCTTCTGGTTAGCAACCGGAAGCCTTTCCATGGACATGCGAAGAGACAACACCAGTCCGTGCATTCTCTTCCTGATCTAAATCTGTTAGATCATCATATAAGAAACATAAATTGTTAATTGTTTAAATAATAAACTGCAATTAGAAACCAACTGACCATTTAATAAATACTTGCCTTAGCAACAAAACAAAACATTCTATAATTTGGCGAAAATAGAACGGCTAATTTATTTTAAGATGCTTTCGAAAGAATCTGAAATTAAACAATCTTCAAAAAGAAGACCAACATTAAACGTGTTCTATTCTGGTAAACAGTGTCTGTATAGAGACAGCCTAGTTTCGAGTTTGCGAACGTCGGAACTTGAAATGAGCGTGAATTCTAGCATTCTGTAGAACACGCGTCGGAAGTCAAACAGGCGTGCCGGTACACACTTCACAGCAGACGGCATTCAACGCCCGTGCGTAACTACGACGCTGTACAACGCCTTTGACAGCCCACCTCCATTGAACAACTGAATGGAGTCGATGACAGAGCCGCTCGAGTGTGGTGTGGTCCCGCATTAATTACTCGATGTCGAACGCTACCCTATTGGAATCTCATTTACATCTGACGTGGCGATGGCAGCTGTTGAACACGATAATCTGATATAAGCGATTGTGTGCTACTTTTATAATTGTATTGACTCGATTAATTATCACCTTACTGGCTCGACGTTGGCTTACTTATTTAATAAACTGTTAAAGTTCACTGCAGGACATAGCCTCTCCCTAGAAGATTTTCTGTAATAGCTACGCTTGTTAAGCGGATAAGCGATCGCCGTACCAGATACTTCGCACCTAATGGCTACTGCCCGTCATCGGTTTGCTTAAATATAGTTCAGTATTCTTCGAGATTTTTATGTGGCATATCTCGGTAAGCATTGCTATTTCTTCCCTCGGTCCCTTCTGACGACACCCACGAAAAGAAAGTGATTGTGATTCTACAGTGGTAGAGCCACGCATTAGCTTTTGTTGTTACATGAATGAGCCGGCTCGACCGGGGAAGTACCACGACCTTACAGAATACCGGCGTGAAGTAGAAGTTTAACAAACTTCTGCGTTTCGTCTGGTGAGTGCAGGTAACCGCTCTCCCCCAATTCTGGAGGGGGGAGGCACTCTAAGGCCGACAATGCATCTGCTATGCCTCTGTTATTGCGGGTGTTCATGGGCGGCAGTAATCACTTACCATCACGTGAGCCACCTGCTCGTTTCCCTCCCTTTTCTATAAAAAAAGTATTATTCTTATTCCGATACCACATTTGTTTTGTTAACTTCTAGAAGTTAATCATCAGCAGTTAGCTCAAGTGATCGCAGTACCATGCACCTCGAACACTGCCGTCACAGGTCTGCTGAATTTAGGTTCAGTATTTTCAAGGCTTAACCTCTGTCGAACTCGGTACCTACTTTGTTATATGGCAGTGAAATCTGGGTATACCAGAAGAAGCATAAAAGGAAGTTGAATGCAATGGAAATGCGGTCTCTTCGTAAAATGTGCGGCGTTACCTTGGCCGACCGAAAACGTAACGAAGAGATTCGCAATATCGCAGGTTTAAAAGATGAAAGGTCAGCACGCCCTTATCAATTTTAGTGATAAGGATCACTATGAAGAATATATACAGCGCGAAAGATGATATTAAAAGGTGTCGAGGTAGGCCGAGACTAACTTTCGATGACCACGTGGGCAAACTGCTCGAAGAGGGGAGGGTCAAGGATACTCGAATACCTAGACGTACATGTATGAAGAAAATGATGAATCTGAAAGAAGCGAAAGAGGTATGTAAGTATCGTGACATTTGGCGATCTGTTCTCTCTTGCTACCCCGTCAGGGACTGTGCGTGAAGACAAATAAAATAAATAAATATTTCGAACAAAGTCAGATCCCGGAACAAGATACCAACGTAATACACAAATAGAAAAAAAAACAATTATTTTGCTTTGTAACAATTATATTTGAATTATCATAAGTATTATTTTTGAGTAATTTTTAATGAAATTTTTTTGTTTTTTCTTTTTGATTAAAACTATCAGTTTATTAAACTTGTTAAGTATGTTAGTTATAACACGAAATACACAAAATGTGAATCTATGTGTAATTGACTACATAAAATCTACTACTAATCTATTATATCTATCTAATACTACTAATTTGTCTATATACAAATATATATACCATTTCCTTCTATATATTGTCTCCTCACAATATCTCCGGAAACATAGGGCCTAGATACTTGTGTTTTGGTAGGACTCTTTTCAACGAGTAGAGGTCAACTATGAAGGAATTTTCAACTATGAACGAAATTTCGCCCGTCACGGAGATGTTATTTAAAAAAACACTTTCCTAACATAAATTTATAAGTGGGTTACCTGGATATGATAATTTCATGATAAATAAGTAGGAAGACAGATAAATAAATTGCTATTTCTATCGCTTAGCAATAATTTTATGCCACGCGAAGCGGGCGGAGTCCTCCAGTTTCAATAATTATTAGGCGGACCTCTGGCCGACGCAGCCAGTCTGCGTTTTTAAGTTTTGATTACAAGAGGGCTATTGCTAAAATTATACAACATTTAGTCCGACATTATATATAAACATTAAAGTGTTATTTTAATAAAATCCAGAATATAGAGAAAAAAATAAAAAATATGCAAATATTCTGTAATTTATGCGTGGTACACACACCGTCGTTCCTAATGAGAATGAGGTAATGTATAATATTATTACAAGTATTTTCATGTAGTTTTTAGTAAAAAAATTATGGTATGTGTATTTTGTAGCTAGCGTTCTCTCTAATCCTATTCACTATTCAACCTAAAAGTTCTAATGGCATAAACTTAATGTCACGATATGTACCATATATCTAAATTTATGCCTGCCTTTGTGCAAATAGAAATTAAATAAATATATTACAATAAGTATAATGAAATAAATATACGATCACTACTACAAAAAAATTCCACATTAACTTTTATGTTACAAACAAAATGATAAAAATAATTACTGAGAAATGTATCAAATGTGTATTCTCCGTAACGTTGCGGGTAAAGTCAATTTTATGTCCACACGTTAGTAAACTAGACTGAATAACCTACTTTTTGCATCTCATTTTCTTAAGTATAGGCATACGATGTACCTACACATCTACACCAATATAGATGTTTATAGTCAGCAGACGAGCAATTTTAATATAATTTCTGATATATATTATATATATGATGAGCGCAAGTCAGCACTCTGCGACATTAAGGTGATGGCTGCAGGTGATCGAGCCTTCAGCGCGTCTCGTTTTTCTGATCGTGTTATGTTCCACAATAACGCCTAAACAGGCGTTATTGTGGAACAAGGACGGTAGCTGTTGGTTCTTTCTCATAGAAAACAATCTCCAAGTCCGACACTTGGAAGCAGTTTTGATCCCGAAGGAGATATCAGATTTGACTATATATATTTAATATTCGGCTCGTTATCGCAGAGGCCACACTGCGATCATGCTAACTATAATCCGCTATTTAGGATGCTGTAACATCTGATTACACCTGTGTGCATAGACGCGTAATAATGTAAACACCACGACGAGGAATGTAGATATTTTAATGTACTTAAGTATAATGTTTATATTTATCAGGTGTCAATAATTTTTAATTATAAATAAAATAATAAATAAATATCTTCACACAATTCCTAATATAGGGGTAGACAGAGGAATGGACAGGACAGAGGAGAAAACACAGAAGAATAAATCTGTAATGACGGAATTCATAAATCGAGAGGAGCGCTTTTTTTCAGATATTAAATTTTACTTGTCGTTGGAGGAATGCTGGTAGATACCTACAGCTCAGGGTTTCCTACTTTTTTAAAATACAAGCTGTTCATTTTTCGTGTTTACGTTGTTAGAAAAATTACAATTTGCGATCTCCACGCATTTTCCAATACTGGATTTCACCGGAGCTTATTTGCAATGTACGATACGAACATATATACATTATGGATTTGAACATTATTCATATCTATAGGCCTTTATTACAAGGCAAGGCACATATAAAGTATGTATATGAGGAAAACTGTGAATCATGGGTTCGTAATAATGAGGAATAGTTTAAAATAAATGTGTTTGCCAAACACCGTTGATAATCGAGCTATATTTTACATAACCACAATTTCAGATTACCGCTGTCAGGTGTCTAAAGTGCCACTAAAGGGTCTCAACCACCCTTCTAGTTCCAGACGCGATGAGGGAGTATTAAAACTTTAATGATAAAAACTGTTAGGTAAGTGTTTTTATGTGTTATACAGACGCTCTCGTGTCACGCGCGTAATCTGCGTATTCGAACTATTGCCAACTAGACGTGGATATAAAATATATGATGGAACCATAGCATTATTTATTACAAGCGAGCCCCACCGACTTCGCATAGATTAATCTGTGTCCTCCTACACGTCTATATCAAAAAATGAGATATGTTTTGATCTTGAAATCTGATGGTTCTCGTCAAGTACGCCAATATTTAGGCAATGTGTAAATTTATCCAGTTTTACTTTAAAAAAAATGGAAATATCTTATGAGACACCAGCAGTACTTGTAAACTGCTGTACTTTACTGTAAAATACATATGTATGTTCCAATATCATTTCAAATTTTCTTCAACAAGAGATATATGTAGATGCCCTTTGACGACTGGTATTGAAATATTTAATTGAAGAGAGCAGATAAATTATGTACGAAGAGACAAAGGTCATAAACTCTGACAACTTAATTCGCTTTATCGAATTCATCATTTTCTTCATACCAATCACCATTACGTGTACGAATGAAATTTTAGTAGTAAAAGTATTAGCTGGGTTCAGTTATTATTGTCGAATCACTGAAAAATAACTATCAATGTATGTTCATTATTATTAATGTACATTCTTATTTTATAATTCCTAACCCGTAGCCAGAGAAAACAGATCGCCAGGTTTCACGATCCTTACACACCTCTTTCGCTTCTTTCAAAATTCATAATTTTCTGCATACACGCACTTCTAATTATCCGACAGGTATAAAAAAGTTGAATATTTTTCAGATTGTCTTTATCCTAAAATGATTAGTAAACAAAACTTATACCCTGTTAACATAAATAAAAATAATTGTCTTTACTTGAGCTGGTTTCATGTTTGAGCTTTTTATATCTTACATCAGATTCTGTAAGGTACCGGTTCCCAGATTACGATACTACGTAAAACGATGCACAACGGTGAATCCAAGGGCGACCACTTTATGGTTCAAAATACGTAGGAAATCGGAAAATTTTATGCTTTTATAAAAATAAGAAATATTGTTTTCGATTTTAACTACCTATAAATTAAGTGATATTACTTCAGCCGTCTGGGTCAGTGCCACACTCATATCCACATCTGCCGCTAAACGCATTATTGCCTTAGTTTTTTTTTTTTTCAACTTACCATGAGCGTTCTCCTCGCGTAACATCCTACTTATATAGTTTTTAGTTGAAGATATTTGCAGGTGTCCATGACCTTCAGTAGCCATTTACTATCTAGTAGAATATCAGCTCGGTCTAACTCATAGGAAGTAAAACGAAGGAAGTTTGACGTCGGCCAACTTGTAATGGAGAAGCATAGCAGACGTTCTCATGCACTAATTTATGTCAAAGAATATTGATAGCCTTGGGCCCAGAAGTGGACATTTACAGGCTTACTACTTTACTTACTTATCTTCACGCACAGTTCTGACAGGGTAGCTAGAGAAAATAGATCGCCAATTGTCATGATCCTTACATAATAAATGCTTAAACTTTTATACTAAAGAAATAATCATCTTTTTCTATAATGGGTAAGAGCTTGCTTAGATGGTTTGGGCATGTAAAACGAATGATCTAAGACCGAATTGTGAAGAAAATATACAGCGCAAAAGCTGACAATATTAATGGATGAGACAGGCCAAGACATTTACAGGCTTACTTACTTCAAAGACCATGTGATCAAATTGCTCAAAGAGCTTTCGGATACCTAGACTTGCATGTATGAAGAAAATTATAAATTCGAAAGAATTAAAAGAGGTATGTAATTACCATGATTCTAGGTGATATAT